>BGZK01000669.1:0-319985 GCA_005406025.1 Eumeta japonica
AAAATTCATCGAAATCGATATGCTCCTCCTAGAGACATCTTTAAGGAAATATTGAAAAGGGTTTTCAAAATAGCATTGGAAATTATTGATAGATTGATGTTTGATACTTAATCATCTTTTTCTGTTTAAAATCTGTATCGGATGTCGTAAAACAGATCAAAATTTAAAAACACGTTCAAAACATATCTTAATTGAAGAATTAAAAGAAAATATATATATATTTTTCAACTTGAACAACCCAGAATCTGTTAAAATTATATTTTTGAGCTTGGAGAGTTTGAACAAACACTAAAATCGATTATTTTTCAGAGTTTATTATGTATATTTTGGAATTAGTCTTTTAAGTAAAATGAATTTTTAGAGCTGTTAAAAAACAACTTAAAAAATAGAAAAGCCCGATCACACACAAAGCGAAATGAAAGTAAACAGGCATGAAAAACAAAAACAAAATATTTTACGACTATCTTTTTATGTTCCGCGCTAGTTAAGATTTTTTTTATAATTTATAGTAATAAACTTAAAAAAAGCAGTTTGAGGCCATTTATTTGTATCCCATGAGCTGTACACATTTTCTAAGCATAACAAAAAATAAGGCGGCTATGCATTACCCGGCTGTTTAATGTCTAAATGATGTAAATGCCTAATACCGCAACTTAACTATAATCACGTACTGGACATCAAGACATATATGAATAATCTATCAACGCTCTCGGCATGAGAGATACTTATATATCTTACGCAATTCATATAGTGTTTACACGGCTTAAATTAATGCTTTAAAATATCATGGAAATGCATTGCAATATTACTATATATAGAAAGAGATGGGAAAGTCCGAACCGATAGAAAGTAATAACGGTGCGGTACGCGGGCGGGGGCGGCGCGGGGCGCGGGGCGCGGCGCTCGTAAACACGATGATTCACTAAAGTTCGGCGCGCACGGTGACATAATAAACTAAATTAACATAACTCCGCGGCTTTCGTCAGCGCGTGCGTTTTCCTCGGGCCTTACTCACTCGAGGCCGACGCCGATCTAGGACTCGTACTCGGAATTTGCACAGGAAAAACATAGTTTTCGCACACTCCCATGAATCATTTGACTTTCGAATGGAAGTTAAGCGCGCTCGGAATAAGCTTCGTAGTAATAAGTATATAAGTTTCGTTATCTCCTGACATACTCTCGATGAATTTTTATAAAAAAAACAATAGAAAATTTCTTTTAAACTTGGTGTGTTTTTGTATTTGGTACGTTTTAAATGTATCACAAAAATTATCAATAATAAAAAGACACATGTGCGTAGAACTGTTACTGTACAATAGAGCAGAAATAGTATACGTCCTTTGCACACCGCTCGGAATAATATCAGACCGTACTAACTTCACGATGTAATATCGGTGTACGCAACTTCCGTCATTTACTCAAAAAATGTACTATTTTTTCCCAACATGCCAAAAATGGTACAAGTTTGATAATAATGTTGTGCAGTAATGTAAGTGTTTTGATCGCATACGGTTGCCGACGCGGCCGAGGCGGGCGCGGACGCGGCCGCTGCAGCAGACCCGCGCTAATGTAACACTCGGGTATCGCTGCAAGAATTCTGCCGGCGGTTCATTGAACTCCGGCGAGTGCAGAACGCAGCGGGGCGCGCGGGGCGCGGGCGGCACCCGTACTAGGTCGGCCCCGGCCGTCGGCACACTTACCTTGACTCGACGCAGCCGCTCGCGCGCGGCGCCGCACCGCCACGCGCTGCACCGCGGAAAAAGTGGGCAACGCGCTGGCTGCTGTTTTCTCGCAATTATTTTTATGTAAGGCTCATTACGACGAGCCGCATGCGAAAATTTTTGCCGAATCGATGAGTTCCTTGTTAAGTAACGTTACGCTCCGAGCGGACTTTCCTCTCATTCTAATAACACAATTAGAATGAGAAGAAAGTCAGTAATTGAATAAATTTGTTAACTTTCACTTAACAAATTCAATTTTAGACTGTAATGTTTTTTTATTCTTTTTGGTAACAAATTGCTGAAAATTTCCAAAACCTTGCATTAACGCAAAAGATTTTTGTCATTTTATTTTGTCAAATTATTCATTTTCAGAAATCCTCTTCAATTTTGAATTGAAGCCCTTCTTTTTCCGAAAAAATAATTCTCTATGCGGTAATCATAATTGTGATCGCTTGGAGGATATATCATTATAACTAATTCGCCTCACCGAACTCGATAAATAAATAAAAAAATTTGGTTGCCTGTAAAGTCGGTATACGGGCGAAAGTTTTACGTGACAACGACTTTGAATGGTAAAATCATTTTAATGTGAATATTCATTCGTATAGTAGGAAGAAGGATGAAATAATAGTAACAATTTAAAACATTTATTTATACAAAGAATTATATTTAAAACATTAATTTATACAAAGAATCTCGCACTGAATTTCATATTAACAAAATTTATTTTTACCTTTACACATACATACGTATTTATATACAAATATACATACAATAACTTGCAATACATTTGCAAGCTATGCTAATTCTCTAGTGCTGCGCGCGCGGCAGACCGATCATAGTTGAGTGGGAGAGAGACGCAAGGCATTCGGCGGGCCTCTCTCTCGTTCGGTGACTCATCGTTACGTTACCGAGCGTTACACTTTTTCAAAGTGACTCCCAGCCGCAACCTAATTTAAGACGTTGTCACGTCAATAATTAGTGAATTTATTCAACAATGTGTCTTATTTTCTGCTCATTAAGCTTGCACTTCGCTAAATCACACAGAAACGTAAAAGAGTTTATAAAAGAATGGGGTCTGTAGAGGCCAACTTTTGAGCTTATAAGTGTACCGAAACATTTGTTAAGATTAACGGAGCTTTTTCCTATATAATCGAGCTTTGTCATTTTATCGTAATCGAAGATCTGAGGTATCTTTCCTCGAAATCTAGCCTTATGACCTGACTTCACCCGGATAGTTGTAGACTTCGATGTCTTGTTGTTAGCAATTAATAACAATGGTTAGCGGTTACAGTTAACGGTCTGCTAATGTCAAACTACCCATATTGGTTAAGCACAATAAAGCTTTCATTGCCTAGAACGAAGTATGGATTTCCGGTCTCTCAAACCTCCTATTTTCAAAATATTTTTAACATAATTTTAAAAATTTTAAGTTTTACCTTATCTTAAATTATATTTACGTATCTGTATGATTTCATTCCGTTCATTCGACTATGTAAAGTCACGAATTAATTTAAAGGGAGACATGTCTACACACATACATTACAATCGTCGCGATATACAATATTTACCCTTATATAAATTTATGAACATTATTTAGCAATCAGTTGGTAAATAATGGTACTTTAAACTTATTAACCTATCCCAATAATAA
The DNA here is from genome assembly GCA_005406025.1 of Eumeta japonica. NCBI lineage: Eukaryota > Metazoa > Arthropoda > Insecta > Lepidoptera > Psychidae > Eumeta > Eumeta japonica. The sequence continues at coordinate 3,376 of BGZK01000669.1, forward strand.
GTCAAATGTCTATAAGTAGGTATAACCGACTCGACATCTTACCAGGTTGATTCTCATTTTCCATTTGGATATAGGTGTATAATGTTAAATTCGAAAAGAACTACACTCATTTTGCTTGGCCATTCTCTTTGCGGGAAAACTGCCTCCCGAACGATTATTTTTTTATTTCGATGCGCACGAAGTGAAAATGTCGGATGAAAGACACCCGGCGCTCGAGCTAAAGACCGGGTTGTGTGAGATTCTTTTCACTAAAAACACACCCCAAGGGAGTGTTTCCAGTGATCTTGTATCGGGTTGAAATCTGTACATTCTAGATATTAGGACGAAATATTATTATAGATATAGAAATCGAATCACAACTAATTTTCATTTTGTGTATCTGTCTGTATTTTCACCAACCACGATGCTGAAGCTGCTACATGGATTTTAATGACTTTTGGCAATGTTATAAATTATACTATAAAATACCATTTAATGTAGTTTTATTCCAGAAATTGATACTGCTTCCTTGGGGTATACGATGAAAGTTAAGAAAGTGTAATGGTATCACGCTAAAACTACTGAAATTTTAATGAAACTTTGCATAACTATACCACTACGGATTAATTTAATATATGCTTTTAATTCTACATGTCAATACGGTTCCTATCAGAAGGCTATAGAATTTAAGAAAAATTTCACAGATGAAAGTTATTAAATGGAAGTGAATACTAATTTATAGACAAATAAACGAAAAAAATATATATATCTCCAAAATGTAAATAGGTAGTTTGTAAAGTAATTTGCAATTTGTCCTCTGTTCAAGCGAGCGAAGCTGCAGGCAAAACCTGCATTATTATAAATATGAAAAATATTTCGGCTGAACGGATTATAATTAAGTCTGGGACCGGATTTAAAAAATGACATAGAAAAATCGATACACATAGAGAATAAAGAAATTAATTATATCCTCAAGCGTAAAGGCATGGGTGTAAGCTAGCTAAATATGATAACGTATTTCTACTGCCAATTTATTACATACGAAATAAAGATATTTTATATTTGAATCTATACTCAAAGTATAAAGATCATTTTGTTTCGTTACCTGTTGACAGTTAAAGCTCACGGTCGATGAATATATTGCAAAAATATACGTATCGTCTACAAGCTACAGGAAGTAATAACTTATAAATATTGTTTTCAATCCTTTGGTTAAAAACAATATTTTAGAAGTTAGTGTAATTTACAGACATTGATGTTAAAATATAAACGAATTCGATATATTGAACTTATGCCTTTTAGGTACATTAATGAAATATTTATATGTAAATTAATTTTCGTTTTCCATGTAAATTTAGTTGAATGGAGATGCAGATGAAGTTGTTAGTTAATGATGTTTATGTTGCTCAGATTGAATGAATCTCGACAATCGGTTAACCTGTTTTTAAGTACGAAGGTCACATATAAAGAGAGGAACTTTATAGTTTAGTTTTATTATAAATTCGTTTATTTAAATTTGATATTCGGCTAATATTCTACAAAATACTAGGATAGCACAGAGTCAAAGAATTTAATATTGTAATGATACGTAATTTACTGTATTTTTGTTATTTTACATGTAAGAAGTTAGCAGCATGCCTGTTAACTATTTTTGTTTTTCAATCACGCCAAAGAAGTACAACTGCTACGCGTATACGAAAAATCCATCATTACCAAAAAGTTAACAATCTATCAATTATTTGCGTTTAGAAACTTTGCGAGCACAAAATTTACACAAACATGGATACAAAACTTAAGGAAAAATTTCGATCTATCCAAATCATTAAAAATAAAGTTTATTTATAATAAATTAATTTTTTTTCACTAGAAATATTAGGATCACTAAAAACCTTCGACGCAGATGAAGGCTACGACAATAGGACTGGTGGCGGAGGAAGCGCCTCATGTTTTTAATACAGCCTTTTAATACAGTGATGGTTAAAAAAGGCCTACTGTTACTTCCCAAACGTCTTGTTTCTTTTCATTGTTCGATCTGTGTAGTATTTAAGTGTATCAGATTTTCTGCGAATATTTTAACGAACTTTGAAAAAAAAATGGTGTAGAAGAGGTGCCTCATACAAGAGTGCCGAAGGAATGACTGCATTTAAGTGGTTTGCTGCTATGATTAAGAATCGGTCTGACATATCCTTTATATATTCGGAAAATGCACTGGAATTTCTTCACTATGTGAATAGTCTTAAACCTCTATATAGCGATCTAATACTAATTTCTTTTTTAAATAGTACGAGCAGAGAAGTGGAGGCAGAGGCACGTCCGCGCATCGTGCTATTGTAATATAGGATTAGGTGCCAGAGAGGTGTTTTAACATTTACTTAAAAAGGAACTTTTTAAATTACTTCATCTCTTTTTTCCCCCTATTTCTTCTTCTAATGAGCTGATTCTTTTAAATAGTCTCTATATTTTCCTAGAGTTTAAGTTATACGTATTTATTATTGTACGTATTTTTATCAAAATCAATACTGATAGGTAGTTGTAAAAACGCAACAAAATGACAAGTTGATTGATCTAGCGTTTATTATATTCATACGGATTCACATATAAAATAACTGGTGTATAAGCTATCACGTTTAATGCCATCAAACTCGAAACACCAAAAATTTTCAGTGATTACTGATATTTTGGTGAACTATTCTCTATTATCCTACTGATTGAGACTTGTATTTTTGACATTAAGATTCTTTTTGTAGCTTAAGTAACAAAAAAAAATGTTTAAGACTTTATTCAACAGTTTTACATTATTTGGGCGAATAAAGTCATCGGTGGTCGCCATATTAGATGTAATGACATTAAAAAGGTGCCAACATAAATACGCAACGCGTCGTTCAATATTCGTAACCAGATTCAAGACTTAACACAAGTTATTATGAGCTACATATGGACGAAACTATACAGATAGTTTTTATTTGACATAAAGAATTAAAATAACGTTTAACGAATGAAGGCCTCGCAATTAGCATTGTGCTAATTGCGAGGCCTTCGTCAATTGTGAGACCTTCGCTCATCAATAACAATATACTTAAAGCGTTTTAAATACATACAGGGCACGGGAACCGGAGTCCTCGAGCTGCCATACGTCCAGTCGTTACTCCTTCTTGGGATGATAGTGTTTTTCTAGTTTATTCATCTCATTCAATACCTCAAAGTTTTTCCTATTTATTATTGAATATTTTCTAATTTAAGATTGTGGATATTACAAAATTGTTGCCATGAGAATGTAATGCATCGCTAGGATATTCCTCCCCGGGCTTGTCCCTGACATTCCTATCCGTAACATTTCGTACGTGAAAGGACGTGTAGAAGGAATATCCATACTGGAGAATGAGAGCCCATAGACCACATTATGACGACAAATCCGTCATGTTTAATTCCCTGGAGGAGCGAAACGAAGACTACAGAAGGCTGCTTCGGTACACTTAACGTATATGGAAGAACGAATAACAAAATCAATGAGGCTTGTAAATTAATGAAAAAATAAACGATTCGATATTCAATACGCAAAGGAGACTAAAAAAAAGGATACAGATTCTTCGATATTTATTATTCTGGTGTCGATGAAAACCAACAAAGACGCCGGAGTGTTGGCTTCTTTGTATGAGAAAGATTATTTGTGTGCGTAAACATTTACGAATGTCTGAATGTAAGACACCGCTAACTCCGGATTGAGATTGGATTGATGTGGGTTTTATTTTAGATGTTTAGGCCCCAGACATGTTAACACCAACAGAGGAGCGGGAGGAGTTTTCGTCTAACATAAAAAAGATACTACCGAAATACGGTAGAAATGAAAGAATTGTCATGTTAGATTAATAAACAAAATTATGGACACGAGAGTGTACCATAGAGACAACATTACCAACTTTGGCAACACTATGCGGTAATCATCGTTACGAAGTCAAAACGAATAAAGTCGGCATGCTTAAGGATCCATATTTGAAAGATGAGTATATAAAGCGATTGAAAGATATTTCGTGTGAAATGAAACAGTATGAACGTTTAGTGCTTAAGAAATTGTGTAATTTAATGAAATGTATACTAGTAGATGAAGAAAAAAAAGCACGTGGATTGATTAAATAAACAAATGTTATTAAGAAAATTATTACTGAAAGCATTCGAAGTAAGGAAAGTGGTAAATGAACACAAGAAAGCGTAGGTGTATGAAAGGGGCAAAAAAACGCTAGATCGAGCATTTTAAAAATGACTTTTCTTCTCTGTTTTTAGTGCATCATGAAATTAGGCGAGATATGATAAATGAATAACCGAATTTGTGGAGTATATAGAGTATATGGAATTTATGAAAGTATATGAATTAAAATTGACTCTAGCAGAAAGTGTGTGCATACTCTAAAATTTTTCTTTCATATATTTTTTTCTAAGTTTTCATTAGAAGTATTAAATCAATAAATCTTTGATTATTTCCTTGAAATTTCAAATTGGTACTATAAGTAATATATTATAATCTTTTTAATGTATACTATTTTAAGTTGAACTGATTAGTTTTGAAAGTGCAATGTATTACGATACAAAGATATCACATAACGATATTGCTTAAACATTTAAATGCGAGGCATGCAGCATGCAACGAAATAATATGCAATTTTGAATTATCGAAATTTATATCAAAATAGTAACGTATTCCAGATATATATCACCATGAGTTCGTCTTCTGTGTAATTGGAGTATTACTTCCTTAGATAATTAAGCCAATATTCGAAAATTGTACTTAATGCACCAAAAGCCGTATGGAGACACCTGTAATCGTGACCTTATTCGACATCATCATACCTATGTACACATTAGAAGGTAATGGGACTAGAAGGTAATGGTGTGGTGTAGGTAACCCGTCAGACTGCTCCCCATCTGTTTCGAGTTAACAGACGCGCGAAACGCGTGGACGCATCTTTTGTCGTCCTCGTCACCTCAGTAAGTACACTTGCATCGCGTTCCATAACATCTTTGACTTTTAGGAAAATAAAGAAACGCATGGTGCGAGATCCAAACAGTGCGCAGAATGAATCACGAGCTACACATTTTCACAAGTTAAAAATAATTGCCATACTCGTGGTGTGTGGAAAAGAATTGTTGTGATGCATGAGGATGCGAAGTCTCAATCATCTCTTAGAAACGTTTTTAAGTATACTACGCAAACAAATAGTACTAATCATTATTAATATTAAAGTTAACTTAAACTTTATTGATTTAATGATCATCTATAAACACGTAATCACAAGATTTATCTTTTCGTAACAATAAATCCGTAACAATAATGTCACAACGTCGTAAACAGCATTTGATGGTTCGTGATTGTAACTTAACTACCCTTTTGTACCAATCAAAACAAAACTGTTTCTACCCATAAGGAATCCATTGACAAATAAAGTTTAATAACAGTTTAAGTATCTAAAGTATATTAAACTTATCCATACCAATCCTCAAATGGCCTCGAAACTTCTTCTAGGTGATGATTCGGTCTTCTTTATTGATTTCCTGACCTTAGTTTTACCATCTTGATCATTGGTGGTCTATTATCTCTCTTTTCATGCCTAATTTTCTGCTATATACGATAAAGTTTTTGAAATTATCTGCTTCTCGTATAAGCGGTGTTCTTAAACGACCAAAAAGTGTCTTCAAGAAACGAGCCAAATCCTTTCTAAATGGCTTTTAGTTTTTTTTATAAATTTTCATGTAACAGTCTATAACACGTTTGGGCGTTAAGTACTTCTAATATTGCGAATCCCTGAGCTTTGATATAATAGAAGTCGACATTAAATAGATGTAATGCGCCCAGACTTGTCACTTTTTAAAGTGTCACGATCGCTTGAATGCAACCCTGAAGTACCGATGTCTATCAGAATCCCATCAATTAACCCCTGACTTTTATGTGAGTTGTTTTTTTTTTTGTATTTTTGGGATAAACTTTTGCTTTGTATTATACCAAATGCACCACTGACTAAGCCGAAACTCATGGTAGTATGGAAGAGACTTTTAAAGACACATGAATTTATTAACTGCCAACAAGACTGGAACAAGACTGAACTCTTGAAAACAGGACTCAAACTTCCGATGTTTGAGTCCTTTCCTTGTTTATGGGGTAAACACTAACTGAATTTTAAATTCAGTTAGTGTTTAGTGAAGTTTGAGTGTTTATTAGAAGTAATTTAGAATTTTGATAAGGGCACTTACTTATACTACGTGACCCATTCATGCGGAGGCTTCAAAATACCACGCTTGGTCACAGGTCGAGGGTGGCGGGACGTGGGGGCGTAAGGCTTTGTCACGATTATATGTTTCATTTCTAGTAATGTTAGTGGTTCTAATTTCTCAAAAATAACTACTCTGAATTAATCTTAAAATCAAAATTATGCATATTATAAACTTCTACATATCATATCCTTTTCATTACTAATAAATATTAAGTAGGGGAAAAAGTTTTTTCAAATATAAGACAATTTTACAAATACAAATTCAAGACAATTTTTCATGATATTCCATTTACATTTAATTATAATATATATATTTCATTATGTTCAACAACTTGTTGCCATTTTGTAGGTAGTGATGTAGAAATTTTGGGACATTTGATCAAAAAACTACGGCAAATAGTTTTGACAGTTCTTTTTTTATGCTAACGAGATGTCGAGTTTATTCAGCACATTTTGATGCCTGGGAGGACTCGATTGATGTTTTTTGTGATTTATCCGAGAGATTTCACTACGTTCATCATGAAACGTTGATCAGGAAACTATATCATTATTGCGTCACGAGTCAATCTCTTGGACTTTTAGAGTCTTATCTAAGTGATGGAATTCAAAGGGTTGACATTAATGGTGAGAGGTCGTCAGGATCTGCAATCAATATGGGTGTGTTACAGGGTTCAGTTCTTGGATCATTTCTATTCCTAGTGAACATAAATGATCTACCACATCTTGTTAAAAATGGTCATGGGATTGTATTGTTCGCTGATGATACCTCATTACTTTTTAAGATTGATAGGAATTAACCAGCTTTTGACAAATAAATAGTACTGTCTCTGAAATCGTTGAGTGGTTTAGTATTAATAATCTTCTGCTCAATGAAAGGAAAACAAAACTTGTTAAATTTTCCCTATTTAATTCTTAATGGATTGACACAAATGTAATGGTCAAGAACGAGGTATTGGATATTGTGGTCACAACCTTATATCTTGATGTCACGTTAGATGCTAGGTTAAGTTGAAATTCTCATATTATGAGATTAACATTGTTTTGCATTACATTAACTTTGTTCTGCAGCATATGCAGTTAAAAGAATTTGGCGACTTACAGATGAAAGCACCGCAAGACTAGTTTATTTCAGATTTTCGCATAGTCCCATGACCTATGAAATTTCGTTATGGGATTCTGCAACAGATATTAACACAATTTTCATGCTGCAGAAGCAAGCTATTCGTGCTGTTTATGATTTGAGACCAATGATATCTCACAGAGAAAAAATTAAGAAAATTAATATCCTAACTTTATATAAATTAATATAAACATCACAATACATTAATGCAAACCTTGTATATGTCAAGAGCCATATAGAATCGTTCCAAAAAGGAAGCAACATCCATAATATTAAAACTAGACATAAGAAAGACCTTGCTGCTCATAAGACCCATCTAATCAAAGTTAATGAATCATTTAATGGGCAGTGTGTACGCTTTTATAATAAGATCCCAGATGAAATTCAAAATTTGTCATTTGCTAGTTTAAACGTGTCGTTAAAAGAAAGTTATATGGCAAGGGCTATTATACCGTGTCTGAATATTTTAATGAAAAAAAACCCTTGGGACTGAACTGCTATCAGGTTACTTCATATCATTTTTAAATGTAGACTAAATCATTAATAACTCAGTTAATAATAGCATTGAGTTTCTTGCCCATTCTTCTCAAGGTGAATAAACATTTTGAATGGGTGGTAATGTCAAAAAAAATTATTAATGACGTATTTCAATTGTAATTTCATTATGTACAAAATAAAGATATTTTTATATGATTTAATGTGATCAATCCCACCTTATGTATAGCATCAACTTATTGCGAGTTAAATCAAGTTTCGTTATAGTCTGTGGAGCCTGTTTGCCTTTCGACCATGATCTTATTCACACTTTCTTGACGTAGGCATTTTTCATCACCAGTAGTCAATCTTTTAAAAAACGATACAGTTTCATTACATTTAAATTCTCTATAATTGAGCACACGATTCACTAGATTTCTTTCAATGAACTCGTGTGGGACACAAGTATCGAGCATTTTTGTTTATCCAGCTTTTATCGAATGGGTCAAAACTGTTTTGTGGTCAATCTCCGGCTATTCGGCTATGTCGTGACTAGTATGCCCATTTTGCTCTACTTTTTCCAAAATAGCATCAAATTTATCCGTAACAGGTCGACCAGAGCGAGATTAATTTTTGACGTCAAAATTAATGGACCGAAAACGATTAAACTAGTTTTATATTACTCTTATCGACACTGCATTAGATCTATAAACGTCACAAGTTTTTTCGCGGCTTTTATCGCATTTTTCCTTTTTTGTGTAATAAAACTTCAAAATGTTGAACATGAATTTCTATGTTAGATCTATCTGTTGGTGGAGAGAAAAACAATAGAGAGATGACGGAAAACGGTTTTTACTTTTTGTTTTCTTTTTAAAATGTCATGTATTTAATGGTATCAAAACCAGTCAGATACAAACTACACAACCGAAGAGATCTAACTGAATATTTTTACTCATTACATACGAGAAAACTTTTTCCCGACCCTACCTACATTCACTGATTTTTATGACTGTAAATTCAAATAATGAATAATTTAATATTCCCGAGGGATTTTATTCAAAACTTCAATAACTTTATTGCTTTTTGAGAAATTGAAGATTCTTTGCAAATAGTTGCAAATATAAGTCAAAATTTGCTTATATAAACAAAACAAAACTTTGGAGTATTATAGCCCTATTAATAATGCACCTTTTGATGCCATTTTCATTTGTCTGTCTTAATAATTAAGGACTCTTTTATTGAAAATGAGCACTGTACTGAAGCGGCTGAAAAAGTACTTTCATCGCTAAAACCGTGAATATTAATGAATAACTACTTCCTTGCAGTGATTTTCGGAGATCAATTTCATTAAACGTTCATAGAAAATTCACATAAATTTTTTTCTTGTTTAGATAATTAAGTGAAACTTTAGATAATACGTGAAGAAAAAAACTACATTATTATGGCACAAAAACTTTTGTGTAGTAAATTTTGCATTCAAAATCAATAACCAAGAACATAAATGACACTAAGCTATTAGTTATAATTCCAAAGTTAGATGATTGAACTCTAATCCCAGAGTTGAAATCGTTCCATTGCACCCACACAAACGTTTTTTGCGTGTCAGGCTTTGAAAAAAACATATTACAATTAACATATTTTTGGTTCCATATTTTAACTATACGATATGATACATGCACTTTTACAAAATTGATTACAGAAACTTAATGGCATAATGATTTTTAAAGAGCAGTCGAATGCTAGCCTATACGGAACAATGTCTTAATGAAGAAGACGTGTTTGTATTCTTATTGTTACATTTTTCTTAACTACACGACCAGATTTAAAATCCATAATAATAATATAATATAAAAGTATTTCTGTCTACTATTACTATGTTCATAGGTAATTCGGCGAACCGTTTTTAAAAAATAGGTTGAACGCTAAGTTAGGATATAGGATACTTGTTGTCTGACGGTCTGCTTGTCTGTATGTATTTCTGATCTTTATGTAACATAAAATTTTTTAAACCGACTTTAATGAAATTACCTGCTCTGACTAACCACACCATCAAGATAACAACAAGAAGGAAGGAGAGGAGTGTAAGCGAGAGGCAATATGTGAGAATGGAATCGTAGTAAGTGGATTAAAGATAAATATTGAGTGATGGGGAGAGTGAGAGGAAAAGGAGAATAACAGAAAGATCTAGAAGAAAAGTGAACAATTTTGCAATCCAGAGTAGGATCAAAATCGATTGTATACAGAGTGATCCGATTAAACTGTGGCATTTGAAAACTATTAAATCTTTCGGAATCAGTACCAACTAATGGTATTGTGGTATTAACTTGTTAAGAGGTTATAATCATGGCATTTCCATGGTGTGAGGTAACACCGTCATAAACTACAGTTCCAACGGGCTTAACATGATACCTGAAAGAAACGTCTCTCTATAAAACTATTCTTTTCATTCGTTAGGTTGGCGAGAAAGAGAGTCCTAAAGGGAGAATCTCTTGTAGAGCGTCATGCTAAGCTCGCCCTAATCATTCAACACAAAATGAAAATATTGATATGAGGCTATTTATTTACAATAACCCATGGGAACTAGACGCAATAATAAGAACATTTTAGAGATTAATTAATTTCCAGGAGCGTTCAATCTTCCAACCTAATGTTCACATCTATGTGTATATATATATCCACATATAAAAATCAATTTCTGTTCGTTAGTCTCACTAAAACTCAAAATGGCTTCATCAATTTAGCTCATTGTCTTGTCCGGGGAATTTTCGGAACATCTGAATCAATCATGTGGGGGCTTTCACTGTAAAGTAGAGTATGGCCTTGCATACGAGGCTATATTTTGGACATTTTCATCCTGAAATATGTGGAGTTTTTGCTTAAAAATTGTAAAACCCTTAAAATAGGATAATTTGTCGGGACTGAACCAAAGGTATACAAGGATCGACACGAAGCGAGCACGCATAGCGGAATCCGGACCATTATAGGCACAACGTCCTAAGTCAATATATAAGATGTAGCAATTCATTCTGTCTCCATACAGTCATAGCCGTGAACGAAAGATATTTACAATGAAAATTTAATTCTATTTTAGATTTCCTAAATATTACTAAAGACTCTTACAATTTAACCGATTTTAATAAAAAAAATGTATGAAAATAATCCATTGCTAATGAAAGGATATACATTTATTAAAGTATTGTGAAAATCACTAAGAACTCTCATTATGAAACCGCTTTCAATAAAATATAGTATCGAAAGAGCTGGAAGCCGGTGAAATATACAGAATAGATATTTTAGGATTGCATGAGGATTATTGAAAACCTTTTTAATTGATCACTTTCTTTAAAATTTGCAAAAGTTTTTCTTATTGACAAGGAATAAGTGTTTTGAGTGTCTTATGGTTGCTTGTTTCTATTTTTTGATATTAATAAGCACCTTTATAATTTGAGCGATTTTAATAAAATTTGACAAGAAAATAAATTAGTCCAAGGAAAAGATGTAGCTCACATTATTTTTATAATTCCATGGGTAAGAATTAATTGAAAATTATTAAAAACATTGTAGTTCGACCGATTTTACAGATCTGTTTAGTTTTTAACACGCTTTTATTAACTTCAGTTGTATGTTTGTTTGTTTGCTTGTTTGTTTGTAACCGACTTCTATGAACTCGATTTTGACCCACTTTGAATGGTCAGATTTTATTGAAACTTTGTACTTTCAAAGACCGGTGACAATACAATAATTTGATAAGTTTGTGTAATTGCCCTGGTCAGGATCGCCAGGATTAATTAATTTGGTATCGATGTAATTTCAATCAGTTCAAAATAGGGACTTACGAATGAACAGAATTAATATTAAAAATAGGTACAAGGATTAATTAATACAATTTCATAATTTGATGTTGATAAAATATTTAGTTTTCTGAAGATTTCTTTTTGAAATTTAAATGAATATAATTAAAATTTTGGATGTAGAAGTTAAGTATAAAAGTTTATATTTTCAATCAACTCATCTATAAAAAAAATGGATTCATGATAAAATAATATTTCATATTAAACTCTATTGTAAAAACGTCAAAACTGAATTATTCTCAGAAATTAAGACCACAAACTTAAATCTTCTATTCGAAGAGAATTTTACAATCATCCGCCCTCTGTCAAAGGCACAATACTATCGACTTCAGTATCATTTTTGAAAATTAACACCTTGACCCTAACTCTCCTGTACGGAAAGAATTTCCCATCCGTACACCCTCTGTCGTAAATTTACGATATTAAAAAAAATGTGCGTCATGTCCAAACATTCACAAGAACTCGGAATACAATTTTTTGACAATCGATCAAACTAAAAAGTATAAAATAAATATAGTTTTAAAAAACTAAAAAACACGCTTTGATGATCACATTGAACTAAAAAACGAAAAATAATTCTTAATATAGGCAGAAAATATACATGAACGAAAAAAAATTGATAAGTGAAAAAAAATATGGCACAAAGCACCCCACGCTTTTTTCACAATAATACTAATTTTTTTTCTTTCATGTATATTTTCTGCCTATATTAAGAATTATTTTTCGTTTTTTAGTTTAATGTGATCATCAAAGCGTGTTTTTTAGTTTTTTAAACTATATTTATTTCTTATTTGTTTACTAGATCGTTAAGGGTTCTGGAGAGATTATTAAGAACCGATATTGTTCACTCTACGTAAGAACGATGTAAGGCTGCAACAAATCAGGAACGAGGGTGTGACCGGAGACGTACTACAGGTGATCCGGAAGTGATTGCTAGAGCCGCGACGCGATAGCTATTGTTAAACCTGTTTAAAAGGGCGGAGCTGTAAGCACAACTGAAAAAATATAGGAAGTTTATCTGGTGTCTGCATATTTATTATTTTTCTATAACTAAATCACTGTCCGATTTGCCCGAGCAATAGTTTGCAGATGCCTGAATATGGGCAGAATATGATAACAGAAGATATAGACGCTTATGAAAATTAATAAAAAAAACACATTAACGCAATAATCGGAATAAGTGCGAGAAGTTTAGCCCGTACCGCGTATTTTTAAAACTAAGCCAATTTTAAAAATTCTTTTTAAAACAGAAAGATAACACCAAAGCGTAATAATATAGTTTGGGCATTGTTTGTTTTGACACTAAGATTTTCTCAACTCAAAACTGTCACTATCTGTAGCAGAATCGGAATAGAAAACAGGACCGGTAGTAGAATCGAGAATAGGACCAGGATCAGATTCGATAGCAGACCCAGATCGGAATCAGAAGAAGTATCAGGATCAAAATCGAAACTAAGACCGGGACCGAGATCAATGGCAAGATGAGCGATGTAGAAGATGAAGGAATTTATTTTATTTCTACGTAGATCAAAAGGCGGACATACACTGCACGGACACGCTACCTAATGGAGAAGATAGAAACAAGATCTATCGAGCCAGCTAGTTTATTATAACTCTCTGAACGTAAATTTGTCTTGTAAATGTATTTAAAATTTGAAAAGATAAGATGAGCTATATTAAATTACTTCGGGAGAAAATGTGTACATTTAATTACTTCAAAGAATAATTTATATATTTTATATCATAAAGTTGTAACATATTTGGAACAGTGCAGACAGTTTCGTTTTAAATTTTCATGTAACTTTATGAACGATTTATATTTGCTTTCTTATTAATGTTCTGTGTGTGACTAGTTAATTTAAAAGAAAGATCATTTTTTTTAGAAATAAAGCTCTATTTTTAATAATTTACATTGAAGATAAATTTGTAAAATGTCATGTTCATATACCTACAATATTATAGAATAACAAATGTCTAAGAAATCTAAACATAACAATAGATATCTTATAATGTTAAAGTTTATAATAAAAATAATAGATGGAAATAATCTCGTTCTATTAACCGCCACGACAAAAGTTACATGGCGCCATCTATTACAACGTTTGGTCACCACCACAGGAACAGTGAACAACAATGGATAATTACCATTGCTACTGAGAAGACTGTAAGTAGGTTAACTTAAATTTATGCAATTAACATAGAAATAATGGGTTGTAACCTATGAAACATTCACTTCTAAATACAAAATGTGTGGATCAGTTAAATTACTGTTACAGGTAGGTGATTTTTTTTTTAAATTACACTTCATTCGTCTTTGGGAGTATCGTTTGAACTACCAACTCAATAATTTTTCATACACATTCAAAAACTAAATCTACAAAAGGGCCAGTTGCATTTTCAGTTGTAAACCACCGATTTTAATTTAATTTATCGCATAAATTTGATTAGACTGCGTGCTTTTAAATCACCAAATGCCGTCGAGTACTAGTCGATAATTTTTATGTGACGCCTGCACGAAAAAATAAACAGACAGAAAAATAAAGATTCCTAAAAAAGTATTTTTAAGTTTAACAACTGTTGAATAAACGATATTCCTCACATTTATGAAAATCCCTTTAATGTAACGTACAAACATAAGTTGTTTTACAATAGTCTACAGTATGAAAATAATATTTTAATGCCTAATAGATACTTAATATAATATTTTTTTGTACAATAATTTATGATTAACAATATAATTAGTTTGAATCTAGAGTTATTGTTAGAAAAAAAAACGAGAGAGTCTTACAGTAGTCGCGTATAACGTCACCTCGGTAATATTATATCTTGAAAAATGATTTTTCGTAATGAATAATTATTTTTATGAAAATTGTATTTCATTTAATAACACTAGGAGCAATGAAATTTTATTCCGAAAACAGTTATTTTTGTACAATTTGGGGGAGAACGGAGACAAAAAACTTATGATAACTAAAATGTGAGACTAATACTTTCATTGGATGGTATTTAAAAGCCGTTGAAGAACTGAATCAGTAACAGTATCACTGTTAGATATTTCATCATTTCAAAAATCTATTAGCAACTTAGCTTATGGGGAATTCAAGTTTACGTTCAAATCATCACTTAAAATCGTAACAAGAGAGTAATAGCTTTTTTTTAAAAAAAAAGGGCGGAGTCGCTTTCGGTATTGTATAGTGAAAGTGCGTAATGCAGAAAATCTATTACTTTTGTAATTATTACTAAGAACAATTGACATTTGGCAATAAAATTCAATAAAATTATTGGGATTCTTTTAGAGATTAAATAAAAACAAGGAGTTATTTTCTGAACCTTTTAAAACAACTCTTCTAAAACTTCTAAGGAATTCGGTTGATTGTTATTTTTTTTAATCTTTAAAATGAATATATTTTTATATTATTTTTTTATTCCGTTATGAGGGTGATAAGATTTGAAAAAGTCGTATATTTCTCATTCGATTTCGAATACTCAATCGAATATCGCACAAGAGCCAAAAAGGTCGTATAGAGATGGTTCAAATTATAAGATTGGCAAAACTGGCTAATAGTAGTGACCTCTTGGAAAATGAGTTGGTACCATCTGACCGCCAACTCTAGCACCGCATGGTCAAATTAAATAGCACGTGCTTCACCGATTTCCTGTAATCACTTCCATCCATTTTCATGAAATACACAGATGTAGGAAAGCGAGAGGAAAGATGTTGCGCATCAATAAAAACTTTATTTATTTTTAGAAACTTAAAACATAAATACAAAACAACTCAACATGACATTTGTTGAGTTGCTAGAAATATTAGTGGTAGTAGGTCCTGCGGGGTAAACAGCATATACCGATGATGAGAAATAAATAATACATGTCTGAAAATCGTACAA
Source organism: Eumeta japonica (assembly GCA_005406025.1). Lineage (NCBI taxonomy): Eukaryota > Metazoa > Arthropoda > Insecta > Lepidoptera > Psychidae > Eumeta > Eumeta japonica. The sequence goes on from BGZK01000669.1 coordinate 18,950, forward strand.
GCCCTTACCGTGACAAAATAATTTAATTTTTGGATAACATATATTCTACCAATGGTAGATAACGATATAATTTAAATTAATAAGTCTGATAAACGGCTGATCCTGCGTGCCATCTCTAAAATTTTCTATAATGATATTTATCGACTTGTCTTTGAGCTCTTTGAAATACAAATATTTTCTATGAATTTTTTAGCCTGAAAAGTTCAAAGACGGTTGGATGTGCAAGCCATCCCTGAAACGTTTTATTTATCCCCTGAAACTACTTTCGAACTGAAAGCGTTCAAAAATAAAGTAGCATTAAATTATTCAGTTCATCACGATCAATATATCGATTTCAGTGCTTTTTCAAGTTGCCTGAACTCTAAAATGAAGTTCTGATACGTTTTCAGCTATTTGAGTTGAAAAATCTATCTACATTTTAAAAAGGCTTATTTTTTAATTTTCCTACTACTGTGTAGTTTCTAATATTATGTGTAACTTTGATTTTGATCTGTTTTATATATTCTGACGCAGTTTTTTAAACAGACAAAGATGAACTAGTTCTAAACGTAAGTCCATCAAGAATTTCACGTGTTATTTAAAAAAAAACCTTTTTCGAATTTTTTGTTAACGATGCCACTTCAACGAACCCACCGATTTTGATGATAACAACGATTGTTGTTGTTTTTTAACAGAAAACCTATTGTAATTAGATTTTAGAATTCATCGGTAGAGTTGTTTAAAAAATATTCTATAAAAACGCGTTTTGAATATTTTTGTTACAGACATACATGCACGCAAGCACGCATGCACGAGCGCACTCACGCGCACTCGCACAAGCACCCACTCACGCGCACACACCCACTCACGCACACACACTCACGCACACATAAACACACACACTTTCAATTTAAAGAATTTATTTCAATTTTCATAGCAGAAAGCTAAAAAAGAGTTTCGGCTTGGAAAATATTTTCAAAGACAGTTCCTTATGCCAGCTTGGATTATATTATTACTGTCATAACATTCAATGTCGTCAATAAATACTTCAAGTCATGTATGGGCAACCTTTGACATGTAGTGGGCCAAACTTTAGTGTGCAAATACGTTCACGGGTCGCGTTCAAAAGTAGTGCATTTTAGTGTTTTAAAGTAGTTTTTATAATTTTCAACGATAGATATCAGATATGAAATAATATGACTATGTTATTATAATACAATTTAATAAAAGACAAAATGGAATGAAAAAACTAGGTACAACATTATAATTAAACCTTAAAATTTAGAATTACTATAAAGTACGAAAGCTAAATAGCGACACCGAAATCAATGAGACACTTGAGCTTGAATTTGGGAAACTAATCTATCGATTTTTGAATTAATTCCACTGATACAAACACGTCAAGAATTTTTCGAAATTGTCGTCAGTCAGCTTTGTTTGATGTTTTGGTTTATTAACTTTTATCATTGAAAATAACTGTTCGCATTTGTAAGTACTGCCAAACACACAAATTTTTTTGTGCAAATTTTCTAAGCTGCGGAAAATGGTTTTTTTCGAGATATTTTTTGTAGAAATCGCACAACTCTCCGTTTTCAAATTTAGATTTTAGGAGCGAATTTTCTTGAATCTCGATCAACTCCATTTGCAAGTGTATTGGATCATTTTGTACATTACTTTTTATTGGAGTAGCAAATAAATTGTAACAATCTTCCATATTTTTTAAATCGCTAAATCTGTTCGAAAATTGCTCCGACAGTAATTTGAGTTCTTCAACGTATTGACCATAAACAATATTTTCATATACATAGAGCGTGGTGAAATGGTAATTGTTACCAGACAGCATTTGTGCCTCCCACAAGCAGATTTTGTTCTGAAACGCTTTCAAATGGCTGTACAAATCATTTACTAATTGTCCTTGTTTTTGAAGTTTCAAATTTAAATCATTCAAATAGCTTGTAAGGTCGACCAGAAATGCTAAGTCACATATCCATTTTGGATCATTCAATTCAGATAGGGGTTTATTCTTTATTTGCATAAAACCTGCTATCTCATTCCTAAGCTTGTAAAACTGTTTTAGCATTTTCCCTTTGCTTAGCCATCTAATTTCATAATAATATGTTACGTCGTTACATTCGGCTAATATTTCATCCAAAAATGCCTTGAACTAACCATACTTAAGCTGTCGGGATCGAATAAAATTGATGGTTTTTACTACCACATTCATAACATTCTGTAGTCGAATGGACGTAGAACACAAGTTCTGTTGGTGGATAATGCAATGAAGGACTATCAAATCATCTTTTCGCATATTTAATTCAGTTGCTTTTTCATTCAAAATTTCGATGAAACCTTTACGTAAACCGACAATAGAACCACCATTTGTACATACTCCAACTAATTTTGACCATGGCAAGCCAAAACTTGTGAATACCTTTTGAACTTCATTAAAAATGTCCTCTCTTGTAGTGGTTCCTTTTAGCGCAGTTCTTTTTAGCAAGCATTTCCTCAAAAACAGTGAACTCTTTATCAACACCTCGAATAAATAAAGCCAATTAAGCTGCGTCAGACAAATCGGTGATCTCATCTAATGCCATAGAAAATGATTCAATACAAGCCATACGGTCATTCAATATTGTTTTTATATCATTAGCCATCATTTCTATACGTTGGACAACAGTTCGTCTTGACAAACTAATTTTTTAAAATTCATTTTTCTTTTCACGACACAAAACACTGCAAACTTTTAACATACACTCCTTGATAAATTTTCCTTCGGCAATTTTTTTTAATGACTTTGCCAATTTAGAACTAGTTACAAAACCATGCTTTCACATCATTATTAAGTTGTGTTCTTTGCGATAAGATTTTAGATTTTCCCTTTTCTTATTTGTTCTGTCAGTGAGCGCGGCAGATGATACTTAGTTAATTAATGCCATTTTTTATATTGAATTCTTTCATTACTTAAATGGATTCATTACACAGCAAACAAATAGACTTATCATTGTGCAAGATAAAAAAGAATTCCCCAGTACATTTTTGTTGTAACTGGCGACCCTCTGCATCTACTTTACGTTTCTTTCCACCAGACATCGTTTTCGAATACTTTTTGTTCGATAAACTTAATGACAAAATATGATTAATAAGCATTCAAGATGCACACAAAGTCACAAAAAAAAAAAGGCACTAGCAGTCCGCTAGGATATCGCTTGTCGAAGTTTTCGCCTCGGTAGCTGAAATAGAACTAAGCTAAAGTTCAGGCCATCCACCCGCTTATATGGGCAAAATGAAGGAATGATCTAGAATCGTCTAGTGTAGAACAATTGAGAAGCAATAATCTTCTGTTGCGCCGCCAGTGAAGCAGCAAACATCAAAGACTTTGATGTTTGCCTCACTCCCTTGATGATAATCGCCACTCAGCTTGCTCGCTCATTGGATTCTGTGAGTATGAGTAAGTTGTATAATATTTTTTTATTGGGTTTTTCAAAATGTTTTGCGGCCCGGATCAAATCTTACAGCGGGCCGGATGCGGCCCGCGGGTCAGTTGTTGCCCATATATGCTTTAAATGAAAATAAAGAATGATGATGTCAAAACAGGTATTTGTATGTACATCTTTCTTATAAAAATTAAAGAAAAATAGCTTTCTAAGTACATCTAAAAGTAACAAATAATCTAAAAATAACATTCTTCATACAGAGTGAAAATTAGCAACATAGGCTTTTTAACAAGTTTTAAATCTGTTTCGTAAGTCTTGTATTAATTTGCATGTAGTAATAACGAAAAATTAAATGCAATATTTTATATAAATGAAACCCCCTAAGCATAATGAAATATGACGATATATTCACTAAACACATTATCTGTTTCTATCTGTATCTTGTTTCGTATTTAATCCTAGTCTTAATTTCGATTCCGGTTTCTGTTTCGTTCTGAATTCTCAATTTAGAAATGAATACTGGAAATAAAAATAACCTATGTTTATATGTTAGTCGCCTACATAGGGTCACGAATTCATTTAGGGAACTCTGTGTGCGCATGCTCAATAAGATTCCGTAGGATATACAAAATTTGCTATCATACAAATTTTAAATATTTGTCAAGCAAACACTGTACTAAAAAGGGTAGTTATTATGAACATTTAGAGGATAAATGGACATAAGCATCTCGACTTCTTATAGGTTGTTTGTTTTTTAAGTTGTACTTCTTAAAAACACGCCAACATCTAAATCGACATTATGAAGGTGGTTAGTAAATGTTTCTCAAGTTTTGCAGAAAAGGCTACCAACAAAATAAAATTAAGGACATCTACCATGATATTTACGTGTGCGGAGAAGTGATAACATGGGCGTACCCAAGGGGTGGGTGGCAGGGGAGGGCGGATTCCTGTCCTGGAAATTGTATGTTATACAATATTTACGCCCCGTTTGCACGATCTGACCTAAAACATTTGACTTGCCCCCCTCTAGGCCAGAAGCTGGGTACGCCCATAAGAAGTGATTATTTTCTACGTAATTCTTCAAATATTTTCAAACGCTTCTAAATCTTTAACGTGTGTACAAATAAAATATATTTATATATAAATATATGTTTGTGAGTGTTTTTAAAGTCCAGGTGGTGAATGATCTTTATAGGTAATTTATTGTAAATACTAGTGGTTTTTCAAAATATTTACGTTTTAACTACGTTTTTAGGTAGATATGCAGTTAATTGCCGGTATATGTTACTTTTGTTTCTTTACATTATAAATTATTATTATTATTTTATTTTTTTAACAAATAGGCTATCTTTTAACTGCATCGCCGACAGAGCTAAGCCTTTTTGCCATTTTGTACAGAATCAAACCCAAGAATATGGTAGTATTAATAAACTCCTATCTTCATTCTGTACTGAGATCCATATTAGACTTATTAGAAAGTGATAATTTCATGCATTAATATTGTGCAATAGCAACATTCATTAACATGCAGCATGCAACCCACCGATAACCCTCGAATCTGCCTCTCCACTACGAATCTCTATCCAAATGATTGAATATTGATTCCAGAGGATTAACAGATATCGAACACCTAAGCAAGTGTTATTTATTTTTATAATTATCTTATTCCGCTAACCGTTAAATTGTTAATTATACGTACGTTTCATGCCAACCAGGCTCATCCTCAGGAAATTGCCGACAGTCATCCACCAGGGTGCAAGGAGCGTAAAACAACCAACATAACCTCGTTAAGCGGGCCGCTGTCATGCAATAGTCAAAGAGTGACGAAAACATTCTTAAAACAGCCATAGACCACCACCGATAGACATGCCTGTCAAATGTCACAGACTAACCATCACCAACATTACCCAAATAGTTACAGGCAAGCCTCCAATAATGGCGATTTATGGTGATTTATTAAATGGCGATTTACCATTGCATGACAGCGGCCCGCTTAACGAGGAGCGTCCTACAAGTGTCAGCAACATTCATGTAATGATAAAAGATTACTATTTTTAATTTTGAATAAGTTAAAAGTATCAACTGCAAACAATAAATTTAATAATAAAAATGAATCGTCAAAATATGTGTATGCACATTACTTCCGAACGACTGAACCAAATTGGATAATTCTTGTTTTGTTGTGTTAGTTATTGTTAGGAGAAGGTTTGTATGCAAAAAAATAACCCTTTGTTGAACAGATCACGATGCGACTTTCACTGTAAGGTAGAGGAGCTTACTGGGCTACATTTACGGTGTTTTTATTACCATAAGTTTAAGGGTTTCAACGTGAAAATCCCTGAGAAATGGAACAATCTTTTAGGACTGAAGCAAAATTGGAACCGGATACGAGATCAAGAGAAAAAACCGGACTCGGGATTAGACCGAGACGACAATTCATATCTATCTATCTATATATTTGTTTGTCCGCAGTATGTTCGGAGCGACTGAATAGAACACGATGCGACTTTCACTGGAAGGTAGAAGAGCTTACTGGACTACATTTACGGTACGTTTATTGCGATATTTTAGGCTTCCTGCGTGAAATAAAAAACCTTAAAAAGGGGATAATTTATTGGAATGGAATCAAAAGTGGAACCGCAATCGAGGTCGGGAGCAAAATCAGAATCGGAATTAAATCGAGAAGAAATAGAAGACAAGGAGCGGGATCGGAATCATAATGGACACAAAGTCATAATTTCCTATAAGAGAGGGGTCGAAAATGAGTGTAAAGACGGGATCAAAATTTAAAGTGCGAGCGGAATATTTCATGTTTTGTGTGTTATGCCTACTAGGGTTTGTCTCCAACTTCGACCATGTATTTGTATTATTTAACCGAACTACTACACCGATTCTGAAAATTAATTTACTCATAGAAAGCTACACTATCAAATGATATTGGCTATATTTTATTTTGATACTAACCCCGAGATTCGTTGAAATCGGAACTGTGATTAGTAGCGGAATCTGAAATGAAAGCGGGACGGAGAGCAGAATCGAGAACGGAGCCAGGATCAGAGTCGAAAGCGAGACCGGAACCGAATTCGAGAACGGGACAAGGGTCGAAAACGAGTGTGCGGACGGAATCAGAACCGAAAACGAAATTGGGATTATAATTAATATCGATCGATACAAAAGAAGAAAAAATCAATCTTCGACCCTGCTGCTGCAATTACGGCCGCTAATTTACAAGTCAGGGTATTAACTATAAGTGCAAGTACAAGAAAGTGCAGAATACCATCTGTCGGGTCAGCTAGTATAAACTAAAAAATAAATGACGCTTGCCTGCAACATGCATTAACATGCAGCATGCAACCCACCGCTGACCCTCGAATCTGCCTCTCCACTACGAATCTCTATCCAAATGTTTGAATATTGATTCCAGAATATTGACAGATATCGAACACTTGCTTAGTGTTATTTTTTTTTATAATTATCTTATTCCGCTAACTGTTAAATTGTTAATTCTACGTACGTTTCATGCCAACCAGGCACATCCTCAGGAAATTACTGACAGTCACATCCACCAGGGTGCAAGGAGCGTTAAAACAACCAACATAACCTCGTTAAACGGGCCGCTGTCATGCAATGGTCAAAGAGCGACAAAAACATTCTTAAGGCAGGCCGCAGACCACCATCGATAGACATGCCTGTCAAATGTCACAGACTAACCATCACCAACATTACCCAAATAGTTATAGGCAAGCGTCCAAAATGGCGATTTATAAACGTCAATTTGGTCGTTGAGCATATTATTATTATCTTTATGTTTTAAAATTTCGAAGGATTCCAAAGCATTTAAACGTAACCCCTTCTTACACACATGCAAAACATCGAATTTGTGATCGTTATTAAGCTTATGACCGGTTTCTAATATATGTTTAGCAAAATGGGATCTGTCTGATTTATTATTTCTAAAGGCCGAAATATGTTCTTTGTATCTTTTTTCAAAACAACGTCCGGTTTGTCCTATATATACCGATTTACAGTCATCACAAGTTAATTTATAAATTCCAGATTTTTTATTATTGTGTAATTTATCTTTATTGTTACATAAAGTTTTCAAATTGTTATTTGTTTTAAGGGCCGTAGAAATATTATGTTTTTTTAATAATCTTGAAATTTTCTCCGAAATTGTACCAAAATATGTCAAACTAGCTATATATTTCTTTTCGTCTTTTAATTTTTGGATAGATACTTTTCTTTATAATACTTTTTTGTTTCTTATTAATGAGTCCATCAATAGATTTTTTACTATATCTGTTTGCCAATGCTATACTGTAAATGGTATTTAATTCTAATGAGAAATTATGATTTTTAAGGGGTATGGTGAATAACTGATGTATCATTGATTTATAAGCCGCCAATTTGTGTTGCCATGGATGACAAAAAGAAATGGGTATTGTAGTATCTGTGCACGTGGGTTTTCTATATATTTTAAATTCATGTCTATTATTTTTTCTAGTTACGGTCAAATCTAAAAACTTTAACAAAAAATTAAAAATCTAAAAAATTCACACAATACAATAACTAAAAATAAATGTAGAATCAATCCCTGTAGTACCTCCATGCGGACCATAGAACAGGATGATCTCATACCATCGACGTCAACTCTCTGGTCTCTGTTACGCAAATACGACTTCACAAAGGCAAGTGTTCGGCTTGTTGCTTCATAATAACACACTTTCACGCTTAGAATTTTGTCAAAGCATTCCAATCGCACCCTGTGAATCCTACCAGGCTCCAAAAATACGGTACACAAACTCACCGCCAGCATCGATTGATGAACGGCACCGAGTAAAACTGAACTGTTTTAATAAAACTAAACGTTATATTATTAGTATATAAATTTCTCAAGTAGTGCTTTAAAAACATTTTTTTTTTAATTTTACCGAGTCCATAGACTACATAGGCTTTTTGGTATGTTTCTATGTACTAGTTTGAATTACTTCATTTCATCGAAACGGTAAATGTGCCCTCATTTTAGTAAAGATAAACGTCAAGTGTGATACAATGCCTACAATAATGGAGTGTACCACCATAATAGAGAAACTATGAAGGTCGGCAATCCTCTTTATGTCTAAGGACTTAAATATTCTGAGAGTGTCTTCCAGATTAAAATATTTAAATTCGAAATTAAAACTACAGATCTGAAAGAAAATGTTCTGATTTTGTCTTATGAAACATTACATTATATTCACTAGCAAGATGTATGTGCTAATAAAAAGACAATAACTATAGTATTCCACGTTTTGTTAACTAATTCATATTTAAAAAATTGATTTACTCCAGATGCCCTTTGGTTTTCATAACAACGCAATTGTAGTATTTCTGTAAATTACTGGAAAATTTATAAAGAAATATCGAATAGTACTAATTATACGAATATATAAAAGTGTGTTTTATTTTAAATTTTATTTTCGAAAAGTCGAGTGATGTATAGCTAGCATGTCTTTCTTTTAATGCTATACTATTAACAGGGTATTCGAGGAATTTATTAAACTGTCTGACGAGAAGATTGAGGAGCTTCCAGTTTTTGTTTTCGGCCGATGATGTCATGGCCAATAGCAAACTTGCACAAAAAATCTATTGTGTGAAGACTCGCCGTGAGACGGGCTAGGTCCACGAGCGTTGAACTCTTTTGAGTGGCGAAGTCATTGGCTGGCATTGAACAAAGCTAACGTCTGCCCGAATGCATTATTTTGTGGATCACTGAAAGTTGAAACTTTATTTTGTGAGATTAAATAAAACAATTCTTTAAAAAACCCATGTCCTCGGAAAAAATATGATTTTTTTTTAATTTTTTAATAAATAACTGCTGCTTTTCTTGTGCTTTCGTGAGGAAAAAAAACTGACTTTTTTTTGTATATATTTTTTAGGATACATATTTAGAATATTATTCGGTGCTCTTACATCGGTTGCAGCAATACAATATCTCAAATAATTCAAATAAAAATTTTCATCTAATATTCTAATAATCTCAATATTTTAAGATCAATGTCATCATTAATTACGCATAAATACGAAGTCGTTATAAAAAGTCAAATTTATAAAGATAAAACAAAAAATACACTTTATATAGTAACCACTTCTCAGTCTACTTAAGAGAGTGACCGGAATTATTTTCTACAACTTCCAACCAAAATCTAATAGGTGAAAAACTTATTATCATTTAAATAGAAGTAAAACAATTTCATCTAGTTTTATGAATAACAACACAGAACAGGAAACAATAGATGCGCTATCTACACATTAAAGTGTAACTATCAAAATTACAAATGCACTCGCAATTGTGAGAATTACATTTATTTTAAACTAATATTTTCATCTAATGCAAAACGTCCACAACAGTGATTCACTCTTTTAATTCTTGTAGTTCTGGGGGACGGAATAAAAGATACGACATTTTCACTCTTTGTGATTTTTTTGAATGTCAAGATCAGACAGCACCGATTGCGCAATAGCCGGCCCTGGCCCTCGCGCGTTGTGCAACGCGCTCTCCGACAATGCATGTGCTGCAACCACAGATATACCGTTAGGGACAGCTTTTGTCATATGTTACTGTTGTTATTGTACTGCGACAAATTGTTTGTGATAACATCCGATTCGATGTAGCTGTGTTAATGCGTATCCGGTGTACGCTTTTGATTAGGCGAAAAGGTTTTTTTCACTGTATGTAGTAAAACAGATATAGTTTTATCAATAGGATCCAACTCTAAATAACAGGATTTAGTAAATTTATTAATAATCACCTAAAATTAATTACTTACACAACATAGCATACAATTTTCCTAATCATTATGGTAACTATTGTAATAATTGTGCTAGTAATCAAATAACTTATCTCCACGCCTCATAAATAGCTTAACAAGATCATTGCTTTTGCACATTTGCGCAATATATAAACATGTTTTTTATAAGTGTCTACGAATTTTTTTAATCACATTTAAAATTAGGTTTTATATGTAAATTTTAAAATTAAAAATAAATAGTGCTATCGATGTCCAGTCATTTACTGGTTCTCCTACGATTTTTGTTAAATAGAATGGTTTTTTATTGAATTCGTAAATTCTCTTACGTATTATAAAATACTTTGAAGCAATTTTCACATAATAAATTAACTAAAAAATATGAGCTATAATAATGTTTTTATCGGCAACATAATGATTTAATACATATAAATATTTAATTATTTAACACATAAAGCGGAACCGCGAGCATTTATTATGCATTAGTTATTGCGAATAAAATTTTTATTAGTGACGGAATAGCGAAGATTAATTTCAACGACAAAAAGCTGTGAACAATAATTCTAGGGTATTCGTTGAACTCAATAAATACCGTATTAAAAACAACCGCCCTTTTGCAACCCTTCTCGTATAACTCTATTCTTTTCATCATATCAAATATGACATGTTTACGTTATGGCCTTCAAATCATATTAAAAAATTCGCGTTAAGCGGCTGTCGATGGGGCGTGTTCTGCGTATGAGCTTCCTGTCAATTCATTTATTTAAGAGTTTTAAATGGAATTTTAATTATATCGAAAATAAATAAATAATAATATTTTAAACGAATATCATATTTTCCAAATAATATAATGTAAAAATAATTTGTAGGGAAATCGTTTAACATTTGAAACTAGAAACATGTTTTTTTTTGTATATTCAAACTTTGTAATAAATAAGCTTTTTTTATTTATTTGAAAAATTATTGTATAATATGCCCCGATTTTAGAGGTTAGTAATATATAGCCTCTATTTAATTTTGATTTTTTAAAATACGTAATACAGACGTATTGCATCGTCTCTAAAAAACGAATAGTTAAAGAATAAAATGTTACAAAAACTGTAGTTGAGAAATCCAACCTAAAAAGATAAGAAGAGATTTAAGTTTGAATGGAAGAAAAAAATATTAATAAAATACGTTGACTTAAACTGGCACTAAACCTTTGGATATCCTACTAGGAAATCATAAACTAAATGGTTCTGTTTAAGATAAGAGAATTCATATTTCCATCATAATTTCCAAATGGAATTTCTTTATTAATTTCACTTTTCATGAATAAGTTGAAGGGTGAGTTATATTAAAAAATACTTTTCGAAAGTTAAAGAAAATATTTTCACGAATTAATTAACAAAATGACTTTGATAAAATACACAATAACAGGAAAGTAACTTGAAACGTAAAGCTTTTACATATCCATCAATTTATATATGAACATGAAAAAAGCAATAGTTCTTATAATATTTTTTTTATAAGCAAGATTAAGTACCGCAAAATATTAGATCTATTGACTTCTAGTGACAGTGAAGATTTTTCGAGGCAACAAAATCACTGTCAAAATATTGATAAACTTACACTTTTCAGTAGATGTTTTAAAAACTGTTTTTATGTTCTGTCGGTTTTTATGTAAAAAAATAATTATATTATATTAAAAAAATTGTTTCTCTAAACCAGTTTGCAATTTATAACGCTCGTTAAATATTCTGGTTGAAGCAACGGCATATGTTTAACGTTGTGTTTCGTATCCAAAATAAATTTTGCAAATACACAAAAGTTCACTCAATTTCAAAATATATTTATGTCGTATGTCAAAAAATTACACCTGAAATATTCTAAGAACTTGAGTATTTTAAAAATTTAACACAGCAAGAAACTATAAAATTGCTCTTTTTTAACCAAATTCGATGTTATAATGATATTCAAGACTTTTTCTTACGAGTTAGTGATTAAAATTAGATATATTTTGTTATTGAAACTTGAGGTTTATACAAAGTTACAAATGGTATTTATTAATCCTTAAAGAGTTTTTTGGTGCACAAACTATTCTGTTTATATGATCAGTAATCATCAGTAACAAATATATGTACTTGCTTACAAGTACATACATAACAATATGCAGTTTCAAGAGGAGCTCATGAACCGTTTGAAAGGTCTCTCGTGGACACGAGATCCTGACTGTAGCATCAGATTATGGTGAAAATTATTATTAAAACAATACAAATACACATGTTTTAATTTCCTTGGTACGCAATCATTCCTAGTAGCGTGTCTAAGTTAATGGACTAAATAATGATTTGTTTGTAAAAGTAAATTTTCATGTAAACATTTAAATTTATACCACGACTATAAGCTGCTGAAGAGTTTCCTGTCGAGCAGAGAAAAATTTCAGTTCTCAGGAAATGGATCATAACGAACATTTATTTGGTAAAGATATACCTCATATAGACGCCGGGACAATTGAGTTTAACAAAATTTTATCGAACACCGAACGCCGTTCTCAAAATTTTTGTATTGCGGTGTGCAAAAAAAGCGTCCGGCGATCGGTGCGACGGCGGACTCGGTTACGTAAGTTCGGCTAGTTTCAAGGTCGAGGACGTTGCTCCCAAATCGCCGGCCGCCGGACACGTCCCACCCCCTCCGAGGATTGTCCCGCCGCACAAAAAGTATCCACGCCGGCGGTGATAACCGATAATTGTCTGCCTTGACTTTTATGATAACAATATTGCAAATGATAAATAAAAAAATAAAGGTGGTCGTGTTGTTAAACACGTTGGCTTCGAACCTGCAAGGTATCGGGTTCGATCCCGGCCGTGGGCGAATCGACCGATGAGTTTTTAACTTAGGACAAATCGGTACGATTTGGACAACTTAGGACAAATCGTACCATACGCCTAGTGTCTAGGGGAGCGCTTGATGACATTGATGGCAATGATAATTAGCATCCCCCGACCTGTACTAAGTCAGAGCATAAGGCGTAAGGTCCCTCCAAAATGATTGTCGGAGGGTGCGCCTCTGCAGTGGAGTGATGAAAAAACCTGACAAGACAAACAAAAATGCTTACTGTTTTTTCATCAAAATGTCCAACTAGAATACGCACTACAACGAGTTATTCTTCATTTTGCGAAACCCATATTACAATATCATGAGTCATGTACAGGTTTTTGCTTAGGTTATTTAGGTTAGGTAGCAGTAACACAGGTACTTTTATCTTTCTGAGATTAGGCGTACGAAAGAACTTCGTAGGAATTTCCATGTGTTTTTACTTATAAAGATAGCTATGTTACTAAAATACGAAGTATAACAATATTGAATTTTTCACAAATACATTTTATTTCAAAAATATGATTTTTGCACAACGATGTGTAGGATCTTCGCGCATAGAATAATTAATAAAAATTAGATTGTAGAAAAAGTTAAAATATGGGAAACACCCAAACATTAAAATATTGATACTTTACACTCATACTTCCCAACAACAGTTACGTGTATTTGGAGGCCATCCGTTATTTTTAAGTCAAAAGGTATAATAAACCTTCAATTGCATGTAAACTTATATTGGTGTAATTCACCTTGTTTCTTATTTTTTATATTCATTTCAACAGTCGAATTCCTTATTTAATTTATAAAATTTTAATACAACTAAATTTTGAATTTCTAATTATATCAGGTACATCATCAATATAATACCATTTTAGTAAACACGAATATAAAAATAGTGCCTTCTGGATTACTAACATATTATATTATATAATATAATTCGACATTTAAACACCTGAAACAGACAAGCTTGCATGAAAAAATTGATGGATATTAGTGAGGCAAGGGAGATATGCAAAGATCGCACCATGTGCAAATCTATTGTCAATACCTACCTTTTTGGGGCATACGCGTGAATTTATATTATTATTGTATAAAGTATATTCAAAATAGAAATTCTTGACTTTAAAGATCATATTATGATTTTTTCTTTACATTCAAATAAATATATCGTTCTAATGTCCTGTGTAGTAGTATGAATTTGACATATTACTACACAGGTTTCAGTGACATTTTTCGCAGTGTCATTTGATGATCACCGACCATCTCGAATTTTAATTCAATCTATTGAATTTAACAAATTTAAAATTATTTAATGCAATATACATCACAAAACAATAATAACTAAAATTTAACGGCTTAGCAAACAAATATAAGTAAATTAATTAAAAAATAGAGTGGAATCATCAAAAAACTTAGACATTTCATACAATCCAATGAAATACCAAAAATACTATGGTAAGATGTCATGAAGTCGGGGGCAGTGAGAAGACAGATACATCTTAGATATCAGTGTATACCTGAAGGCTATTATCATCAAATCTGTTTAATGCGATAGCGAGAGACCGCACTTTAGGCGCCTGCGCATTCCATCTTTAGATTGTACCCATACAAAAATACAACGAAACGGTCCTTTTGCAATAGATTGGTAAATTTTAAGTGAAATTAAAAGAAAAACAAAAAATCCATTTTTATTTGCACAAATGAATTGTTTTATAGTAATCGAGATTAACAGGAAATATAAAGTTTACTCCGCTAACAGTAAAATCTTCATATTCTTAGAAAAAATAAGTTTCAAGCATTTTTTTTAAAACAAAACAAATACCATCTACATTTTTCAATTTATGTTCTATAATAATTATAGTATTGAAAATTGACCTAGACGCTCAGTAGTTTTAAACTGATGTCTAAATATTATACAATACACGACAAATCTCTATACGTATATATAACATGACAACGGGTTTTTTTTTTGTTTGGGCATCAGTTTAAAACTATCAAATGTATCACTATGAGACTTTAACCATTAGACATGGAATCGTTTGTTTGATTTTAGACTATTTGGCCTTAAATTCCATACACCCTTCACCATTTTTTTCTATTTATTTACTTATATAACCCCTAACGCCCATAGCGAACCGGGCAGCCGATCGTAAGGAGTAAGTCAAAAGTATTCAAAAACATTTAACACCAGCGAAACGTAATATAAGTAATAGTTCTTTTAAATTTTTTTATTCTATTCAAGTTAGAAATGCAAAAATAAAAGTATTTTTAATCGATAACAATTACGAGAATATAATAATCATTCCACGACACCTCGTTTGAAAATTGTTATAAAACTGTTGATTTTGGAGCAGAATTTAAATTATGAATCACCGATATTAATTTTGAGGATATTTTCATATCAATACACAAATGTTACATGTTAATATTAATTTCAAAGCCAATATTTGCTGTGTCATATTTTGCTGCGACATACAAAAGGTCCTTGTATACGTTTATGGGTACAGTGGCAAGAAGCCATAAATCGTAAAATAATGGTATCTTAACACAATAACGTTTCACGGTAGAACTTTCTTTTCTAAAATGAAAGCCGGTAAGGGTGGTCCTGTTACATTCCTTGAAAATAATGAGACCAATAAATGTTAATGGGTTCACCCCTTTCTCCGTTAGTTTCGGCTACTGAACAATATACTTAGTCTTTTTGTAAGTAATTGTCCTCGCAGGTAGCATTAAAAATTCCATTTCACTTGATACAATGAATGAATCTGTGATTTCGTTAATTGTTTATTTTTTTTCTACAAAACGTTTTAAGAGTGAAATGTTAGTATGTTTATTTCATAATATGTATAATGTGCCTGTTCTTAATAATACAAACATATTTATTTTATATTTTCCGTAAGTATTAATATTAGAAAATATTATTCTAAGTAAATTTTTAACAGATTAAGAGTAGAAAATATTATAGTGTGCGTCAAAATTTAAACAAACCTAATCAATCATACTTTTGTGCGGTGTTTAAAGTATTTTCCTAAGTAAAGCCTAATTTACATTGACTTACAATTTTCAATAACATTTAATTTATTGATATTTACTTGAATCGGAAAAACCTTAGTTTCACACTAGTATCAATTTCGAACATCGAGCTATAATTTTGAGAACGTAGTACATTATTTTGCTTTAGTTTATTCGCTAATTATAAAACATATTTCGTGAACATAGACGAGAAAGGAAAACTTTAAGGCAAAGAATTTGAAACGTCACCCTCGCTTCTTTCACAGGAAACGTAATAGTTTCGATGTCATTGTGTTTTTATGTTCGCAATGTGTGTTTGGTAAGAAGGGACCGTTAGATTTTTTTGCCGTCCGCCCCCGCACAAAGCGACCCACCCTTTGAAGGGAAAAAATCGTTCGAGCAGGTAGAGCCAATCATTTGATCAAAATGTACGGTTAAAATATCTGCGCCGCTAAAGCAGCGAGTTGAGGTTCGTTTATTCTGTTGTTGTGAGTGAACTGTTTTGATTTTTAAGTGAACGGTTGTTTTATATGTGTTTTTAGCTAGCTATAGAAAATGGAAGGCGTTCTTATATTTATCGGGTGTGTTAAGGCGTGAACGATTCCCGACAGTATAAGTAGGTAGTTTTATTGTCTTGTAATTAATGGTTTAATGATTATACCATTGCCATATTATTTAGAAAGGCCTCGAAATTGTTATATGTAAACCGATGCGAGTTAAAGTGAACATACTTTATTTTTTGGTTTTAATACACTAATATCATAAAAAATTAAAATGAAAAATCGATGCATACAAGGATAACACCACTTGCAATAATATTTACACCCTTATACACTTCACGTATTACATATTATAAGCTATTTGTAGTCGCCTACGCAAATCCGTTGGTTGCCAAAAATACTCGTTGCAAATTTTTTTTTTGGTATTTTCGCTGCGTGCAGCCGCGGTGTTTTATCGAAAACGCATCGCGCGGCATACTAATTTGGTCCAGGGCGGGTATCACATGCGTTCTTACATTGTCGGTCGCCGTAAATAACGACATCGAGGTTTTTATGGCGCGGCCATGACATCCGGCGGGGCGGGCGCGGGGCCGGCGCGGGGCGCGAGGGGCGGCCGCGGGCGGGCAAAAAGCCGCGAAGCGCGCCCTGCGAATTTCAGGTGTCGTTGACCGGCAAGTACCAGGGTCCCGTGGTACTCGCCGTCCGTGGGAGAACACTCGCCCGACCAGCCTTATCTTAATTATAACCAAACCAAAAAAAAAAAAATTGAACAATCACTCAGAAGACGCGGACCCGGTGTTCCGACTGCCAAAATAGGGTGGTCATCTCATTTTTAATTTGTGAAATACGATATTAACCACTGACCGATCCTTATTCTATTACAATATTTTGATATTTTTGTGGTGGATCTGATTATTGCAAGCGCAATTTTCTCAAAAATCGCCTTGAATTTTGCATAAATTGCACAAACAACTTCAGTGACTTGATCGATATTCGCTATGATGTTCTATATTTTAAGTTGCGCAAATATAGCTTGTAAATTACTTTCCTTAAATTAATTTACAAAAAAAAAATGTGTTTTGTTTCCAGAACTATAACTAATTAGATATTATTACCGACAAACTTTTATTTGAGAATTGAAAAAAAATGAATTCCTTTTACAAACTTTTACTTATGCATTTTTTTTCATGGAAATGATTCAAAACAAATATATTCCATTGATGCATTCCAAAAAAAATCTTGTTCAACATAAACCATACATTACGTCGGACATAGAAAACATTTTCTAGCCAACTCAGTCAGACGCAGATTTATGTCTTATGAACCATGGTTATACAATTAGCGAGTAGTTATTTCCCCAGCGTGACGTTCGTGATGTAAGCCCGCCTCCGCTGCGCGGGCGCGGGTTGAACCACCTCGCGGCCCGCGCCTAGTCCAAGGACACGCCGAATATGATGGATCACTTATTAGTATTTTGGCAATCGGCTTCTGTTCCAAGTTTTTTTTTTTATTCTAACGTTCATGAATTTATGTTATGAACATGTTGCGTACTAAGTCGTACCTATGTTATATACTAAGCTTTTCTTCACGGCCACTCCCGCTTGGATGCGTATGTACGTAATGGGTACGATTTCCTTGCGTGTTGTTTAGGAAATCGGTATAAAGTTTTGGTTTTGCTTATACAGGTAGATATATACATACAAATTAAAACACTCCTTTAATATTTGTATATGTTTTTATGTGAACATCGTTGTTTATTTATGAATCATATACATGTTACATTCAAGTATTTAACGAATAACTTCTCTTTGTAAAATAATCGTCTTGTAAAGAATAATGAAAAAATATTTTTATTTTGTCCTACAACATATTTGTAGTCGTAAATACATATCTAGAATATAGTGATAGCTCTAGAAGGATCTGTGAGAAAGATAATCCTAATATCATTAACTATGTATCGTTTGATGAATAATTTATTATAATTGAATGAAAACTATATAATTATTGCCAATGTTTCAACATTTTTCGTTTTCCTCTTAATCATGAAACTGTATAGAAATAGCCACTCATCGACTTTCTTCTAGCTGGAAGATACGATTAGAATATTCACAAATGTAGTTGAATCATCCGTTCTTTCCTTATGAATCTGCTACATGATGATAAATCTACAAAATGTACTCTAGCACGAAATAATGCAGTAGATTTTAATAAAAGTAGACGTCCGACGTTCCTTCAGCGGCTCAGTCTCCAAGGTGACCATTTGCATCCGACAGAAATGCAACAAGTCTAAGATGTTTGTCTTTCACATAATTTGAATAGCATCTTCAATGATTTTCTTCTGAAACAAAAGAAAATTTAAAATTTTAAGCAATGAAACATATTTTTATTCATTACGAAAACTAAAAATAAATTAGAAGTTATAATATACAGATTTGAAGTCTAAATGTATTTTTAAGGATTAATATTTTCACAACAAAAAAAAACGCTAATGGACTATTAGCCCGTCGAGTTAAAATGTTTTAACAACATTGTAAAACGCAAAAACCTGAAAAAACAATGTAGAACAATATAGTCCCACCGACTACGTAGTGCCGCAAGTAACTTGTGCGTTACCAAAATAACTATTACTAAGAAAACATTTACTTTAAGAAGAAAACTATTATTACTGAAAAATATTTGACGAACAAAATAATTTCATACCTTTCTTTATTGTTTTAATTACTTTTCACGACTTATATTTTATATATTTTTAAAATTGAAAATTATAATTATGCATCCGCTGTATACGTATTATATGATTGGTAGCATTTCGTAAACTCATACGAGTATAAATTTAAAATTCTAACTAATAAAAATCTACAGTAATCATTAAATATAATGAATTTTTATGATACATGTGCTTGTCATGTAACGTTTTTGTTTTATTCATATATATAACATTTACTTTTATATTACATACATTTTAAATTGTAATAAAGTGTCATAAACCATATTTGACCAATGTATTTCAACTATTTCATTAAATTTTTCCAAATAATATTTGATTCGATTATCTATTTTCCCGAGTAGTTTTTGGGAATAATCGAAAGTCATGATTGGAGGTGCGGCGCTTAGCAACCCGCGACCGCGGCGGTTCGACGTCTAGACGCGGAAGTGCAAGTACCCGATGGGGCGAGCGCTGCACGGCTCTAGTTCTAGGTTATCTCGTCTAGTTGGAAATAGTAAAATTCACGGTCGAAGCCGGAGCCATGGCAATGGTGATCGAGATGAGACGGGTATAGAGTTTCGTATGGCGTCATCTCTTTCCGGCGCAGCAGTTCATTCACCCGGCGTATGGAGTACGGAAGAGAGCAGCGCGCGCGCAGGCGGTGTCTGTAATACGCGGGCCTACGCGGCGCAGGACGTCTCCGGTCATGAGCGCGATCTTTTATCAGTCAGCGGGAGGTGTCGAAGCTGCGCGCCGGGAGCGACCGCCCCCACGGCCCTAGGCAACCTGACCTATCTAGACTGAAAGGAACACCGATCTCATCACAAGACTTATGATATTTTTAAGTGACAGAGTGATAGTTTGTGAATATAATCTTTTTAAAGAAAATTTTGTGTGGATATGAACTGTGTTTGTACGTATTGGATTTTCTGTGTACGAGCCGGCCTTGTTTGGAATGCTTTCATAGGTCAGTATTTGTTGTATTATTTTTTTTTCCTAATATTTAATTAACATTTTTGTACGTCTGCTTATAATCTTAAGTTGATTAACCGACTAAAATCATTTATATATTGAAAATAATTATACTTTAGAGTTCAGTTTGTCAAACGCTGCAAGAAAGATCCCGTCTTGAATTCAAATCGTTCCCTCAAAAGACTTCAACGCGTATTACAAGACATTGTTTTGAACGTTGTAGCTTACTTATGCTTCCTTAAGAACACATTTTACTTTTACCTTTTCATTTTATTCACTAATTCCCATTTATTAAATCGCTTGTTTTACCTATTTTCTAATGGATAATCAATAATGTGTATACTAAAAAGCCATTTTGAATACCACTTTTCTTTAATTGAATAATATTCATTAACGATCGTACATGTGAATTATATAGGTCGTACATTTCTCATTAAATATTTTAACCACATTTGCTGTAATTATGTTACTTTGTATTTTAATTCAAATAAATTTATATTTGCATATAAATAATTGTACAGACTATTCATTGATTGTCATTGCTTTCATTTTGATTTAATACGCTTTTAATAATTTACAGACATGGTTGAGGTATATTTGACGCGTTTGTTGTAAATTTTTTACACTTTTGCGATTTTACTCTTACATTATTACTAACCTTGAATATTTTGGATAAGTCCTTTCATAATTTTATAATTCTAACGCTCCCATTATATTTAAATTTACATCAAAACCATAATTTTGGTTATATAATTATACACTTAAATATACCTTTTTGAGTATTGTTTAATAAACAGAACTGAAAACGGGGACATTTATTAAACTTTATTTGTTAAACTATTACTTTTATGATAACTCTTTATTAATAGACACACATTAGTACCCCAAAAATACGCCATTGTGCGCATCGAATCGGCAAAAAGAAGGGCCTTGAACTTCCATGAGTTCACAATCAAGGTGAGCTTTTAGCAGAAGCTCTCTTTACAAATATTACGTAATACGTATCCTTTGCATATGGGTGGGCACTGTTTTTGCCAATGAGGATTTACTTACGCCACAATTTATTTATTATTTTTGCATCTTATCACGATTTAAATCTGTTTTGATTTTGGACAAAATTTTATATTAAATGGTATAATATTTTACGCTATGAAATGAAAAAAAAATCTAGAACTCCACGTTTATAATAAAAAGAGTATACGTTATTTTACTCGTAATCATTATACATATGATTATATATATGCTCTGATTGTATACAATATCTCACTAGTTAGAAAGAAATATGTCAGGGCTTCTAATTTAAATTTTAAAACAACAGCGTTTTTAGACTCAAATGTATATCGCATTGACCTCAATGTTAGATTCAGAACACGCCCTAAATATACAATATAGATCAACACGTTGCAAAACTTTACATCAATTTGTAATCGCGACCAAAATATCCACCATCGTCGACATCGTGACATTGTTAAATATAAAATTAAATTAATTTCGTCTATTGACGCTTAGCATTATAATATATGAACATTATATTCTCTATCTTGTTTTTCGACTACGCCGGGACGGTGTACACTCGTTATTTGCGCATGACCATACACTGTTCGCATATCTTAACTTGTATGTGCGAAATATAAGTTTACAGACCTGTCAAGGCTATATAAATTAAATGCGGTGTAACGTTTTAAAATGAACCTAAAGCGTTCGGCGGAAAGTGCAAATCGGCACGCCGGAACCGCGAGCAGTTTCGGCAATGACACTGACAACGACCGATGATATAACAGAAGGCCGTCAAACTCGTGAAAAGTCGGTCATTGAACCGCGGTGCTCAGGCGCGGGCTAAAGCCGCAAGTTACTTTCGCCCGCGCGATTTTAAATCTTTTGCGAATCGCAATAGAGTCATATATCGAAAGACATACATGAGGAACGACATTTAATCAACTGGTTCGCAACTAACGAAGTGAGTCAGATTTCAATTTTGTTGTTGGATAGCATAAAGTCTATTTTCAATACAAAGTACGTTTAAGAGACGGGACTTATCCGAGATTACTCCTCTTTCATGTTAATATGTCTAAGTTATTTAACCATCGAGTGTCAAAATTTTTCAATTCTTCTGACATATTGAATACATTGAAATATTTTAAAAGTATTGAAAATTAGATGCGGCTGTTTTCAATATGAAAAATTTAATATAATATTATCATATGCAGTCAGCATATACAAATCATCAAGATATCCGCAAAAGCATAACAATCATCATTTAAATTTACTTATAATTCAGCATATCATATGTCATTCAATTCTATGTAGCCCCTTTTCCGATCAAAAATTATTACAACTACCCTCTCATACAAAAGTCACAGTTTTTACTTTGAGGATTATCTAGGATAGTCTAAGTTGTACTCAAATATTTTAATAAGTTAAAGTCAACAAGAGGTATTAGGAAAACATCAAATTTCAATTCCCTAATACTTCTTGATGCTTTTAACAAACTTGATGATTTTGACTATTTGAGGACAACTTAGGCTTTCCTAGACCATCCACAAAATAAAAACTATGACTTTTGTATGAGAGGGTAGTTGTAATTGTATATATATAATATAAATAAAATACATATATATATATATATATATATATATATACATATGTATATGTATATGTGTTGAAACTGTATTAGTATAACTTGATACCCTTTATGATTTAATTTTACTTTTGATTTTCCAGCATATGTTTCCATTCCTAAAATTAGGAAAATAAAAAAAAATATTTTTGCCTTATACTAAAGAAAACTGCGCTCATTCGCCCCGATCCCTGGACAACACATACAAATGCACGGACATGCTATTAAGTTACACCATCAAACATATCATCAAGTGCACGACGAGCAAAGTGCGCGGCCGTGGCCGTACCCGAGAACGTGTTATCGGCCAGCGGGCCGCGTGCGCGGGCGACTCGAAGGTCCCTTCGCGTAGAGTAAAGGCTCGTCGAGAGGAAAGGGCTCGAGGGGGACTGCGGGGCGGTGGGGAGCGCCCGGCCGCGCAACGGTACCGGGCCTCGCTCTTGGCGCGCACACGCACCTTATGTAATACGCTTTTTTATTTCTCATGCCTCCTCACGCGTGCCGGAACGTGCTCCTTTTTTTTTGGTCCTAATGGAGTAAATAGGAGCGGTACAACGAGCTTCTGTTCATCACATTTCTTCTGTGCGCTTTTTATTGTTGGTTTTCTGTTATGATGTATTCACGACGGACGCGATTAAAGTACGTAAAAGCACATGCGCAATTATAAGTTTACACAGAAAACAGGTTCTTTTTCTGTTTAGTTAGGAAAAGAGAATAATTTGTGGTTACATTGTATGTCGAAATAACTGATAATCGCAATAATAACAAAAGAAAAATATTATAATATAAATTAACACTTTTATTATGGAGTTAAAAGCTGAACTTCACTAGTTATTTTGGTCTTTGATTATTTTGATACTGTAGTTTTTTTATATAAAGTTGATTTCCTTACCGATTTTATAGAGCGATTTACTAGTAAATGAAAGAAAAACTAAGGGTTTATATTTCAAATAGATTTTAATATACATTAACTATTTTTAATGTATATTACTTTTTTTATAGAAGTACAGTTGTTGCGCACGGCTTCGCCGACTCAGATTCAGCTTCTCGTTTTTATTCCATTTATTACGTGGGTGTGGCTTTCTTTTTGTTTCTTTTTAAACTTCTATATTTTTTGAGATCGTTTTTTTCAATAAAATTGAGTAAGAGCTTTAGTCATGAAAATATAAACATACAAACGCATTTCTCACCCTTTGAACAGTTGTCCGCAGCTCAGCCAGCTTGCAGAAAGTCGTTTTCTATCTAATCTTTAGAAAAGAAAACTCGGCACATTTTATCTTTTGTTAAACATTGGCTTAGTCCCAATGAATTAATAAAAGTTTCGTCGAAATCGGTCCAGCAGTTTTTGAGATTATCGTGTTAGTGCAACTACAAATTCAAATACAGGGAAATATATCTGATGATGATATGTATAGGTTTGAGTTAATTACGATTTTTTAATATATATATATATATATATATGTATGTTTGTATGTATGTATGTATAGATTACAGTATTATTCTAGAGGTGTCGAAAATATTTAAAATTACAATCCTTAAGAAAAGCAATTTTTGTGAAGCCTATCTCTCTCAAATTCGATCGCAATGTTTCTTTTCTTTTTTTTTCACTTATAAAAATTTACATGGAATAGAATGTCGCTCGTGTCCATTTGTTAATTCATTACCTACTGTTCGCTAGAACGCACGGCGGCACACATAACGATGTATGCCGCCGGCCTTCCGGCGCAGGCGCACGCGTCACGGCCGCGAAACTGTATATACCTAAGCTTACACCTTCGCTTCACTAAAAAAGATACATTGTAAAAAAACATGTCAATCATCATCATTATCATATAATAGCTAAATGACATTATTTATTTTTCGAAAACTCTATTTCCGGCTGTGTTAAGTGAAAGTAGTTTATTTTCCATATAAACCCCATCTAAAACTCATCGGTTTCGAGAAGATTGTCAACGACTCCAGTTAAACAAACTTTTTTGAGACTATAAACAACATTTTCAGAAAACAATAATTTTAAGCAGTTCGAATAAAAAGCGGTCCCAAAATTTTTACATAATAATATTGTCAAAATAGAACTCGGCAAAAGAAAAATGATTTAAAAAACCTTAATTGCCTCAAGAACTGCCTTCGAGAGCGCTTCGGGCTGCGTCCCGTGGTGCTCCGATTTTGTGCTCCGATTTTTTCCGGGGCCAACCTAACGGGAGTCCGCCCGCGCCGGTAAAAAATAGGCCCTTTTGGGCCTACAGTACCGCATCTCTGTGCAACATTACACCCCATTATTACTAGTCCCGCGCTTTAAAAAGCTCGTAAGCTTCGAAGGCGTTCTCACGTCGACGAAGGCGATTCTGCGACAAAATAAAAAGTAATGCTGTCAGCTAAATGTCGTAGCACTTTTTCTTATTGAAATTATTAAATGCACCAGTCGAGTTAATAAAGCCATATCTTCCGCGATAAGCGTATAAAATCACGCAGCATTAACATCGTAAATACCGGATGAAAGTTTTTCGCGTCTAAATTATGTGAATCTCTATCATTAAAAGTCAACATAAAATATAATAGCCATGAATATTGAGAACGCTCGGCGCGCTTCCGCGGCCGCCTAACGGTACCGGCCCTCGGCCCTCGGCCCTCGGCGCTAGTGATTTGAGCGCCTACCTGCCCGCGCCACCTGCGCGCCCGTCGCCGATACACCCTTTTTTCTACACCATACATCATAAGCTGTTTAGTGTCGGTCGCCGCAAACGCGTTTTGAATAGAAACACCATTTTGTTAGGACGCTATTATAATGCGGTGCGGAAAATTAATAATGAGTACAGAATCGTGAGTCGAAGTGAATCCGAAGCGTTGAGATATTTTTGAAATCTATTTTCGTTGATACGGGACACAACGCATACCCAATAACAACGAGAATATTTTTTATCTTCTTTTCACAAAATCAAATCAAATCCAATCAAAAATATCTTTATTTCGTAGGTAATGAAATTACACTTCAAATACGTCATTAATAAATTCATTTCGACATTAACGCCACATTTAGCGAAAGATTTTCAATCGAGCTTATTTCAAAACTCGGTCCGTCCGTCTCGTCTCTTCGATCATCCACACGCACTTGCGCTTCGATTAAAGATCAAAAGTTCGTTCTAGTCTATTCTGAAAAAAAAAACGAAGTAGTCAAACTAACAAAGGAAAGTAAAGCGGCGAGCGCTAAGCGGGCCAGCGGGCGGCGCGATCGATGAAAGTAAAGGCCCGCGCACAGGGCGCGGGGCGGGCGGCCGCGGTCCCGTTAGGCGGCGGCCGCCCGCCTCGCGGAATACTAACGCTGACACACTACGCGGCTTTTGACCCTAAGACACATTGTAGACTAGCATTTTGCACGTCTAGATTGCCTAGGTTTACTGCACCATAACCGTGAGCACCGTTACGCCCGGGCCGGCGACGAATATCGGTACCGCAAACATGCTGGCGGGTCGCGAAGTCTGAAAGGTTATCTATATTAAATCGAAGCGAAAAGATAAAATAAAAAAAAATATAAACTGAGGTGAAGTTAATAATAATTTTAGAATATACCATTAATTTTGGAATATTTTTTTTCTAAATATTGGTACCGGTTTAACGAAACACTCATTTTCATATACGCATGTATAATTGTAACCATTTTTTCATTATCCGTGCATCAGTTGAAAACTGCTAAACGTATCGATAAGGGATTTTGACCATTTGATCATCTGATACGCAATTTATTTTTCGAATTCCATACATCCTACATCATTTTTTTTATTTAATTTCACAACCCATAACGCCCAACAAAGGGCGGGTGACAACTGTATAGTTTTTTTTAGTGATGTGCTAATATACAAACTTAATGTTTCAGTGATCTTAAACTGTATAAAATATTTAAAAATGCAACTTGAAAGTACCTTCTAATTAGCTCCTAAATTATATTTATTTCATTCCTTTTTTTTGTTAATAATCATAAAAAGTCTTAAGTAGTGCAATAAAAATGAGCAATTGTCATTTATACTATTATAAAATAACGTAAAGTTGAAACTTCTCATCGTCATCAAACAAAAAATAGAATAATAATTTCATCTGTCAAGCAAAAAAAATTATCTACATTTAACCCAGACGCAAGGTTAAATATAATTTTTTATACCATCATGATTAACTCGGGATCCATAACCCTTTACGTCCCGTAATTTCTTATCAAAAAAATAGGTCAGTAACAGTAAGGACAAAAAACCAAAGGCACGCGCCATATGTCGAATGCATCTGTTCATCTCGAACTGACACACCTTTAATAGCTAGAATTAGAAAGCCTTGACTGCAGATGTGACCCAGTTACTATTACACCAGGTGTTTCATAACAACCGAATATATGTAACGCGTACTTTCAAAAGACGGATTGAAAAACTTCAAAAAACGGGAAAGCAATTACGATTTGCCAATAGTTACAAAGGATATCATCTTACCCAAAATCATATTATTTTCAGAAACTATTGCAAAATATCGATGGTTCTAAGCAACATTAAAACATTAAGATTGATCAATAAGATGTATCCATTTTGAACGAAATATTGAGGTGAACATGTGATAATTATATCTGTTATTGCGTCTGTTGCATTAAAATTTTTAAGCTCTACAGGTATCGATAAAGGCACTGCCTTTTTACAGTTGTAGGTGTATAAATGCCTTCACAAGATTGAGTCCGTGGTGTTATAGAACATCGTTTCAAAGGGCGTAAATATTCCCCTTGCTTTTTTGCGCAATTTTTTAAAGGGAGTTGGCGTCGTCGCTGATACAAAGCGTACTCGGCATCATAAAACAACGGGTCCGTTCCTTTCCTTTGTGATGACCAAATGTCGAAAACGCAATTTCTGCAACAAGAGACTCGGCTTTTTTGCGCAAATAGCCTTTCCTTCAAAAGCTCGGAGCCATTTTACTAAGAATCCACTTTGTACGAGCCGCCACGACCGTTTTTACGACATTGATCGTCGAAGGTGTTTTTTGGTATCGTTCGGGGGGAAGGAAGCTTGAGCGACTTACGCCACGCAGCATAGTAACAACCGCGACAAAGTGTTGTACGATGGCCTGACGGGGCAGGCCACGCCGGCCGGTATCGATTAAATTTACAATTCCGGTAGGTGCAGGAGCCGTAGTCAGGCATTATCCCCAGAATCGGCTAGTATAGATACTACCGGGGACGATGACCTTACGCAAAACACTGCGCATTGGGCTAGGTCTAGTGCTTGCGCGTATGTACTGCACTAACACGGAAGCGCCGCGAGCGGGACGAGCCTACGCCACGTTGCCCGCCAGACAGGGAGGGGCGCATCAATGAGCGTCGAAGCCTGCCGGAGCCGGGGGCCGAGGTGGCGCTGCAGTAGCACAACCTCTGCGTGTACAGATCGCCTGGAGCTGTTTTGAAGTAAAGCCCGTGCTCTCGACTAGCAAAAATTGATCCGAAAATTAATTGCCTTCAACTAGGATTGCTTGACCCTCATATATGATCGAATAGATTTTAATCCAACGCTTAGCAATTCATTAAAAATTATGTAAGTATATAATTCCAATTACAAGTATATATTTATGTTTACCTTAAAAGTTTATTAAACGCTATGGGCTCGATCCGAGCGAAACATATTTAAAGTCTAACTTCATCTAATAAACAAGTGTCTAATATAGTACCGATCGATGGATCCAATTTGAGACTTGATGTGAAATACACGAATTGTCAAAATGTTTTGACATGACAGAACGTGGAAAGCACGCCGCGATGCGCCGGCGGTGCCGCAAATGTGAACCGAAAGAAAATTTAGCCGATGTCAACGACCTGTGCCCAATACTCGTACACTAAACGCATTTCCCCGGTATGCGCGCGCTGTGCGATTTATTCGCGGTGTGCGTGCACGAGAGAGAGAGGATCGAATGGCGGGGAGCCGTCGTCGGCGGGGTTGGGGGCGGCGGGCGTTGACCCCGGAAGATTCAGTGTTTTGATACAGCCGAAGCCTCTGCCGCTAGGAAAACTGCATTTTCTTTGATGCAGGGCGCTTTCCATGCTCTAATTGACCATCGGCGGCGAGCTGCTGCGGTGAAATTGAATGATTTCCTTTTATTCTAAGTAATGCAACACTTTCTTTATGAATCGTAATCATAGATTTTTTTTGAAGATTTTATTTCGACAATTATTATTTTTATCTTAATACTAGAAATATTTTAACATGGAAATATTTCCAAAAATTAAACCATAATTACATATAGTTAAGGTTTCTTCGAAAATATTTGTACTTGTTAATTCTGGTGAACTCTATGTGACAGTATTCTCAATTTAGTTCAGATTCGGAAAAAACTTAACAGGGCAAAAATAATTAGGGACTAATAAACAATACTTACAGAAAACTCAATTTCCATTTTTATAAATTACTATATTTTTATAAGCAAAGGGAGCACTGAAAATCTACAAAGTACAAATATTTCTACACCACATATTTCTACATCAGCTGTGAAATAAAATACGAACACGTTACATGTAGGTTTATGGAAATAGTTATGACCTTATCCTAGCTGAAATCAGGTACTGAGAACACAAAAATATACATCTCAGCAATGAGTAATTATTTTCACTTACAATTCAAAAAATCAATTTTCGTTATTTCCAAATAAGAACACTTCGCCTGAACGCATATGTGATACGCGTTACATGTAATACTATACAGCAAAGAGAATATTGAATTACTGCAAGCCAGACACTGAATTAGTCTCCGAACCTCAGCGCTCCGCCAGACGTGTGGGGTAGGTCGGAAGCGGTAGCCCTGACTCACTACCCTAAAAGATCGTCATGATTTATTTCGTGTCAAAGGGAAGCGGAAAATTGGTAAACATGCTTCTCTGTCAAAATGGCGTTGTGGTGTGTCAACGTATAAAAATATTTAATATTTATATCAATCTTGTAATTGCTCATTTTTTTTGGTGAAACAGATCGCTGCCACTATTATTTTTCTGATATCTATCTTGAGTCAAATAAATACTTTTGAATGAAAAAGAAAATATTGTAACGTTTTAAACGAGAATAGAAATAAGTATTGACATTGTGAAAGCCATAAATATTTTAACAAAAAGCTTCTAGCGAGTCATAGATATGATATATTTAATATTAACTAAAGCCCAATTTCTTTTTTAATATAATATGCTATCGTAAGTATAAATGAAGGTTCAATATTAACATACGTAAGGGTCGAATTGTACCGCTTAGACGAAAAGATTGTTGGATGTAAATATTGAAATCAATATAAAGCAATGCCGGCCTGGGGTGTAGGGTGCAGGGTGCAGTGCGGGCAGTGCAGCCTGCGTCGAGTCGTCGACCCGCGAGAGTGAAAGCGAGTTCCGGGGTGGCGCCGCCCGCCCCGGCCGCCTGCGCCGCCGTCCGCCCTAACCATGCTTTCGCTGCTTTTTTCACCATACCCATTGTTTTCAATATATTTCAACTGTTATTGTATTCGTTAAGAATATATCACACCATGTCAAGTAATCCATACAGATTATATAATTATCCCATACAGGCTAGATTTAGTTATTAATATCTATGATTTATTTTTGATACCTATCTTTTAATATACTCAAATTCATCATTGGTCGTGGCGAATCGAATTAAAATTGGAATAAAAATGTTGCATCATAATTCTAGAATAAATCGTCTATTTAAATACTTTGATGATCGACAGGAGATATGAAAAAAGTTCTATTCGTGAAAATTTTTCAAATTCCAATATCAACATATTTAAATATCGTGTCGCTAATTATATCGAATTCGACGATGGCTAATTCATGAGATCAGCCGCAAGGTTCGACGAGGGCATGAAACGGCGATACGGCCGGGGCGCCGAGCGCCGCCAGAGCCGTCACCGCCGCGGTTGCACTACGGAAGTAATGAACTTGAATGCAGCAGCGGGCCGCGCTGTCCCGCTCGCACCGCGGCCCACGAGAGGCGCACGAACGCGATGCATCGCCTGCACTAGCCGTCAGAAATCGTCCGCATTCTCCGTCACGAGCTGCTTTCGTCGCCGATGCGTACATCGGAACGAGATGCGGCGATGTGCGCCGATCGCATCGAGGCGTCGTAAAGTGCATGTAGGTCGGCCGGCGTAGTCGGCGCACGGCGGGCAGGTCGGCCCGGCACCCTGGCCCGGCACAGCGCGCCGCGCCGCGCCCTCGGGCCGCGCGACCAGCGCCATGAGCGCGCCGGAGCCTCCGCCACCGCCACTCGCTCACGAGCGCCCGCGTCGACGGGCGCAGTCGGCCCGCGCGCCCGAGCTCACCGGGGCCTAGCCGGCCGTGTCGCGCTTCACCCCGACGCTATTGCCCCCTAACTGACAACTTAATCCATACAATATTTTCGTAAGTAACGACGCTTGTAACGTATTCAAATAATTATATATCGATTTATTTTACATGAGTAAAGAGACTTTTAATTTTTAAATCATTGAAAAAACAAAACACTTATTGATATGTTTAAATCAACATTTCCTGTACGATTTACATGCATCACTTATGGGTTTCGTAATTTTTTCTGGGAACTAAGCAAACTATATGTAGCTGTAATCATTGAATGAAACCAATGGATAAGGAGGAAATTCATAAAATTTGACTATCATACACGCAAAAGAAAACTTTTAAATTGTGCGGTAACATATATATATATATATATATATATATATATATATATATATATATATATATATATATATTGTATAATTGTGGTAACATATATTTATAATGTGATATGTAAATTTTTGACTAAATTATTAATTACTCAACATTTTTTACCCAAAGTTCTGCCATTCAGGTTGAGCCAGTTATGTTGCCACGGTCCTAATCTCTTTTCAAACATAATTTTTCAAAGTAAAGCTCAAAAATTAGTCTATGGAATCGAATCCATGTCATTGTATTGTTAAGAACAATACCGTATAAATTTATAAGACGAATAAGAATATTGAAGTGACCGTAAGAAGAGATATCGTAATCCGAAAAAGCGCTAATTGGAAATTCAAATAAAAATGAATATCAATGTTTTTATTCAAACGAAAGCATAAAATTACGCGTAAGAAGTTTATTATCTGTGAAATATTTAACAGAAATATTATATCGTATCTATGAATTATCTCATCTATATAAATAAAATACACCTTCTATGACAGATACTCTATAATTAAGCCGAAAATTATTATGTTTTAACAATATGCAAATTTTAGTTGCCTCGTACTTATAATATGACTATCAAATATACATAGATATTCAATTACAATAAAAAATAGCAAATTAAATAAAAAAATATGATAGAGTATTTCGTTCTTATGAGATATGGTAAATCTTTAATACATTTTTTTTATAGACTCTAAGAGAAATTATCGCTTATACGAAAACAATTATTTTTTGTCATTTCCACTTTGAGCTAGAAATATTATTCCATTCATTAAAACAACACATTGTTCATCATTTTTGTTTCCATTTTTGGGATACATAAAACATATATTCGGAGTAGATCAAATACATTACGAGCAAGTTTATAGAAGTACCATAATATTCTGATTATAGAATCGATATCTGAAGCCAAATTACGATGCGGCGAATTTTAATTTCAAAGCTGACTATCGGCCTTTTGGTTTTCCATTTTGTGAAGCTTAAAATCAAGACAATGGCTACTCTTTACTTTCAAATAAAAATGGCTGTATATACCTGAAAACGTTGAATTTATTATTTATTAAGTTTTTCTACTTATGTTGCTTTCATTTTTGTGTGCCAAATGAAAGTTTCTTTATTCGTTCATTTATTGAAATGAAACTTTTTTAACGAGGGCACGTCTAAAATTTTGGCAATGAAATCCGTAACGAAAGAGGGGGCAGTACAGTCCCAGCAAACCATTTTAAGGTCATAATTCCCAACCGAGACAAGCCTTTAAGGGTTGATGTCCTTTTAGGAACACGGCCATATATCGACGAATTAAAGACTGTATCGTATATTATTTGTTAAATTCATATATACTGCTATTAATGCATGTTTTACCATGTAGTTAAAAAACTTTAAGTGAAAAATTTATTCAAGTATATTATATTATACAAAAAAATATCGTACACACATATATATCGCTGAATATTATATACAATAGTATCGTAAATTTTGAAGATGACGAAAGTACACAAATAAATAATTTATTAAATACATTACTAACTATAATGATTATTAAAGTAGTTTCACTTCATCCATGGGTTTATGTGAGTGAGTCTCATTCGTTTTTTTATTTGCATAACTCTTCTGGATTTAAATCACTAAGTACATATCTTCAAAGATGAGCAAACATGTGTCGTTGCAAGGCCACACTTCCTCTATCAATTCGCGTAATATAATGTTTATCTAAGGCCAATACGCATGCTCCTAGATCTAAGCGCATAGATCTTTATATGACTATTATTAGCACGCAAGGTTAATATCTCGATCTCACTCTCTCATGAGCTGTACTTTGTTTTACGATGTCCTATCCCGCTCCGACATCATAGTGTCTCGAAAGCGACCTTGCAACTGTTTGGCTTGCATTCACGAATCGGATGATAGGTTTGCTTGTTACAAAATAATTATTCAACGAGAGTAAAAATAGATGTACATATATATTTTATAAACCATCGACATCACATGAAACAAGTCCTTTTTGTGTAAATTTATGGAAACAAAATATTATTTAAAATTGAAATTCTATATAAAAATTAACCATTTTTTTAAGCGGAAGTTTTAGTGTTACAATTTTTTATCAACTTAAAAACACATTATTAATATTATTGTCACAATTTTTTAACTAATAGGAACATTTATTTACAACAATGACACTAAAATGTATGTTATATTATTTCCTTAACAATAACACGTACGAAATTTAAAACCCAGTGACATACGTGTCATACATGGTAGGTAATAGGTCGAGTCGTGTATCGGCATGGAGCATGCGCGGGCGCATACGACCAAGTTCAAGTGCATTCGTGCAGCGCCGCTTCCGCGCAGTCGTAGCGCGCGATGCACTGCTCTTATTATAGCAAAACGAACGATCGTGTCAAACGAAATTGAAAATACTTCCCGTGTTTTTGTCGCTAGCACATTTTTTTTTATTTTAATGCTTGTTTATTGCGTTTTTTTTTCAAAAGGTTAACTTTGCTGGATGGCTAAACGAATTCACAATTGACATTACTCCTGGAATACATGTATGTATTTTTCTTTTAGGAATAATTACTTTGTAATGTTTTTATATATTAATAATATTATATAATGTAAGTAAAGCCATTACTTTCATGATGTTTATCACTAAAGTTAAACTTCATTTTCTATTAAATTTTAAATATTATTTTTAAACTGCGATGTATATTCGCATATTTAATAAAAACCGACCATAGTTATATTCATTGATAAAGTTAAGGCTGTCGATTTAATGCGCAACCGCTACCGTATCGTATATTCTCTTTTTTACTAGACAACATTTTAGGTTTTTCAGTTTTACAAATTTTAGATTCAACGTATCAATTAATGATTTGCTCGTATTTAACAAAAAAAGTCAAACTTTGCATTCGATGGTAAAGAACGTAAATGTTTTCATATTTTTGATGTAAAATGTTACTTTTAAGCTTTACTCCTATATTTTAGAGAAGTATTCTCACCACATCTAGTCGGCATGAACAAAAAGACCTAACACAAATATTTCACTAAGGGGTTTATATAAAGATTATGTGGCTTTACTGATTAGCGTTCCGTATTTAAAGTAACTTGTATTAGGTTTCCATACCTAAAAGATCAAAATCTTAAAATCAAAACATTGCTCTTATAAACCATATTTATATTTTTTTTATTCATTATATACTTACATACACAAATGTGTGCGGATATATGTATATACATATATATATATAATATGAAATCTATACATATATAATAAAAATGGGTTGTCTTTGTTCTTCAATCACGTCAAATCTACTAAACGTATAGACATGGGACTGGGACCATTCGATGCGGGATGATTTGTAGATGGTTCTAGGCTGCTCATTTTTCGAATTCCGTAAATCCTTCGCCATTTTATTTATAACTAAAAATTACCCAGCGAAGCGGGCGGGACAGCTAGTATTGTATATATATATATAAAATATGAAATAATTTGGCGTCGAACAGCTGTAATCGTTTGTAATTATAGAAATACTGAAGTGTTATAAAAACCAAAATTAAACAAAGTTTTTGGTTTCCTTAGATAATATAAAAATTTTTCTTAATTTTTGTTAGGGTTATGTATTGAAAGGGTGCCAGAGAAACCCTATTACTAAGGATCCGCTGTCTGTCCCTCTTTCTGTCTGCACATCACAGGGCTGTATCTTTTGAGTCGTATTAGATACAGATTTTAAATATTGAAAAAGTGTGTATTACTATGATTACCATAACAAAAATAATAAAAATAAAATAAAAGTAATAATGAGTAGGGTTCCCCATCCAAAAAACGTATTGTCATTAAATTTTTGTTCTTATTTTTTATTAACTATTTTTTAGAAAATACGTAATGTTAAATTATGGTAATACGGAGCCCTTCGTTTGCGAATCCGATTCGCATACAGCCGGTTTTTCCAACTATATTTTCCTGTTTTGTGATTTTTTTAAAATAACACTTTTTTGGCGCGTTACAGAAATATAATCATTAAACACAGAGCGAAATAAATACCTAGAAAGAAATAGATGGATGAGCCTTAAATTTATCAACGAAGCGGCGGTGGCCGAGTCAGCGCGTCGCTATCGAATTAGGATGCTAAGTCAAATTGGA
Source organism: Eumeta japonica (assembly GCA_005406025.1). Taxonomy (NCBI): domain Eukaryota; kingdom Metazoa; phylum Arthropoda; class Insecta; order Lepidoptera; family Psychidae; genus Eumeta; species Eumeta japonica. The sequence continues at coordinate 54,647 of BGZK01000669.1, forward strand.
AAACTGCGCCTCGCAGAACGCGTTAGGCCGTCCGCCCCGAGCGCTATCGCGCTTAAATTACTAACAGTTGTTAGTAATTTCTGACCTACACTGGACCATTTAAGGTAGACATAAAATAAAAGGTATTATAGGCCTTATCAGAGGTCTACAATAATTTTGACTTTAGATCGTGGGATCCAAATATAGGTATAACAAAAAAAAAATAATCAGCATTGTGCGTGTTGGTAAAGTCATTTTTGTCATCTATTACCCTCTTAAATCAAATTATGATTGATTAAAGTTGATAATAGGTTTACTGAAAAAACTTTCGTGATATTATTCAAAATTTAGCAAGCCGATCGAGCTCAAATTTTAATGGAATTTAGAGTAACTTAAATTTATTACATGCTCAGAACTTTTTCTTAATCACTTGATTTGTGTAGAAGCTACTTAAAAATGAAAATACTTATATTCATATCCTTCAATTAAATGGATCGATTTTGATAAGCTTTGTTGTATTCCGCGAAAATTATGGAAAATTAAAACGAACTATATTCAGGTCACAATCGATTCAATATTTTTGAAGGCACTGCAAAAATCACTTTCAAAAAACGGTTTAAGTATTTAGATTACTCAAAATGTAGTCAATCGCTCATGAAGCTTTTAATACGCCTATTAATTTATTATTAAACAGAAGGACACTTTTTCTAAATATTAAACTTAAATCAAAATAAAATTTTTAAAAATCAGTATTTGAGATGGATCAATAGATAAGTTCAAAAGTGATGTGACTTCAAAACGTCGAAATCTAATAAAAACTTTAAAAATCAACGTGAAAACAATATTTGTTAAAAAATTTAGAAAATTGTCATTTACTTGACGGAAAGTTAGAAAGTGCTGGAATCAAAAAAAAGCCTCCATTTTACGGGAACGCTCGTGACTGCTAACAGGGCATACAGTTTCACATAGGCACAGGGAATTTAATGCACAACGTGACGAGCTTATTGATTGTCTGATGCATCGGCGCCTGTAGTGCAAGAGTTTGACATCATCACGGACTTTACTTATGTGGCATAAACAACGGCACGACGTTCTTCGTCAAGTATTCATTCATGTTTAATTATATAATTCCGATTATAAATTAATGAAATATTCAATATTCAATTGTAATATTCATAAAGTGCATAACTAAAAAAAAGTCATTACTAAATACAATATTAATATCGATTTTGATTGAAGCGAAATTATTACTAGTATGTTACGAAAATTAATTTTATGTCATTAACTCCAAATATTAGTTTCTTTGATAAATTAATTAATAAATGACCGTCAATATTGTTGTTTAGAAAGCAATAGTGTCAAGTTACAATAGCTGATGGTTGTAGAATCATTACTTATTTGCAGACCCGCATCATTTCTTTACATGTTTAAACTGTGGTTTTACAAGCACGAAAAGGCATATTGCCTGAATAGCCCTTCGAGCGAACACAAACTAATTACTGTGAAGTTACCCCTAATAGTTATTGATATTAGATACTGTTTCTTTCCGTGATTTAATCCCAACATGAACCTGCCTTTTATTTAAGAACACAAAAAGTGAATCATTTCATCGGTTATGAACAAATATCAAAGAAAATTAAATGGTTGAAAGTAATTATGGGGGTTTGTATTCTGTATGTATTGTGTTTAACCCGAATGTTTACATTATACTTTATTAAAGCAAGCACAAAATATATTTTACATGTTAAAAAATTAATAATACTAGTTGGATAGGATGGAATTAATTACATTAGTAGAAATGTCGAACAAAAAAAATCGATAAGTTGTTAGTTGTAAGTTGAACTTGCGCGGAAAGGGTTCTCTACGATGAATATGTTATCAATCAAGTCTTTTTTTAATCTGGCACAAATTTATTTTTAGTAACTAAAACAGCTGCAACTGTAAGTTTATAATATCCCTAACATCAAGAGATTTACTAAGTTATTTTAAAACAATGGTTTTCTTATAGGTTTTTTTTTTCGTTATCATAAGTAAAGAACAATTTCGTGTATTTTTTTCAACATTTTAGACTTAGTGATTTCGGAGATAAGGAAAAGAATAGACGATTTTCATCTATTTTTTTAACTAAAACTATTTTATTTTAGAAGTATAAAATTGAAAAACGTATATATATTTGAAACCCACACAAGTTCCTTCATTTGATATATAACGCAGAATAATTTGCAAAAGGTTGTATTTTCATATTCTGTTTTTTTTCCCCAAAAGTCACTCAAAATTAATTTCCTTATGTCAAATAACTCAATAGACGCTTGCCTGCAACATGCATTAACATGCAGCATGCAACCCACCGCTGACCCTCGAATCTGCCTCTCCACTACGAATCTCTATCCAAATGATTGAATATTGATTCCAGGGGATTGACAGATATCGAATACATGTAATTGCATAACAGTGGCCCGCTTAACGAGATTTTGTTGGTTGATTTAACGCTCCTTGCACCCTGGTGGATGACTGTCGGCAATTTCCTGAGGATGTGCCTGGTTGGCATGAAACGTACGTAGAATTGACAGTTTAACAGTTAGCGGAATAAGATAATTATAAAAGTTAATAATACTTGCTTAGGTGTTCGATATCTGTCAATCCTCTGGAATCAATATCCAACCCTTTGGATAGAGATTCGTAGTGGAGAGGCAGATTCGAGGGTCAGCGCGGTGGGTTGCATGCTGCATGTTAATGCATGTTGCAGGCAAGCGTCTACTATGGATTTCCGCGAATTAACACCTCACACAATACAATATTTAAATACGTCTGTGTTTGGCTCACAGAAATTCATTTGCGTACTAACTTTTCGACTTAATAGGTATAGGAGATTCAAAGCAAATGTGCTGTAACAGACGGACAGACATTAAAATTTTTAGGTTTTTTTTTTCGTTTCGACGTGATGAATTTTAAAAATAATAATGAGTGATCTAGTTGCTTGTCAGTGAATAACTATTCTTAATTTTGCAACACTCAAATAAGCCGGCCCGGTGATTTACTGAGATAGAAGTAGGAAAACTTGCCGCCTCAACATCGCTGATATTGTTGCATAATATATTGAACGTAACATATTATAATAATAAATGCCGTTGGATTAATTTTATAATTTATATTTTCATTTATTGAATTAGCATTAGTTAATAGCCAGAAATTTATATTTTTACATGATAAATATCGTGAACGAAATGCATGCAATGTGCATTTCGGGGTGTGTTTATTGAAAGTCGCGAAATTATTTCCGAGTACTGTGAAAATAAAGGAAACGAAATTAAAATGTCGGAATTGGAAACATCAAGCGATGAACATTTCTGTGAGCTTTGAGAATAGGAAAATTGCGTTCTCGGCTTATCGCATTAGCGTTTAATTTCCGACACGCCGCCCGTTCGGCCGCGACCCCCGCCGGCGGCGCGCGCTCTCGCCACATCGATTTTCATCATACGCTCTTATACGCTACTAAAGACTTGTATATGGTGGCATATGGAGAGCCGCCTTATATATCCGTGATCTAATATCGATTTTTTTTTGGTTTTCTACAATATTTCTATTGCTCATGCAATGATTCGGCGACTTATAGGATTTATATTCACTCAAGTTCTTAATCATCGAATATTTTGGTAATGTATTGAAACCAAAATCAATAATTGATTAAACGAATTGAATCTAGTCGAAAATCATGATTTTTTTTTGAATGCATCGATATGCGCGATGAATGTAGATATTGTTAATAATAATATTATTAGGATGATATTTATAGAATATATAGTAAAATAAAGCCGGCATTTTGAAAGATGGACGCCTATTCACTAAACCTTGGGTTTCTATTTGACACAAATAAGCTAATAAAAAAAAATTTTAACAATTCAAACAGTACCTTTGAAAGTACCGATAGCAATGTCATAAATTACTGCGATTGTTAAGGATGACAGTCGACAGTAAATATCTCAATTTCAGAAATCGTATTACTAAAAATCATATTATTGTTTTATTAAATATGATAATTCCACGTGTCCACGTCACAAACGTAGATGTAGCGATCTTATAGAAAGCTTTAAATTAAATTTTGTTCGATTTAACAGCGTCTCGTCTCTTTACCAATCTGTTATAGTCTAAGATCCGGCATTAGAAAAATATACCCTCATCTGTTAATTGAATCAAATAATGTTTTAAAGGCAGATAACAGTATTATAAATTTATGAGAACAATGTCTGCCATCGTAGTCCTTCTGCTATTAACACTAATTAGATATTTATTTTTTTTATGTAGGCTGCAAATAATTTCAGAGTAACTGCCAGTTATAAATATTTTTAAAATTTTGTAAACTTTACGTAAGTGTTAATATCTTTTAATTAACAGATGAGGGAAATAAGTTCGGTTTATCTACCGGTTTACATCTGACTACAGGTAACTGTAGCAGTTATAAAGGTCGCTGCCTATCGTAACAAGGTACAATACATCATATTCGAAAGTTTTGTACTTGCGATATGCAATTAACATAAGAAGCAAAAAATTAATTATTTTATAATTGATAAATTTTAGTGGAGCAGGACTACGGCGGCAGAAATTGTGCTCATAAATTTATAATACTGTTATCTACCTTTAAAACATTATTTGATTCAATTAACAGATGAGGGTATATTTTTCTAATGCCGGATCTTAGACTATTATATATTTGTCTGGTTCAGTGTACGCCGGTGCGTGTGTGAGTGTCTCTATGCGCGCATGTGTGCCTGGAAGTGTTTGTGTGTACACACATACGTACGCGCGCGTCGCGTTTTCACGCGCCCGTTCCCTTACACCGCCTCGTAGCTGTCCTCGTTTACGTAATCGTTTGAATTCTAAATATTTCCGGGCATGGGAAAACGTCCTCAAGCTTTGATATTGTGTAACGCACTTGCCGTACGGCTTGTGTTAAGTTGTGATCGCCTATTGTATGTTTCAGTCTCTTTGTGTTGATAAATTCTATGTATTCAATTAAAGTATAGATATATTATTGAATCTAATTAAAGCTTGTGTTTATGAAAAGAAATTTCGACTGTCTGAAGAACTGATCTGACAGTCTTTTTCATAAAACTGAAAAGTAATTACAAATAATAATAAATTTGAAACATTTTTAAATATTCTTTCAAATTAAATTTGTAGACAAAATATAGCTTTAATTTTATTTTATTCAAAAATTAGCACCATAAAAAGACAGGCGCATTCAGGAATCAAATGCATTATCCAAATTTTGTTAAGTATAAATGTTTCAAGACATCGCTGAAACAAATATTATTAGTAAAATTACTGTCTCGTGATATATCACAACTTCCGCGTTCTTTTTAAACTTCTTAAGTCCCAATAATATACACATATATACAGTTGCCAATTTGGCAACTGAAATAGTTGCCAGATTGTATGAAAATCATAATTTGCCCGGTCATGACGCATATAGTGAAGAATGTGCCTAGCGTTAGTCTCTCAAAGCGTCATGATTTGGTGATATGTTGAAACTACAAGACAACTAACATAATTGTTTTTTTTTGGTTACAGATAAAACCATCGCAGTCAATTATTTCAAGGAATGAAGTGCTCAAAATAGGAAAAAATCATGAGACTGGTAAGTTGGTTTTTAACTTTCTGGGCATTACATTGAAGTGCATTATGTAATCCCACATGTCCAGAGACCATGAGATCCAAAAAAAAATTCATTTACTAACATCAATGCAATAAAGGCTTAGTGCGAAGCAATTAACTCTTATTTTGCCAAAGAAAATGGCTCGTTGTTTAAGAACATATCCCATGTTGATTGTTAAATACGTATACGGTGGACTTTATGCATATGTGATGTATCTGAGGGGAATCCCCGTCGCGTTTAGAAAAATTCTTTCCCGCGAAGAGAAAAGGACAGTGATTCAGAAACCATTTAATCTGCTTGCGTTCAATAACGGATCATGTATAATATCTGAACTCGCAACCCTAGCTGTCGAAAATAACACCGTTTACGAGGCGAATTTTGATGAGATAATAGATTGTATAACAAAATTTACTGCTATCTAATACTAAATCACATCTAAGAAAAAATAATTAGTAAACAGGATTCTCTTATATATTTGTATGTGCATATGTCTCAATTATAAAAACTCCCGCCCAGTACCTTAAGTACCAAATAAAATCGAAAACTTCACAGTATAAAAAATCAACGCGATCTAATTGTTAAATTATTTAAAAAAATTTTTCACAACTTGATGGAAAGTTCGGTTTCCGCCCCCGATATCGCAAAGGAAAGTAGTTAATTCTCTCCCGGTTCACGATGGGACGGAAAGTTTGATCTCCGTCCCCGGTAAAACATTCTCGTCCTCGCGATTATGTCAAAATAATCTGCGGACGGAAATGATATAGAGGATTAAAAGCGAACTTTTAGTCGGGTGTCAGCCTGGGGAGAATATAGCACTTTTCTCCCCAATATCGAAAACTTTCTATGCTGGTGTAAAAAAAAAACCTGTACTCATCACCGGAGTGATGAAATCTCATGACATCCAGACAGATGTAATATTATACCCTTCATGTTCAGCTCGGGAGATAATTGGAAAATCATGTTTTCGTCCCTAGGCGAGTATACCGGTATTTTACTGTTAAATATACTAGTATTTATTTTTAAAAAATATTTAACAAAAACCCAAACAAACAGCCTGATTTTTTCTAATGTAACCACTATAATGTTCTCAGTTGCCTATATCGTTTACCTCGCAGAACCTATTTCGGCACTTTTATTTGTTATGAAATTTATATTCATCTCATTACAAATCTTAAAATAACAATGAAAGAAAAATATGTATCTTGTATTTGTATTAAACATGTGCCTAAACTTTTGTAAGCTTCATCCAAGCTTTTTTTATAAATTGATATTCCAATTTTAGAATTAATAATTTTCTTCAATAATAATAATGAAGTAATAACGAATTAAGTTCATTATATTTATATACATAGTTATACATATTATTATTAATTACTATTACACGTATTGTTGAAACGAAAGATTCTATTGTACACATATATAAAATTTTAAACGAAAAGAATATGGTAAATTATTTTAAAATTAAAAATGTGAAACGAAAATAAACATAATTTTAACCAATTAATATGCCCTACATCTGTAAACGGAGGCACTGCCCAGTTTGCCGGCGTCATCTCGGTATAAATATCACTTCAGCATTTCGATTCCGCAAAAGGTAAAAATAAGACCTCTGGAAGTCCAGTGCGCGGTGGAAACTGCGCACTCGGCCCAGAACTGGGTCAGTAGTGTACCGCCCCTTTATCGAACGCTTCGCTCGGGGGTTTTCGGACCAAAATACACCCTCCGTTAATAACTATAAGTTTTAAAATTCTAAATCTATCCAAAGTGCATCCTATAATGGAAAATGCAAACCATTATGACGCAGTTTAGCGTCAGATTATCTAATAAGTTCTGAACTTATTTCACCGTTATCGTGTTTCCATTTTAAAATAACATATATAATTAACTAAAATTAGACTTTTGTTAATACGTTCATCATAATTAACGTAATAACGTTATAATTGTTTATTTTTTTTAATCAAGGGAAGTAATATATTCTTAATATTATTAGGTTTTATTTACTCTATAGTTTGTATTCAATAAATGACAAATTGGAAGCCGTTTTTCTTACTATATTGCAATTGACGCGTAGGCTACGTTGGCCCTACCGAGCGGCGCGCCGCGGGCGCCGCGGCGGGTCACGACGCGGTACCGTTGGCCACTTACCGCAACGGGACGTAATATCGCCCCGAACGTCTCAAACGAGGTTCTAACACCCGTTTATTATGTTCTGACACACGCGTAATAATCTCTTACAGCGTGACCTCGGCATTTCAATTAACCCAACAGATGTTTTAGGTGAGAGCATATTTAGTAATCGTACTGAAAATCGCATAAATAAAAATTGATATTGAATTACTTATGTTTCATTTATGATATAAAATTTTGATGCGTACGGTGAATAGGTGACGCCATTATATACGCGTTTATTAAAATTAAGACAAATAAAACGGCAGAGATGAGGAAATAAGCGCGTCGGCTAACGGTACGCTAACTCGAGTGGCCTTTCACTCGCGAGCGCCGCCGACGGCGTTCGCGAGTGAACGACCCGCGCTTCTGTTCCGTGACCCGCGCTGACGAATCGGTCGGCCCATATCGGCAGCACCCTCGGAGGTCACTGACATCTTCAGCGCACACGCACACTGAAAACTTAAATGTAAAGTAAAAGTTTCCAACGGCGAATTTAAGATTCGGCATGCACTAAAAAAAAAAGGTTTCTTAAAAAAAATTGTTAGTGCAGAATTATAGTAATCCGTATAATCGTTTACTTTCGTGTAGCCAGTTCAACATAAGGTTGCATAGTCTCTTATCTAAGAATTTAAATGCATTAATTATTTCGTTACAGTCAACGAGCGAAGATGTGGCGAGCAGCACGGAAATGGGGAGGGTGTGCAGTCCCAGGGACGCGAACGCCGGCACGAGCGGAGCTAGCGCCGCGGCGACGACCGGCGCTTATGACGTGACTCGGATGAGCGAAGAAGAATTTGAACGTCTGACCGTATATATCGTGCCTGACGTGCCTTGCGAACGAGGTGTGCCAGGCCGAGCCGAACGCACGCTCCCGCGCAGCCTTACGCTCCGCCCGTCCGCCGTGCTCTCCACCCCTAATACCCCAGTGAGAATTCCATCTTAAAATATCTATCAAAAAATATCAGTTAAATTTTATAATATGTTAGATGAGTGAAAAATAAATAACAATTAGAAACAAATGTAATACATAAATAAATATTTTACTTATTTTGTATATTATATTTTAATACACTTCTTCGGTAGCCATATACCCATGGCTACACCAAAGTAAAGCATAATGAAAAAAAAACATTTAAAAAAAGTCATAAATATTCTCTAGGATTGATGTTTAGTTCTATAAAAAATTAGACCCGCAATTAACCTTATATCATGGTGGGTTAATTCTTTGGATTAAAAGTTTATTAAATTATTTATATTGACCTTTATCATTTAATAATAGAGCTTTAATACTTGAGGAGATTTCATAAAAATCTATTAATTTAAATTCAAAAACATTTAAGTATTATATAGTGCCTTTATATAAACAGAATTATGGATTCTTTCAGACGGAAGGTGTATGGAGTATCGGAGTGATTCCGCGAGGCACCCGTTTCGGACCGTTTGAGGGCACGCGAACACCGAACAAGCCTAACGACAAAGTCTCTTGGCGCTATTACTGGAGGGTCCGTACACTGATGATACAATTTTATAAAACTATTATTTTAAGTCACTATGAAACATTTTTATATAGCGGTTCCTCTATGAAATTATATAATGAATCCAAAGGAAATCGTTACAACCTACAATGATCATTGTAGCGATGTAGAGTTGTGCTTTATTACTAAACCTGTAATTTTATATTCACATACTGTATATAAATCCGTTTACTTGTATATACCGCACTTACGTATAGTATCCCTTGAAACTTTCAACCACGAAACATTTAAATAAACTAACACACCACCCTTCTTCACTAACCAGCTCTTTCTATTTTGGGCCAGGTACAAGAAACTGTGAGACATCACACGTACGGAAATATTAAGGTGAGATCGGGCTTTCTTAAGTATTTAATAACTCTTGTATTGATTGCCTCATCATCAACTCTCTTTCTGATAAGCTTTGATATACTGTAAAATACTATTTCCGAATCATGGTGACGGATAAATTAATAATGGTTTTAATTTTCATATATACCTATTAACCATGCTCAGCAATTTTAAGGCACTTGGCACTGTACATGATAGTTATGCTTATAAACATTAAATAGCATGGTTATATTAAAAGATTAATTTAAAGACCATCTCTTAACAATGTAAAGAATTCAACTGCAGTCCTGTCTCGTTTGTCAATAATCTCTACTGATGTCATTATCTATGTCCAGATTCACTGTCATATTGAGACGATTATTTTACCAAGTTTTCAGATCAAATTTTGTATCTAAAAAGTAATTTTTGTTTGGATTAGTACATTTTTCTACTTTTGATATTATGCAAATAGATTAATTACTTCTAATTTACAGTACGATATATAGTCGATTTAGTTCGCTACATTAACTCTTTGGTTCAAAAGTATTACTTCATGATTTTTGTTGTTAATGTTATTGCAAAGTCATACGTAAATTATATTATATTATGTTATTATTATAAATTCTGCTTATATTAAAAATTCAGAATATTACTGTTAATTCTGCTTGCTACTATAAATTTTGCTGTCGTTATTTCTTTTAGTATTAATATTATGAACTCATACACATGTCTTGAAGAAATGTGCTGACCTTAGATAATGTTTGAGATTATGCAAAAACCTTGACTTTAACGCAACAAATAACGAATAATAACAAACTGTTGTTGATAAAGTTAACATTTGTATAGTGTAGAAAATATTTGCTTTAATAAAGTATACGTTTTATAGTGCCTGAATATTATAACAATGAATAAAAAAACTGAATTGATGTTTTTAATCTAACTTAGATGTTGAATTCAATTAATATAATGTTTTTCAGTGATTTATGATATTAAATATATTTGTAAAATATATTTTGCTCGCTTAATTATATAATTTACTGAATTGTTTTGTAAATTAATATCAATAATTTACGGTTTGTAAATCTTAATTTTTATTCATTATCATGGTCTTCAGTAACAGTTACATCGATGTATATATTAACGAAATAAGTGTACCTTTAAACGGTAATATCAAATAACACTTAAATTACTAATCACGTACTTTATTATAGTTTATATTCATATCACTAAATACAAACAAGCGTATTAACGTTTTTTTCTTTTAGGGTTTTCGAAATTTGAAGTCCATATTGTTTATTTTGTAAAAAAAAGTAAACATTCGTATCGAACAGTTCGTTAAAATTAATTCAATTTTCTAAAAAAAAAATTTAGACGAAGACCTAATAAAGGTTAAATATATGCACACATTATATTTTAAAGTGGTAACTAATATTTTCTTTCATGTGTTTCTTAATATGTAAAATTGATTGTTACAGATTTTCAAAGAAAATGACTATTATTACCTTGACGGATCAGATACGCACGTCGCCAACTGGATGCGATACGTAGCCTCTGCTTACTCGCTTTCAGTAATGAACCTTGTAGCTTGCCAGCACCAAGAACACATATATTTTTACACTATCAGGTAACTGTTATTATAATTTTTCCCAATCGCTTCTATATCAATAACCATGTCACTGAAAATTTCTATAATAAATGATTATATTTTCCAGAGATATCATGCCTAACGAAGAACTTATGGTTTGGTATTGCAAAGACTTTGCCACTAGACTAGGCTACGATATCGACCCAGAAAGAGCAACATATTCTATATGTACGTATTAAAAATTAAAATACTTAATTAGGCATTATTAAATATAAAATAAAATATCAATAATTTCAATGAATACTTTACAGGTAAAGAAGAAACAATTAAAAAGGCTTATGGCATACCACCGACGCCTGTACATCCAGAAATAGCGTTCAATCACATGAAGTACGTTTTAGGGTTAACAAACGCTAAAGAACTACTTGAAACAGAAATACCCAGTCGCCGTAGAAAACGTACAGATACAAATGATAAATCTATACACGAGGCAACAGCACTGTACAGTCGGGATGATCCTAGATTAAAAAAAGATAGATCAACTATAAGGGCAGATATATCTGGAAATCATAATGGCACACATATCAAAGCTGCAGAAGCACCTATAATCGTTGAAGAGAGACCTATGACCCCTAACAACTTGATGCGGCCACCTTCACCAGTTAAATTACATCATAGAGAAAATTCTACAATCATTATACACCAACATAAAGAAAGCACTTCACATCTAGTAATACATCAAACGGATAATCATAGAATTATAGGCAACAGATCCCCAGCTCACATACAACATCATAAAGATATAAGAGGGCCTTCACCCATGGCCCAAATACTCCACGATAAATTAGGTAACAGATCACCTAATCTTAGCCACATCGGCGGATCTCATTATGAACATCAATTAACTCCAAATGATGGATCTGTAAGATCAGATGAGGGTTATCACAGTAACGGATATCACGATGAGTTCACACCACCTGAAGATTCCAGTGACTCTGATGTGGAGAACTACGTGTTAGATTGTTCAAACAAAACTAATGAACCGAAAGAAACAACGGTTATTGTTCAAAAATTAGAAAATCAGGACATGCTTCGGAACGAATATCGAAAAGTTAAAATAAAAATGCCACGAGCTTATCAATATCAAACACATAAAGACATCGATTGTGATAGTGAAAAGGAATTAGTAATTGCAGAAGAAATAGTTAATCCCATACCTCAAAATCTTTCACCACCCCGTCGAGACCCCGCCACGTCTACTGTTATAGTATTAGAATCTTCACAAAACACCGTCGTCCCAATAACAAAACCCTATTATGAGTCGGACACGATATCTCCACCGCCACAGCCAGCATTTATGAGATATTCACCTCCAGACACACGAATTTTAGAAACAATCCTTACCGGTAATAGAATTGATACTAACAACAATGATCCCAGCCGACGGCAACCAAATGCTACACCGCCTCCGACCTCGCCAACTGAAATGGCATATTCATATAAAAAAAGTCAAAGATACGGAAATGTTTGCAGTCCGGACTCCAGTTCCAATTTAGCACCCTTACCATCATTACTACCAGTGCCTCCACAATTACCGACCCCTAGAAGCAGCTTGCCGCCTCCATCACCTCCGCCGACGCTCGTTTACTCCTCATCACCCCCACATGCAATTCCTCACACGACAGAAATAAGAGAAATAAGGGAAATCCGAGAAATAAGAGAAACTAGATATGAAAGTCATTCATACCCTAATTATTCTTACAATCTGTATTCGCCTCCGAACTCTACAATAATAACTCAATTGGGGTCCCCACCCAACACGTACTCTCCGACGGTATCTTCGAGTCATCAATACGAAAGGCAACACAACGGACAGAACAGCCATCATTATCCATCATCTACGAGCGTTATTACCTTAAAGAACTGTTCGCAATTGAGTTTAATACAGAACTCAAACGGACAAATGGTGCCATCGGCCGGCAGCTTGAGCCCGGACGGTTCCTGCGGCCTCATGATAGGTCCACTCAGCCCCAACTCGCAGTCTTCGCGTGGCTACCGGAGTCTTCCATATCCTCTAAAAAAGAAAGATGGAAAAATGCACTATGAATGCAACGTCTGTTGCAAAACTTTTGGTCAACTTTCGAATTTGAAAGTCCACTTGAGGACGCATTCAGGCGAAAGACCATTCAAATGTAATGTCTGCAGTAAATCGTTCACGCAATTAGCTCACTTACAAAAACACCACCTGGTACACACCGGAGAAAAACCTCATCAATGTGATATATGTAAGAAGAGGTTTTCTTCTACGTCCAACCTGAAGACGCACCTACGATTACATTCGGGTCAAAAACCATACGCGTGTGATCTTTGTATGCAAAAATTCACGCAATTCGTACATTTGAAACTCCACAAGAGGTTACACACCAACGACAGGCCCTACGTTTGCCAGGGCTGCGACAAGAAGTACATCAGTGCGTCCGGATTACGCACACACTGGAAGACCACCAGCTGCAAGCCCAACAATATTGAGGAAGTGCTGGCCATCACTAATGCAGCCAACACTGAATGTATAGGTAATATTTTGTTTCCTATATTCCCGACAACAAAATGTTAATTTTTTTACCAACATTTATATAGCCTATTCGAAGTCATTTAAATCTCTTTAACGAAATACGTTTCTGAATTATTGTTTATATAGAATTTCAGTTTCATTGTTTCATTATAATTTACTCAAAAATATAATATCAATGCACAAATAACACCACACGGGTCCGCGCTAGAGCGCAGCCAGCGAAACGACTGCAGAGAGTTGCACTTTCTCCTCGCGGGTGAACCGTAACTTTCACTTGCGCTCTCGCAAAGCGGGCGATTTCATTTTCGCGTGTATTGCTTAGGTCCCACCGACAAAGACTGCCACGAGCGAGAGGGTCACGAGCCGTACGAAGTGCACTCGGTGTCGGACGGCGGCGGCGGGGCTCGGCTGCCCTCGCTGTCGCACACGGAGCACCTGCTGGGCGCGCACGGGCCCGCGCACACCACCACCCCGCACCTGGCGGTGCACGCGCCGCAGTATCGGCCGGGGCCGCCCGCGCCGCCCGCCGACCACGAACGGCCACCTCCACACTACGCGAGCCACGCGCCTCCGCCGGAGCCGCGCCCCACTGTCATCGAGTCCAACCAGCCACTCATCATCGAGTGCACTTGAAGGGGCGCGTATGATCGCCGTCGCGCGCGCACCACTCCTCCGTGTGATTATAAGTTGTGATTTCAAAAAGTATTTCCTTACCTAGTGACTAAGTGAACGTTCTCACCGAGCGCCGCTCGGCCGTGGCTATGAGATCCGATAACGAATGTATGGCGCCACTGCACAGCTCTAACGTGCCGTAGCCATTCGCATCCTTAGCTCTAAGCAGTACCGAGTACTTGTATATAGACGTTGAATAACTTAAACTTCCAGCATTTGTGTATGACTTAATTCTATAAAAAAATGCTCAACTACTTTCATTGTAAATAAATTTATTTTCATGGAGCGACGCTAATTTATAATGAATATCGATCGATGAATGAATGTTGTAATTATAAGAGTAACGTTAAGCACTTAGACTAAGTTGATTTTTGACTGTTATAAACTGTACCTTGTATTGTAAGAAAATTTTAGTAAGAATCGTTCTATGTTTTTTACCAACACTACACAACTCTCACATATATAAAATAGCAACCGATAACTAAATTTTGTCATATAATATTTTGTAAACATCGCATAAAACTATTCCGGTTCCACAGATCTGAACTAAAAGGTGCCAAAAGCACATTGTTGATGTCGTTTTTTTTTTATATAAAGAAATTTGGTAATGAAGTGTTCCTAAATTGTAATCGATGACCGTATCAATTAGTAGTAACTATGCGATAACGAACAACGTTAACTTGCATCAATTAATTAATTACACTTGTATATCTAGAATAGTCGACAACTCGTGTACATTGGTCCCTACGCTAGAACAAATGGTGCTTCACGTCGTAGAGTAGACTCCACGTGGCGGTCCGCGTCCAAGCCGACGGGCTCTCACATTTCTTTGTAAATGTACCAAATCTACTAATTACTATACCTTTATTACACACGAATTACTAGAAACCATCCAGTCCAGCGATAGAAGTCATCATCATCACGATCAATTAGTAGGGAGCCCCTTCTATGTTCACATACGACAGGAACACAATGCAAGAGCTATTTTTTAAAAGAAAACAGTTACTAAACGTAGTAAGATATTTCAGTCAGAGTCGCACAATTTTTCTAGAAATTCGTTTGTAAATATATAATTAAATAAGAAAGAAACAGATTTTTTACATATTTGTATATTTACGTATTAATATGATTCAAAATGTCAAATCGGTAATTGTATCGAAGCATGGAGTCGTGGTATTTTGTCGTTATAGAAACCGCTTGTTCAGATATATTGAGAAATCAAAAGTGATTAGATATAACATGTTCGGAATGTATAGGTCACGGAAAAGGAAAAGACAACCTTCTAGTAGTTTGAATTAATGCTGAAATTATCCAATATAACTAATTATATTCATGCGTGTCAAAATTCTTGTAATGGTAGTATTAAATACGGTAACCTTGTAATTTTGCTGTAAAACTATATATCGTAATCACTTAAATGTTGTTCACTAATATTAGACATTGTATTCTAATATTTATCGCATATTGTACGTTTCACAAGTGTATAAGTAATTTTCTCCGCAAAAATATTAGGCTACCGTGTTCCCATAAGAATCTACTATTTATCAATGAAAACGTGTAGGCAATTAGTGCCGAATACAAGATATTCGGGTACTTGTTCAGACGTGCGAAGTGACAAATATTATGTTTTCATAAACTTCAATAAACCTTCTTTTCGATGTGTTTATTATTAATATCAAACCAAGTTAGATATATCTATGCCAGTAACGTTTCGTTACTTTTGCCTATTATTGTGCGTCCCATGGGTAATCTAAAAGTAAACAAACTATTTGTTGTTAATTCTAAAAAAAAAACGGAAGTTTTCGTTTTTCCATCGGGAAACCAAAGAGGTCTTTGCTCGTATCTTGTAATTCTCTGGATAAAAGACCTAATGAAGAAAATTAATATAAGAGCAATAAACTATAAATAAAAATAAGAATAGCTTGTACATTTATTATCATACTCATATACAACTGCTGTACGTTAAACAAAACTCAGCGATGTTGATTGACGACTGATTTATGCGTATTTTTTTTTGTTCGTGAAATATTCCATCGAACTCGCCTGTTCAATAAGTATTGTAAGCGATATGTTTTGTGCGTTTTGTTCAATTATCGATTCGCTGAACCAAATCTTTGAAAAGAATATCCGTAATAAAAATTCTTTAAAATATACATTGTCGTTTCATTGCCTTCATTAGATTTTAATGTATTCGTTGAATGGTTTGTATAATCATCATTTTGATGCCTGGTGACCGAATTATTCTTTTAAAAAACTTATCGAATTTGCGGCGGACTCTTATTTGACGTGTTATTAAAAACTTGACACGAATTGAAGATGTATCCTGCTATTAAAGGATCCATGTAATAGCAGGGTCAAGTTATTGACAACATATTATATGCCAGGATATATTATTATTAACGATTCAGAACATCTGCAATCTTTAGAATGTCTTATTGCTAACGACTTATCATTATTAACTAAATAACTAACCATTACTTTCGATTAATATAATAATACGAAATATACATATAAAATTAATATTTTTTTAAATAATGCCATCTGTGGTCTATATTATGTACTGCCATTTGTTATTGAGAAGTACCTCAAAATTGCACAAATAAATATAATAACGTATAGAATTTGTCTACTAGCTGGCTCGGCAGACCTTGTTCTGCACTTTCTTGCTGGTGACTTTCCCATATAGTTAATGGCCGCAGTTGCACTAGCATGGACGTAGAATTACTTTTTTCCTTTTGTATCGATCGATGTCAATTTCAATGCCTGTATCATTTTATATTCCGATCCAAGTCACATTATTGTCCCCACACTCGTTTTCGCACAATTTCGGTCCAGGTCTCGATTTCGACTGTGATCCTGGCCCCATTCTCGATTCTGCTCTCCATCCCACCTTCAATTCCGATTCCGCTCATGATTCCGTCGCCGCTCCTCCTCCTTGATTTCTTCTCGATCTAATACCGATTTCTATTTTGCTCCCGATCTCGATAGCGGTTCCACTTTTGATTGGCTTTCAATAGATTATTCAATTTTTAAGAATTTTTTCATTCGGGAATCTTAAAAGTATCGCGATAAAAAATACCCTTAAAGTGACCCAGTAAGCTCCTCTAGCTTTCTCTGATTGATTTAGCCGTTAGGAAGATACCTTGGACAAACAGACAGACGGATAGATAAAAAAGGGTTACTTTATTTCATACCAATCTAGTCCTGATTATTAGAACACAACAAAAAAGGGAGCAACCAAATCGATCGAACCGTTATCAAATGATGCTCTTCCACAAATGTGGCAATTGATTTTTATTTGTACAGATCTTTTATGCAGAAAGTATCTATATAGATAACCTTGAAAAGCAAACCTTTATCAAAACAAAAGCTTTCATCGCATTCATTAGAGTCGTTTCCGAGATAGCCAATGTATACGATCTACACATCAATTGCTCGTTTAGTAGTATGGAATTCCCCATTTACACTTGAAACCTTTTGCCGTCCACCGGTTTATGTTGAGCTAATTTATTATTACTATTTTTTTCTTTTGCTAATACCTAATTATTTTAATATAATATCGCATTTTAAATTCCTTTTACAGACATCCCTTACGATTATGATATGAATATCATAAAATGCCCAAATAATATGCGAAATCGCATATTATTTGGGTCTTTTATCCGCGACATAAAAGATCTGTCTCTCTGTTTTCAAACATTTAATATACTTTTCCTCTTTTTATTTATTATTAGGTTTGACTTTAGCTTACCTCTCAGATTTAATTCACTTCGTTTTGTAAAGTGCAGCTATATAACCTTATTAAGGCAATTCGTGTCATCAACGGGTTCGCATTTTTAGTTGGAGCATCCTGGAATTTCATAATCTCGCAAGCTGATAGAATAAGTTAAATTTCTTTAGGAAAGCTTTAGTCAACGCCATCTAGCGAATAGTTCTAAGACAAATCAGTGATCATACGTTATTGGAACAAAAAACTCTAAAAGATTTATAATTTTTCCAAGAGATGGCATTTAAATTTTTAAATGGTTTAAACAAACAAGCATATTTATTATCCTAGTCTTAACTAATATTTAATCAATATCACATAAATATTTAATCGGTCATTATGAAATTTGCATACACGTCGTGGATACAGAAAATTTGATGTAGAAAAAAAATTATTTTCTTTTAATTTTTTTATAACCTAACCAATATTATAAATACAAACCGAGTGGTTCAAAATGAGTTTCATGATGCAAAACTTACATTGTTAGCTGAACAAGATGAAAATCATGATAAACAGTATGATCGGTCGATATAAAACACAAAAGAATTAACTTGACATTTACGCGGGCACTGCCGCAGGCGAAAGCTAGTATTGAGTTAATATAGTAAGTAATGAAAGAATAATGTTTGTAATTCTAATAACAATAAATTATAAGCCGTAACTAAGTATAAGTATCTCAATTCTTAATATGTCTTTACATATTAATTTAGCTCGTCGCTACTTCGAAAGTTCAAAAAATAAAGTTATATAAAAGATAAATATATCAATTCTGGGAATGTTAGCAGCGAATTTTCGATTTTGTACATAGTTTTAATTCATGATCCACCACTTATATTAATTAAAGATTTAAAATTATTAGCATTTTCATTTTTTATATTGTATATTTTTTAACATATTTCATTTCATATCAATTACAATCAATGAATCGTATCTACACGGTGCAAGAAAATAAATTAAAAAACTGCTTTCCTAAACTTATTCAAGTAATTATTTAAACGAACTCCAAAACGAGTCGTTTCCAACTAAAAATAAATCAGACGTAGTTGTATCTCCTTAGAACAAGAAAATTTCCAATTTGATTCAATATTTAATGTTTTATATTCATGTTTATAGATTATATGTTCTTTTGCCTCGATTTAGCTGAAAACGACTCCAAGAATAAAAATGAATTATTTGTACAGTCTCTTTAAACGAATAATTAAATAAGTTTTTGAATGCGGGTTTTATTTATTTTTATAAAAGTTATTTTATTTCATATTTTTTAGTTATCAAGTAATTATAAGTTTAAAATTCTTTTAGTTACTATTCATGTGAACTAATTCTATACATATAACTGTCTGAACATAAAATATTGTTGCAAAAAAAAACAATTTATACAAGTTTGACTTATGTCACCAAAGCCAAAAAAATAGATTCTACACTTTTTCTATGTTTGTCTGTTTCTCTGTGCATTTTTGCACGTTAACTCAGAATCGGCTTAACCAATTTGAATACGATTTTCACTGATATATTCTGGCAAACTCGTAACACTTAGTGTTTGTTTAATTCCAATCAGTTCACAAACAAAAAGTGCTATTATTCTTCTCTCTAAGTCCATTATATCGATAAAAAATTAGAACAAACTTATGATAGTTTTTTATTGATTATTGATGTATTTATTGATATATTAACAAATACATTTAATATTACTACAAATATTCAATGACAAGATTACTAACATTTATTTTTAACGACTTTCCAAAGTTCAGCATGAACTGAGAAAAATTAAAATAATTAGATTGCCGCTGTCCGTTTATGACCTTTACATGAGGAAATTCTTATTCGATTTACATATTTATTTTTATTTTTTAATTTATAACTATATTATCTGGCTATGTTCTAAGATTTATTTCAGTACATAAAGTAACGTACGAAATAAGCAGGGGCGATAACGGTGAATCATCGATATATCAAACATATATATTTGTCTGAGAAATAAACATCCAGCCTTCGACCGCAGGCACCCGACTTGCTCAGTATACTGCACAACAAAGACAAAGTATAAAGAAATGAAATACAGAAGAAAAAACGACAATGGTACTCTTTTTTGTTTACCGCACAGAGAAGATATGGCATTTAGGCGCGTCTAACTAGAAAAACAAGTGGATATGTCGATTATTACTTTTAAACTGGGCTAAAGTGCACCAGAAAAGAGCGTATCTTCATAGCTCTTTCGTCCTTTCGTTGAGAAGTGCAGTTTTTCGGCAATATTTAAGAAACGGTATAACCGATCGTATTAACAATAATTTTCCTTAAAAGCATTTACTAAGCGTTACCTTTCTATTTTTCTTTCATATTTTTTGTAGATACGGTTTGAAAGAAAAAGGGGGAGACACAATTTATGCTACTTTCAGAGCGATTATTTCCAAACATGTCCACTTAATCAAATCATTTGCTTAGAAACTTTAGGGTGTTCTTATAAAAACTGTTGAAATACTTCTGTTATATGTTTGGAGTGCTCCTAGAAAATTTTTTTTTTATTATTTAACAACCAAACTAAATAGCGGCTTATACAAGACACCTGTACTCCAAATTTCATCAAAATACATATTGTAGTTTTTGAGTAAAATGATATACGGACAGACGGACATGAAGAAAACTATAAAGTTTCCGTATTTGCCATTTCGGAAACGAGGAATGCTGTGTACAAAGAGGCCTTAATACAAATAAGATATATTTTTCTAGTTAGAAAACAAAAGAATACCCTGAATATCTAAAACATCCAAAAGCGTATTAAAATTAAAAAAGTTTATTATATTATTATTTATCTCATAATTAACATACCTAAGTAAACTTCTACTTGACTTAGAGAAAAATCTAAACAGCAATTCTGTAGTCCACGCGAGCAGAGCCGTGGGCGCAGCTAGTGCTTAATAAAATTGGCTGGGTATCTCATTTTACTCTTGTACAGAGCACGTGGAAAAGAAGTATCCCGATCTCGAATTCATTGTCCGCTGGTAAAATCATTCCAGTTTCTGTCGACAAGTCGCAGTATTATCTCCTAAGCTCTTACTGCTAAAGAATATTGTGGTTTTCATCGTCAGCTTAGCCGCATGAGATGATGAGCACCAGACGCAAAAACTTGAATACCTAAAAAAGAACTCAAACTCACTATATACGCCTATAATATTTGAAAATATCCCCCAATCTCCCTGAGATCCCATCATCACATCCTGACTTGGTGAGTGTGAGGCCACCTCGAGAGCAGACATACCTTTTCAAAGAAAACAAATAATCTCGAAATCAGTCAATAATCGACGAAGTCATCACTAAATATACGAAAAATAAATTATATACCGAAGAACATAGGACCTCCTCCTCTTTTTAAGTTGGTTAACAATAGTTTAGTATGTTTCCCTCTGAATTGTCAACTAGGTACACAATACAAAACCAACGTGTCAATAAATGTTTTTTTTCCGAAATTCGTGCAATTGTTTTATTGCTAATATTAAAATTTATATAATCAAAAGAAAAACTTGGATTTTTTTTTATCGATATCGTACTTTTTATGTCTATGAATTGTTAATAAATTATCTATTCACAAAACTATTGGCTGAGCGTTCTTAATAATTTAAAACTTTTTAAAGAAACAAAATTATACCTTTCATCATCATGAACTGATTAATATGTTCCTGTAGACTCCGACTCCTTCCTGGTCAAGGTAATGGTCAAATTTTTGATTGGTTGTTACAACTGAACATATTTACAATGTAACAAGTGGTACTTTCGACCCTTAAAGAGAATCATCGTGAACAGGTGATCCTAATTGTAGCACTGAACCATAGTCAAAATTCTGTTTTATTATCAAATTGAAATTATATCAAATTACAAATGGATTTTGTTGTCTACTGAAAACCTCTTGTCAGTAGATAATAGAGTCGATTTGAAACTTAGTAATATAGTAAACGTAGTCAAAGTGAGGAGTCTGACTACAACATGTAATCAAAATCTCGTTTTATCATCCTTGGTTTTATCAAGCTTGGAGTTACTGCTGGTGAAAAATTTCGTTGAAGAATTCATAAGGACAAAAGTGATTCTGGCTGAAGAACCAGGTGAAATTCATTGGATACTGTGTATCGTCATCTGATTTATAAATATATGATAAATATCAATTTAAAATCGAACACCAAGGGACAGGTGAAATTGAATAATAACATTCAAAATTATTTAAATTTTTGTGCCAATTTTTATGTAAGAGTAGATAAGATACTCTTTTAGTTAATGATACTCAAAAGTTAATTCATCATTCAAAATAATTAATACCCAAATTATATTAGTAGTTATGTAATCCCGTCATTTATTATTTTTTACAATATCTGCTAATCCAGTATCATTTTTTTTTATTAACATAAATCGCGAACTGCCGCTCGTTACAGCGTGAAAAATATTCTAAATACTACAAACAATATTCTGACAGCATAGCACGACCTCACATCTACTGTAATGTAACAGAAGCTTTAGACAAGAGAGGTCAAAGATCCGACTCACGTTTTTGTTTCGCAAAAAAAAAAAGCTTTTGGCTTTTAACTGCAGACCTCGATATCAAATTGAGTGGCAGTGAATTTACAGTCGCGATCGCGCGGAACGTTTGCGGTGTGTCAAGTGAATACAAAAGGTGATAAGGTGAATCTTTTTAAGGTGAAGGTGCTTTTTTCTGAGAATATCGAATGGCTAACTGCCGCACTCAGAGAGCTCCTTTAAATTTAGGTTAATCTCTCTCTGGTTAAAGTTCATAAAAAACTGTAAGCAACATTAAATCTGGATGCATCCCAAAGTTGCACTTTAACGGCTACTTAGTTAAAGACTACTTAAGTATGATCAGTGCTGGAAGCAATCAATCGATTAAAGAAAGTCTATTCAATAGGCATATATACACTTCATTTTTGCAAAGGTTGTAAGTATATTTTACAAATTGATATATACGTATAGCATAAAAGTATCTTATAATGGATTTAATAAAAGTAGTAACAAATGAAAAAGAACATCTATCATCTCAAGTGTCAAAAAATACAAATGACAAGATCCCAAAATAACCCATATGTTAACCCAAAATAATGGAAAATAACACATCAATAATATGATAAAACTATAAATAATACTGATTTGAAAGCTACCTGCTGCATAATACAGTAATGTCAATATTAGCTTTATTTCAGGAGCAAAAGGAAAACTTCTTTGTGAGGTTTTTTTTATCGTTGTTCCACTAATGGTAAACCCACGTGATTTACTTTATTAAGAGAACATCTATATATCGAAAAAATTCTTCCGATCTGCACTGTATTTAAGGATCTGCAAAATCGCGTAAATATCGTCTAGGACTAGATCGCGTCATGACTCGCTTTATGTATTCCATAAAATCATTAATTCTTAAAGATATAATTCTGAAAATCTTCAACAGAATTAAGGGACATATCGATCGATGGTTATGCGTAATTATAATTATTATAAAGATCTACTGTAACAAAATTTTGATGTTAACTGTCATATCAAAGTCAAGAGATCATTTACGAAGTTAAGTGACCGATACTGTATATTTAAATTTAATTGTCCTTAAGGTGCTTTAACGGACACTTAACTGTCGCTAGGAGTGACAGTTCGTTAATACATTTCCTGATTCAATTGCTTTATTTTTTCACTATATCATCTGGGTATTCAGGATGCATACAGTTTTCATTTCAACTCTTTAAAACAATAAATAATAATTTTACTTTGATTCCATAATTGCTCATTTGAAAGAAGCGAAAACGCGATATATAGTATGTGTAGGACGTGAGGAAGTTAAGTAAACGAAAAGAGTCTGTCTACTTGGGTAGTTTGTGGAAGGATACTAAGTACGGTAAATACGGAGAATGGGCCTTGTTTTCTGTCATGAGTAGTATTTTTAGTAGTATTTTTAGTATTTAGAGTAGTACGAGGAGGCGGGCAATCAGAGAGTAAGTGGTCAGCGCCGTCCATGGACACTCACAACCCCAAAGGAATCACTAATGCATTGTCGGTCTCTTAGAAGGTAATAGAATATCTAATGGATGGGAGTCGGGCTTATGTTGAGGAGAAAGAGGGGAGTGGCGCAGAGGAACTTTTATTTACTCTTGTACTGTATGCACTTACTTATTTGTTAGGAGACAAATCTAATCACACCAATTATTTCGGAGGTTGGTCATAAACTAATTAACAATCACAATATGTTACTCATATGTGAGAAAGGCTTTTAGAATCATTTGAAATTTTAAACATAAAGATAGATATAATATGCTTATTGGCCAAATTAGTATTCACAAATCGGCGTTATTTGACGCTTGTCTATGACAATTTGGCCAATGAATTGGCGATGGTTATTCTTGCTTAGGTGTTCGGTATATGTCAATCTTCTCGAATTGGAATTCAATTCGATGTATGAGAATTTGTAGTGGAAGAACAAATTCAAGAGTCAGTGGTGGATTCAAGAGGGCATGCTGCATGTTACTGCATGTCTCAGGCAAAAGTATAATAATGAATTTCAGCGAAATAACACCGTATACAATAGAATACTTGAACTTCTTTCCCGTTCTTCTCAAGGTAAATGAACATTTGGAATGAATAGTAAAGTTGATCTCAAAATAATATAATAATGACATTTCTAAAGCGTCATTTTGTAACCTACAAAGTAAAGATATTTTGTATTGAAAAAATATTTAATTTTGTAATATTTCTGCGCTAGAGCAAATTAAAAATTAAATAGAGCTTAGATTAAGACAACACATAGCATTTTGTATGATAAATTTACCACAACGAATATTACGATATTTACTTAAAACAAGTGCAACAATATTTGCAAGGAATGGTTTTTTACAGCTGACGTTGCTATTTTTACGATAACCTTACTGTAACAACCACTCTTTCATATATATTTTTATACTGGACGTTGCTTTTTTTAAAATATTTATTAACTTAAAGATTATATAAACTACATATTTTTTTATTAAACACACTATTTTGTAATCGACCATCGAAAAAGCGCTGAAGCCCCATACTATTTCGGATAGAGTCCTGTACAATTCTACATTAATATTGCACAATATTCCAGACAACCCACCAGTAATTATCTCGGCTAAAAAGTAAACACCCACAAACATCCAAAATCGGTTGCGTAACATTGGACCAATTGCTATTAACGGAGCGCTCAGCCAAGGTGAGTGCACTTGCTTTACAAGTGACATTAGAACCTGGTGGACGCAACCAGATTAATTTCATACAAGATAGACGTAAGAGCGGCTCGAGACCTTTCAACAATAAAGACGAAATTGTTGCAACATACTCCGGTAATTATTTGATTAATATTATGGTAGAAAAATATTTTGGTCTTTTACTAAAAATCCAGTATGTTTTAAGAAAATATGTAATTTTTAGCCACATTATTCTAATATTTTAGCTTTTCTCTTTTTTATTATGCTAAATTCGCCTTTTGAAAAAAAAGTCGAAATATCTTTCAGCCAACAGCGGGCCATTATTTTATATAAAAACATTGCAGTTCATTTATATTTTCATCTCATAAACAATATTGTTTATGAAAAAAAAAATGTAAAATAACGTATATAACGTTATTTCACTTTACATTAATATCATTGCCACTGTCCAGTGGTGGAGCCTCCGAGACTTTATCAACCTGAAGTCGCTCTAAAGTTTTCTATTATTTTAATTTTACGATCTATCAGTAAATGTAAAGGCATGTGCTCCCAGAACCTTTTTACGTCAAATTCGATTTAAAACATAAACTGAATTGGTGCGGGTTGGGGCTTGTCTGCCCCCGATATTATCATTGGATTGGAAATAAATTCGTTTTAATTTGATTTAAATTAAAAACGCATTAATCAATACACTCTTGCTCAGGATTCAAACTTGCATTTATCGATTTTAAGGCAACGTCTGACCATTAGGCTATCAATTAATTAATATTGATATGTAATAAAATTACAACAGTTTCTAACGTCCTTGTGTAATTAAATATTTTGACCCCTTTAGCTAGACAAAAACTTGCACATATTGGCAAAATCTGGTTATAAAAAAATGTTAAAGTCACGTTTCTTTCGCATGATTAACGTTGCGTAAGTACTTCTCTTAATTTAATAAATATCAATTTTGATAACTTGTTCTTTTAGGTAGACATTGTTACAAAGATCTTTATTTCTCCTAAGGTTATTGCTTCTGTTTATCTCATTAAAAGGTATTTACTGAACTACAACAAATTCGTCAGCAAATAATTCTATCCCAAGCAACATAAAATGTTCTATTATTTAATATGGTTAATCTCTATGTGTATAAATAATCAAATTTTGTGCTTAAAATTCAATTATTATGTTTTAAATAATTTCTTCCTCTTATATCGTCTGTATTTGCTATTATTTTACTGATTGTTAATTATATTCTTCATCTTGACGTGATCTAAAATCTACATAATTTGGCCTATTTAAGCATTACAATTACAGTATGTAACAAACAGTATCAAAGATGTAAAGCTCTGGTACTGTTTACTAAAACCGCTTGTATCATCAACTTGGGATAATGATAGATTCTTCATTTTTATTTTTGTTTTTATTTCAATCTCCACGCCAAGCTGTAGATATGCAAATTGTTGATAACATTAATTTAACCTACACGCATAGCGCATTGATTGTTGTTGCGCCATTATACTACAGCTACTGAAATTTTCGATTGAATAGCATTTGAAAAATGGCTGTGATAGTCGCACAAAGAGACGACCACTTCATGATCCAAAGTGTCGAAATCGAAATTCTGTTACAACTCATCATCTATAACGTCCCAAATAATTAATGCAAATTGAAGTACAAAACAACATTAACTGGATCGAACGGTGTGAAATGCCATCAACGTCAAGAACGAGGCGATTCGGATCCGCGCGTATATGTAACACGTCGACCGTGGAAGCTGCGCGCGCGCATCGCCCGCGCCCCACTGGCATTTAGATTGCCACACTAGAGTGCCTTTGCTGAAAATGATACATTGAGTACCGGCTGACCCTACAAGTTGCAAAATGCGATTGCCAGACTTGGTCTATATTTTATACTCTTTTTAGTCGAATTGATAGCTGAGTAGGTTGTAATTTATTGTGCAATCTTTGTTCGGAAATGTCATTTCCGTTAATGGTAATACAAGCATTTTTCCTTTTTTAGTATTGTATTATTTCAATGTGTTCTTACCTGTTACATTACCATTAATGTTTAAATATTAAGTTTATATAAAATAAACAGTTGCGGATAAATTTAAATTAATTAAATTTAACATAATAATTGCCCCTTGTTTTAATTTAAATCGCCAGAAGAAAAACACGTCCTCGTTTGTTTTTTCTTCTGGATAAAGCAGCCTAAAATGCAAATCATGTAACATTCGTGTGGTCTTCTTTCTACTAGAAAAAGAACTATATAAAGCATTGAAAAAAACGCATGTAATCTTTATAAATAAATAAAACACATTTTTAGGAATCCTCTTTCTGGTTAGGTTTATATTACAGTATATAGCAAGTACTCTGAAATACAAGTGCTACATTATAATTTGCATTTCATCAAATTATAAATCTGTGTTTATTTCTCAAGTGAAACATTGTAAATGACATATAGTGTTTTATTTATTAAGGCAACGTGTTTATTGAATTTCGTTTATTTTATCCACATATTTACATTAAAATATCGCCTTCAGTACCATTAAAAAATCCACTTACGCTATTATTCTTTCATGAAGTGATGATTACAAAAGTATATGTATTATGTAATTTAAAAAAGTTATTCTGAATTAATTCTGAGAAAAATCCATCCTTTGTATTGTTTATTTGATATTCACATATTAAATTATTTATCATACACATTAGTATTATTTACATACATTAGTGTTTTCATAAGTTTAAATTATTATTATTTTTATACGAACCATACAACTATTGCTCTGAATTTGGATATTATCAAATATTTAAATCATTAAGGTACCCACCATCTTGAAACAAAAACCTATAAGCTGTTTAGTTGTCTAGTAGTTTATATGCCTTCTAGAAAGCATGTCCAGACTTTTTTATATTTTAATAATACAAAGGAATTAAATTATATGTACTTCTAAGAGCCTCTTTCACCATCTCCTTTTAAATAAACATTTAACAAAAAGTAACTTTCAAAATAAAATATACGTTTCACTACCTCCTTTTAATGGTTGATCGGACTAAAAGCCCTTAAAACGAAGACATGTAACGTAAATTATATTTTAAAAGTGACTTTTTGTTATATATCAGTTTAAAACGAGATGATGGAAGAGGCTCGGAGCCCGAAACTCTGAACAGAGAGGAGAATGATGGCTTCGGAGCCCTATAACGAGCATGGTCCGACATGATCTTGGCTAGTTTTATGTATTGCTTCGCTTAGCTATGTGTAATAGCTTTTTAGCAAGAGAACAGCACATGGGAATAAAGTCCATAGCAGGAAAAACATAAATGGTACGAAAGGTAATACTATATATTGTCCTATAATACAATCATACAAAGTAAATGCGTAATATAAAATAATAAACATGACTATGCAACTATACGAACGAAAAAGTGTAAAGTAAGTTGTGGGCTGGGCTACATAAGCGATCTAATTAATAATATAAAAGCTTTTGTAATGTTGATTGATAAGCGTTAAATTCGTTTCTTTATTTATACTCTATTGTACAACACGAGAAATTAAAAATAACGGCCTTAATTTCGTTTAAGTACGAATTACGTTTCTATAAAGATAGTTTGTAACGTTCTCATAACAAATGATATTATTTTACCGGGCGCAATCGCAAGCATTTGAGTCACTATTTGTAACCATTAAAGTAACTTGCCCACGATTACCCCACAGAAAAAAAAAACTTAAATATCAATTGACATAGGTAGGCATTGACTAACAGTTTTTATAGTAGCTAGTATTGTTGCACATTGCCTTTCTTTTGGCGTAGTCGAGTAACAACACCGGGGTGGGTCAAGTCTGTACATTATTTACCAATTGTTTCTGAAACTTTTCAGTACACATATTGTTCTTTCACCTACTTAATGCCCGCTGGTGGACATAAGTTTCCTATCAAAGTTCCTGTGACCACCTGTGACCGACGGTAACCCGCAACTCCGACTGGATTGTCAGTCCGGCTAGCGACGGCCGTTAAACGCTGAGACGTTCAGTTTGCGATCGCTATTTGAAGATCTTTTGTCCCTAGCGGTTACTGATTTTATGAATCAATCTGGCCAACCTATTGACACTTTAATTTACTGATTCGGTGCACTCTATCGGTCACTCTTGTAAGGACGAGAATGTGGAAATCCACAGAAGGTTGCGGAATACATCGTTTCGTTTCGTAGTTTTTCATCTTGTCCATGTTCATTAACACGCTTTTATTAGCTTGGTATGTATGTAAGCCTATTTTTATTTAACAGAACCTTTGAACGTGATATTTACTCCATTCTAAACCATGGATTAATTTGAAAATGCTCACTTATCAAGGATCAATGACAGTGCATTAATTTAAACGGTTTGTCCCATTATCCGTACCACGATAGCACATCCTGGTATAGATGTACTAGTGAGCATACCAGCAAAAGTAAGAGTTGGACTGTTCAGCGTCTATGACTGTTTCGTCTCGCTGATTACATGAAAACAACATCTGTAATTCTAGTATACTACCACTGATAGCACTGTATTGTGGAATGTTTCCATTATCATATAAAGTAAATTGGTAGCATGCAAGCGCCACCACTAGTATCAGCACTAATGAATTACTCGACGGGATACGACAGTCGTTACGCTGAACGGTGTAACTTTGTCTCTTGCAGAGCACTCAGGTTTCACTTAAAAAAACTGAACATTCACCCAATCCAATATATAGGTGAGGAACGTGCCGAGGGATGAATGGCAAGAGGGTGATTAAAAATTTCACGTCGCTAGCGTCAACCTCAGAGAACCGGGCTCAACCTGTTGTTTATGAACCTTACCCGTCTGACTTCTGGGTGGGTTGACCGTTTAATTGTCCGATACTCGCTTTTTTACAAAACACGATTTTTTACTATAAAATATTTTTTTTATCACTCTATTCTAAATTTTGATTTCTTAAAAATTATTACTTACTGTATTTACTTATTATTACTATTTTTTCTACTTTTTAGTTCCGTTATCTACAAAAGTGTGTTTTTTAGTTTTTTTTTAAACTTGTATTTATTTTAAATCCACTTCTAAAGTAATTCACTTCCATTGAGGCCTACATGAACCCATATTACGATTACAATATACATGCGATTATTTTGTATCCCAGGAAAATAAATGCATAAATGGATAGATGATTTTTTGGATGGATTGATGACTTTCATCAAATCGCAGACATCATCAATGAATACCATTAATGATATTTACGATTTTATAAAAAATGGACAACTCAATAATAGATGCGTGAATGAGACTAAACAGAAAGATAATGGCGGAAGTCGTTAAACAAGAATTTTTCTATATTTATATATATGGAGTAAATTAGGGCGCGCAAAAATGCCGAAATGTTGGCTTTTTCCATCAGAAAGAATATATGAGTGTGTAATCCGTTACAAATGTGTGAATACGGGACTCTTCTGATTCCGGGTCAAAGTTTGAATGACGGATAATTTTGTATTAGGCGCTTCTGCCCCAGATATTTAAAAACCGACTAAGCAATAAGAGAAGTTTTAGGCTGATGTAACAGACAGTGCAATGAAATGGTAGATTGTCAAGTTACACGATTTTATAGCTGGGTGGGTGTACAGTGGGATTGGTAAGAAAATATCTTGGATGTGTTAAGGGGCTATAGAAGAATGAAAGTGGTAATTGCTATATCCTACTGTACCATATGTTTAACTATTATATGCCAAGCCCTATGTTGTACCACAGGCAGATACACTCTCACACCAACCGAAATAATGCTGAAACTAGTAAGTTTTCTTAGCGCTTGCCTAACCTATTTGAATCTATGTGCACGCCCCTGCTTTCATCCCTTTTAATTAAAGAGCTTATGAATTGGTTGTTAAATTATTACAAAAAAATATGATGAATGTTTTAGATATCTATGCTTGTTGAAGTTAAATGAAATTTTTACTTAACTCAAAGTAAGGCAATTGTTATCCGATGTTTTTTTTCAGAAACAGTTCTGAAAAAAAAAGCATGAAACTCTTTCAAAGATGGCGTATACAATGTTTTGAGTAATATTAAGCACCCTCTCTGCAAAACCATTGTACAACGCCTGTTGACTGCTTATAAAGCTTGAGTTAAAATATAAATTTAAAAGTTCATTTTTTGCTTTCTCGCATTGACTATTTGACTATCTGAAAGCTTGGGAGCTTTTAGTGAAGAGCAGGATGAGAGATTTTGCCAGGACATTGGTAATATCGAGAATCGCTATCAAGAAAGATAGAACGTTAATATGGTCGCTAATTACTATTAAATGCTCACACAGATAGAAAGCAGCAGAAACGGTTTCGGAGAAATATCAAAATATTTTTTTAAAAAAAAGCAAAAAATGTAAACAAAAGTAATAATCTTAAAAAAATGAAGTAACTAGCTTTTTTATACATGAATTAAATTTTGTGGAACTTAGTAATGCATTTCATTATATGAAATATTGTTTAGTCCATTGCAATAAAATCATAGTTCTTTTTATTGGTGTTATACTTTATATTCAAAGCTCTATACGCCGCTATAAAAAACAAACTGTACCTGATGGAGAGAAATGGAGGTCATATTTATATTCAGCCTACTATAAATTATTATGTACTAAAAACACTTAACACAGTTGAGAAGAAATATACATATTTCCGGCCCGATCATATTTATTCAAGTACGTATATATATCATTATGTTAATATTTTAATATTTAGAATAAAATTAGGGATTCATGCAATAGGTAATTAACCACGAGTGAAGCAAGCTAATAATTAAATTAATTTTACTAATAATAAAATAATATTCCACCCTTGAATACTATTTAGTATTTTAAATGTTTCCTTGCGAAATATTTGGTAGAACGGAAATTAAATGAAATAGAGAACGAAATCACAACACGGAACCGAAACCAGGAATCATAGTGATAAAGGGAATTTATATAAAAATGCAGTAACTTATTACACACAGTAATGATTCAGGCTTAGACGGAATTTCATTATCTCATTGTATCGGACGGGTCACGAAAACGGAACAACACGTAAATGGGCGAATGCAATCTAATACCATACACTGGTGAGCGCCCGACCGCACGCAAAAAGCTTTCAATAAAAAAAAAAGTTCGATTGAGGTGCCGAGTATCTGGCATACAAAATCACTAGCGCCCGTTCAGTATACTATTGCTCTCGCAACGTATTATACTTAAAAACGATTGCTTCAGCATTTAACCTGTTAAAAATTGACCCCTTATTCATACGATTATGAAACGAAATCAATTTTAATTTTCCAATTAGATTCCAAAGAAATGCCAAACACGTGAAAAATGGTTGAAATCGAAAAGGTAAAAACACTGGGAAAAATCCCTTTTCGCAAAAAATCGCACAGTTTACGATCGACCGGTGCGATGTACTGGTTGAGCCCCTTAAGAGCCTCGTGGCAGTGCAGAAATATTTAACATATCAACAACTTCGTATCGAGAATGATAATAATTTATCAGGATAAAATAATCGAGAGCCAAACTAATTCACAAAAATAAAAACAATATGAATAATGCTCAACTACGTATATTTGTAGAAGTTTTTTTCTAATTGGAAATTATTTTAAAATACAGGTAAATCGTACGAGTCATGGTGCATCTACAATTAGTTTAGCTTTCGTCAGCAATTTATAAATTCTAGCGACGTCGATGACGACATAAAAATTTAATAACACATACATAGTAGTATGTGTCTAATTTAATGGTAATAAAGAGCTAGTGGTATAACAGTTGCTTCTATTAAACCGCGAGTGCAGGTAGCGCAGCGGGGGCGCTGACCGCGAAGGCATCGCATTGATGAATCCATCATTGATAGCCATCATTGATCAGCTAGACAATGCAGATAATGTAATCGTAATTACCCAGTCAGTATCTTGTCCGTGATGATAATCAATAAAGTCATTAAATACACCTTCGCCGGTTCTCATTTGAACTGTGTATTTCTACATGTATGTACTGTAATTAGAGATCGCTCTCCACTTCACTTGTGTGTACTCGTTTAATCTGTTCTCATTTTGAATCTACATACAAATTCTCATCTCGAACCCATACCGGTCCTTATTTTTGTGGTAAAGAACCACGATTTATACTTTTTCATATTATTTTTACAAAAACATCATTCAATATTATTACGCAAACCAGTTCAGTTTTAATACAATAGATCTCAAGAA
This sequence comes from Eumeta japonica, assembly GCA_005406025.1. Taxonomy (NCBI): domain Eukaryota; kingdom Metazoa; phylum Arthropoda; class Insecta; order Lepidoptera; family Psychidae; genus Eumeta; species Eumeta japonica. The sequence continues at coordinate 88,303 of BGZK01000669.1, forward strand.
ACAACAAGGCGTCCTATTTTTACCCGGCTGTTAATTACTTCTTATTTTTGCCCATTTGCGGCGAAGCCTAAAAGGAGGCTTATTTATATTATACCCATGGAAGTTTCTAACAACACTGTCTTGTTTGCACCCACATAAAAGAATATACGAGTATATCGAAATTTCAACTTCTTAGGTCTTGGTATTTGATTCTTAAATCTGTGCTGTAAATTAAGACGTCTTTGTACACGTCTTATATTATTTGACAGACCAGATCTTAATTGCATAGTGACTATGAAAAGCTGTATACACAGCTACATGTATGTCTGTGAAATTATTGAACAATATACACCTCAACGATATTCATGTTAAATACACACACACATATATATATATGTGATTCATTTCGAGCGAAGATTTTTTTTTCGTCCGCACAGGAAATACAAGTAAACTTAGATTTTTAATTTTTAAATTTACATAGCTCAGTGGAGCTTCATGGTGTCGCGTCGCCTAGAGTCGGAATTTTCTCAGATTTGAAAGCTCTACAAAAGTGCCCATTGCAGTACAATGATAACTCACTCTGGCCTGGTGGTACGAGTCACTAAATTTATTTTTTTATAAAATTCTTGTTTTTCTGTCATTATCTCATAAATAACGAGATCTACAGAGAAAGTGTAAATGTTAAACTTGTAGGAAATTTAATTTTCTACAAAAAAAAGTCCTTTGCATCGACGCGATTCAATCGATAATTTAAAAGATATTCAGCATTAAAAAAAATTATTTGCTAAATATTGATAAAGTAGCTAGTTTTTTGCCTTATAAGTCACGAAAAAAGCTATTTAATCGTAAAAGATTAGAATTTTTTTATTCAAAATTTATTTCTTCATCATCTAACCTACTATATTAATAAATAATAATTTCAATAGATCTTAGCTCCAAATCATTGAAACGAATTATTAAATTCATCGAACTAGAGAAAAACACAATGTGGTGAATTTTTTTGTTCTTACGTTTATCCACTTTAATTTGTAGAGTAGATTATCAATGTTTTCTATCTAAAATAATTACATGAAGTGATGTGATGAAGTCTATAGAATTCCTCGATAAATGTGCTATTCAACATTTAAGGATTTTTTTTAATTAGAACCAATAGTTCTTGAGTTTAGCGCATTGAACCAAACAAATTCTACACTTTTAAATATTAGTCTAATATAGATTCTCTTAAGTCAATATCATAACAACTGCATATACAACCTATAAATCAATACAATTAAATATTTTATGATTCATTATTTATGTATTTCTTTCTTTAGTGTGAACAACAGTTAGTTGTAACGTAATAACGAAAAATTATACTAATAATTCAGTAACAATACTTCTGAAAAGTGAATCAATGAAAGATTTATTCTAAAGTTATTATTCTTTTACAAAAATACTCCAATGATGACTTTGATTTTAAATATAAGCCACACCACAAACAAACATCAATCAGAGGAAAGAGACGTTCCACTATAAACAAATTATTAACAAGTACTAAAATGACCAAAACGAATCGTGACAGACGTTACAAAAATAATAATAAAAAAGCTTTATATTTCATTCCATTTTTAACGTCATTATCTGTAAAAATATTCGATAAGTAGGGTAGGATATAAACCTCAGTGAAGTATTTTTTGTTTAATTTATTCGCTTTGCGTCTAAAGATAAATCAGGCCCAGTTATGTCTCCTTAGAAGAAAAAAATCTCCTTCTTGGCTCAATATTTAACCTTTCATGTTCATGTTTATGTATCATATGCACCTATGTCCTACTTTAGCTGAAATTGGCTCAAAATCAATTAATTAGTTGCTACTCAAGACTGTTTAAAACATCATTTTAATTGGTTTTTCAATGCGTATTTTTTTAATTTTGTAAAAGTTATTTTATATCACATTCTTTAGTTACAGAGTAATTATAACTTTGTTGTTCACTTAGTTACTTTGCATGTGAATTAAACCATGTTTAATAAAATTGGCTAGGCATCTTCTTTGTCTTTGTACTGAGAAAGTGGAAAAGCAGTTCCCAACCCGAATTAATTATTCGCTGTTAATCGTTCCAGGGTCTGTACATTCTTCGTTGGAATGCAACAATCAGAATTTATACAAACTATAAGAATTTATAGAAACTATATAAATAACTTTTATTCTTTACAATGCAAAAAATATTCAAAATCGGTCTACACTTGGAATTATAGCTGAACATACATGAAGAAAGAAACATAAAGATGAACATAGAACCTCCTACTTCTTTTCTAAGTCGGTTTAAAAACAATTTATAACCCGCATCCCCCGATTATAAATGGTTTTTAACGTGCATCTCCCGACAATTCTAATAAGCTCAAACAGGACTAGGATACATTGTTTTATTATGGAGTTCCGGTGCCTACCTCCTGGCTTTATGATCAGATTAGTACCCTGGTACCATTTTCGTTAAAATCTAAATTTAAATTTGCTCTATATCTTATCGTCATCTGATCATTGAGTAGTTCAGGTGACCATCTGTGGTCCTCTCCATCAGTTCACGTCACTAAATTATACTGTCTAAATGCAAATACTTGACAGCTGAGGACAAAATCGTTGTATATATGCTTATAATATTTAAGGATGCTCCTCAATTCCTCATGGACCTCATCATCAAAAACGGATTTGGAAAAAAATGCAATCAGTCAAGAAGTATATTTTTTTCAAATAAAGATATAATTTACCAAATCGGTTAGTAATTGACGGCGTGATCGCGTAACAAACACACAAAAACATACTGTCGAATTGAGAGCCTGTATCCTTTTTGAAGTCGCTTAAAAAAAAGGTATAAAAACTGGACCAACGAAAAAAGTTTACAGATAATATTAAGGAAATACAAGAAGTTGTTAATCTCGTTACTCCAGTTATGTAGCAAGTTGTGCAGCAAAATGGCTTTAAACACTAAAATGTAGGCTGCGTGCAGACTTATACAAAATAACACAATTTTGATCCAACTTTGTTGACATCATACAACAATTTCAAAATATTTCGTTTAACATATTTTTATTAGATAAATTATTTTATCTTTTCATAAGCTCTGAAACCTCAATTGAAAACGATTTTATTATAACAATACGCAAGAACTAAGTAAAAAAAAAATTTTAAGTACGATTTGGAAATGTTTAAATAATAATATATACATGAAAGCGGAGGGAAAGGATAATTGCCTATTTTAAATTCGGGATAGTGTACTTAAAAAGTATTTCCAGTATACCTTCAATATTACAGATATTTGAAAGAATATGTGAGAGAAGTCGGAAGCAAATGCTAGTCGTTTTTCTTGGATGGTTTAGGCACGCAATGATGCCGTACAAAATTTAGATGCGCTATAGCCCCGCCGCCAACTTTTATATCAATACCCGGACATGGCACGTTAATGATATCAATTCAATTCTGTCGGTCGTTTTAATATGACTATATTGATTTGATTTCAATCATCCGTGTCTGAAAAACTCTACTGAAGCGAACATTTTGACTTATCACCTGTCGGAAACGTCATCAGCAACAAGTACATTAACTTTTTACATTCACACAATCGCTACTCACGCTATTTTTTTTTCTCGATGATTCGATACCGCCTACCTATTGCTGGGACCTGTTACAGTTATTCCATACTTATTACAAGTCAACGACTTGCTTCCTCCTTGTCAGATAGTTTTAATGCTGAATTTTGTTATAAAATTCAAAATCAGTAGGTGTTAATGTTAAATTTACTTTGAAATACGATTATATAAATCACAAAAGATAATATCCAATTCACCATGGAACCAGATACACTTAATTTTCATAGTGTCCATTTTGAGAATCATAAATCATTTGGAAAATCAATTACAAGCTTATTAAGGCTATCTCCTAAGATTATATCTATGGTAAGATTTTTTTTGTTATTTATAGTTCAATTTCAATAATTCTATTTCATTTTACTTTGTAACCAACAGAATGGTTATAATAATATAACGTAAAATGAAATACTAATTAATTACACCTTAGAATGTTGAAAGCTTGCCAAAATAATAACGACTGATCGCTGCCGTTGATTGATTATATTTCTAGACGGATATTAACGCTTTTATAATTGACAATCACTTTTGTAAATGTATTTCTTCAAAACGTATTTTAATCAATTACAAATTAAAACATAAATAAATCATACTTTATCCATGTTTACAGTTTTATCTAACAATATTTTCAAAAATAAAAACTCCATAATAAACATGTAAAAAACTATTTTACTAATCCTAATTATTAAGATATGAAATGAACCATAATAATGTAGCTTGCGATCTAGTTAATACATAGGTTTATTTTTATCTTGATCATAATTTAGTACTCTTACATATTTTTAAAAAGCCTATAGAGACGAGGGATATATACTTTGTAATTTGATAACATTGTATTTGAAAACAAAAATTTACTTAGCAACAATGCAATGTACATATTTTTCATTGTACACATTCGAAGTGGATATTTTTTTCACTTTAGCGCTCTTCGCAATCAATTCGTACTCAAGATCCACCTAATTATTTTACGTTTCCCAGCATCATGTGACGCATTAGCGTTCATCGCGTTTCGCACAGGCCGCAGAGCAAACGGACCCGAGGCGCTTCGCCTTTCACCGTGCTACACGACTCACATCCGTTATAAATATTCACAACTTTTTGTAGTGCATTCGCCTGAAGCACGGAAGTGCTAACGGAACGTGGCATGGGCCGAGAGGCGCTTTACAATTACTAAAATTAATTACAAAATGTTTTGTAATACTTTAGTGATTTCCGATTCCAATAGATAATGTTATTGATTGATTTTATTTAGCAGTTCTAAATTATCCAATTTCCTGAAAATGGAACGTATTATATAAGCAATATTTTTATGAAATAAGATCTGTATTTTTTTTGTCTTTTATCAGTTACATTAATATGATAACGAACAATTATTTGTAATGTTACTTTCTGAAAGAGATGCAATAGTCTTTGCATTAAATATTTTAAACATTATTATCATGTTCATTTTTTTACTAATTACAATTGTAAGTATTCATTAGAAATAAAATAGTACCCAACATATATGCATTCCGTTAATGGGTAATAATTTGTAACAGAAAAGATAAAATATAGAAAACGCCCGAATAATTTACCTGAAAAACATAAATCTGTATGTCGCTTTCGTTGCAGGAACGATGTAGTAAAAGAGATACGTGCTGGCAACTATAGCTCAATTTGGGTTATCTATCGTAACGTAGGGTAGTCTAGGTAGACGGTGTACACGCATGTATCTGTCACAAAAAAAAATTCAGGTGTGTTAGGCACAAAAAAAATTACCAAATTTATTGACTAGGCAATCGGTTAAACGAGATGTTGCCAGACATGTTTCTAGTGTATAATTAACTCAGTGTGAAGGAAATATACATACGAATATCGTTGCGAGAAAATAATATTAGTCCTCAATTTATACTTCGTTGTTATTTCATTTTTAATTCAAAATTAATACGCACTTTATCTTCTACAAAGATATCCTAAATGATCGATACCAATATTATAAATGCGCAAGTAACCGTGTGTTTGTTACTTTATTACGGCGAAATATCTAGATCAATTTTATTGAAATTTGGTATGAAAGAGATTGAACCTTGGAAAAGAATACAAGCCTCGGCATATTATAATAAAACATTACATTTTTGTTTGTCTGTCTGTTTGTGTTTCCGTCTTCTTATACTTCACACTGTTAAATCACATCCTCGTGTAAAATACCGTCTACCTTCTGTCTACTTTTCTGTCCGTTTGTCTACGTGTCATATTATAACCCGATAATAGCATAACCAATTTTCATGTAGTATTCTGGTAGTACTCATCTTTGTAATCTAAGTTATAATGTAAGTCATTTTTGGTTCGTTTGTCCATTTATGTTTAACTGTATATCTGCTTACAATTAGACAACAGACTTTGATAGAATAGAAACTTATAAAAGAACACACCGCCATATAAAATATAAGCCTGTCTATCTGTTCGTCTTCTTATAGTTTAATTATAACAACCGCTTTTGATGGTATTTCTTACTTGATAGTAGTTATTGTCATGTAAAATAAAACTTGCTATGCTATGCTAATTATGCTAATTATGACGTACAAATTTAAAGAGAAAAGATTAAGTTACTATTTTTATTTTGTTTTACATGATCACTTTATTTGGTAGGGAAATAAAATAAGAATTGAAAGAAAGAGAGAATGGGAGAGATATAGATATTAAATAAGAGGGCGATCCCGAGTGTAAGAAAAAGTGTGAGCGAATGGGTAAGGCAGGGAAAATTATACCGAGACTAGGATAATTGGAATTCTCATCAATTTAACAAGGGGGTCGATGTAAAAGTAGTCAATTGGATTTTCGATATATAAAATATAAAAATATAAATAAAAAGGTGATACAAAAAAATTAAAACATTGCCGTTAAATTGACAAAGAAAAGTTACTTACTTTTTGTTTAAACTATTATAAAAAAAGAAAATAACTTTTTTAATTTAAAATAACCCAGATTCTATTAACTTAGAAATTCCAGTCTATGATAATGGGCACATTGCAGCGTGAAGTAGCTTTGATGATGGCGTATACGCACGTGATAAAAATCCGACCACCGATGCGCTTCAATTGTGTCTATTTGCTAAGTCCATAGGTAGTGCTATTTGTAAGCAGAGAGGATTATGGAAAAAGTAGAAAATCTGATATTGCTAAAACATTTGATGGCAACTTTTCATATATTCAAGAATGATAAGTCCAAAACGGTATGTCACTGCATGCGCTGCTGAATATGCGAAAGGGTGGATACGCTTCATACGGTATCGAATGCGTGCCAATGCCAACACACTAGCTAATTTGCATTGGCTAGGTGGCGCCTTACCGGTGGAGCCTGTTTCATGAACCTATATAAGACATAGCTTGGTGCTTGCAAACGATGATCAATCACTTATTTATCTAGCATATGATGGCGCCCATGTTCCATTACATTCTGACTGCGAGTCGCGACTGTCGGCTGTCAGCTATCACAGCCGTGACTGTTGCATATTTCATACTAAAGATACGCCGTAAATCACCTGATGGTCACGCGAAGCCTGCAAGCCATACGTTTCGCCTGAAGATTCTCTTTTTGATCTATATTCGATGGTATGGCCTTTCAGCCATAGTGCAGTTCATCTCAAATAAATGCAAGACTAAGAAAACTTACGACATGATATTTAAAACTTGATTTCATCAAAATCAGTAATCTCATTTCCATGAATCTAGTCGAATAAAAACTATACAGTAACTAAACAATGTTTATTCAGGATTTTAAATCGCTTAACATTAAATGTTTTCTTAATAGCCTGTTTTTTTTTTCCTACAAGCAACAGCAAAGCTGTCATTCCTCTTTGCGATGGCAGACACTCAATCATTACGAGTTCAGAGAGTGATTATGTAGACTTCAAATAAGTAAGCTCCTAGTAGTTATTAATCAGCTCGTATTTAATAACCTCTCATAAAAAAAAAAAATCTATGGATGGTTCTACATCATTTTGTATGGACTACTTTTATTTTTATAGTGGTTCATAATGTATTTGTAAATACCGCTTCTTTTATATACCATAGAAATTCAGTTTATAAAAAATTTGCAACTTCTGTATGTGCCCATCCGTTACATGCTTTTTTTTTCTGAAAATTGAATCATGTCTTTGATGTCGGTCGGCATGAAAGTTAAATTTATTTCTAAGTAAAAATTCAAATTCCGGTTGAACAGAATTAATTATTAAACACCAAATGCATATACAAAAAAAATACTTAGTCATTTGATTGAATATCTAATAACGAATAATAAATGAAAGAACAAATTAGTGAATATTTTGCATAAAGTAATTTGTGACAAAAGATTTTTTCAATACATTGTTATAATCGTTAATTCCCATTAAATATTCAGAGACACTGTTTCCTCCATTATAATATTCAATAAATATTTCAATTAGTTTATAATAATAAAATATTGGAAAATTAAAAAAAAAAAACAAATTTTTAATAAATTTTTAAATATGTGGTAGAGCCATGCTGTGGTCAACTTGGCTGCAGCACAAGAATAAGCCAACTCAATCGGTGAGATATCACAATCCCAGAGAATAAATACGTGAAGTAACAGCTTGCGCTGTTTCATTTCATCTAGCGAGTGAGAGTTCCGGTGGCCCACTCCTTCCTACATTACCCCACTTTCCTGTCCATCACCGCACTACATTCTCCATCAAATATCTTATTCCTACCCAAGGGGCTGACAACGTACTGGTGATTCCTTTGGGGTTACGAGTGGCCATGAGGAGCAGTGACCACCTACTCTTTAGTAGCCCGCATACCGAAACATGCTTTAAAAAAATACGATTTTCGATATAACTGTAATCAAGTGAAATAAAATATCATAATAACGATTTCTGCAATATTTACATTTTAAACTTTTCCAAATTGTACAATTTGTGTAGTTCACCTTGGAAATTCAGATTAAAACAGCGTGTAAGATTTATTATTTTTATAATTTATAGTTGTATAATTTAATGTTTTATTACTTAATCTCATTAACTTTAAATCTTATTTAATTCATAATACCAAATTACTAGCAAATAATATTCACTCATGAAATATATATTTCAATTTAATATTAATAATTTGAATATTTTCTTACCTGTTATACATAGTTCTACATTAGATTAGTAAGTTGAGCTTCATTATGATGATGTAATATAAGTATTTCAGATTTTTTCAAGATAAAATTGTGAATGTAGATATTTAGTATAATGTCGAAAATGATATTAACGCTTACACCTTGCCCAAAACGTAATAAGCATTTCAACGACTCTTTAAAAAAACTTTCCTATAATAAAGCAAGTTGTCGCTACCAGTCCGATTTTCAGAAATCAAGATTTCACCACATATTGGTATTTTAGGATGCTAAAAAGCTTTTCTTACCATTTTCAGATGAATTTCTTCGTGTAAATGTGCGAGCGTGTGCGCTTGAGAGTGTTAAGCGTTAAATATTTTTTGTCGGACAAATCAATAGGATTCGAGATAGCAACATTCGAAAGGCCATGTCTGAACTATATTTCTAACAACTTTTACATCAAAAGGTTACGCAAATTTTAAGGTATTAAAAAAAAAGTATTTTCTTCTAATAATTTATATACAACTATTGAACTGATTAATTCCAAAATCTAACAAGCACTATTCCTAATAAAACTAAATTGAACGGTGTAAACTTAACAGAAATCAGTTCATTTATTATAAAGATACAAAAATATTTTTAAATAACTTTTCTTGATAATATTAAGATTTTTAAAAGGTTGATTTTTATAATAAAACCTATTTTACCCTTAAAACTTGCTTTGTACGTCGAAAGTCTCGTTAAAATGGATTAAATTAATCGAAGTATATCAATAAAATTAGAGCTTTAAAAAAACCACACGGAAAGAAACAAGCTTCATTGCAATGGATTGATTTGTTGAAAATATATTTTAGACAAAATATTTAAAAAGATAAGGTTTTTGTTGTATAATTTTGAAAAATAAAACCAATTCACCGAGGCACTCTTTTGTAAAGTCTAACTTATTCTTAGCTTTTTTAGTGGAGATGGTTATTTTTTGTATAATTAATTATAGTTCTATTTTCTATTTCGTGGCTTAATAATTAGACCCTCATCACAAAACGTAATATATAAGACTGATCAAAACAAACAAATGGGCCCGAACTCGAGGCGCTTACTAATAACTACTAAAAGTTCCACTATCCATATCTTGGCTTCATCATCAGATTCTCCTTAGGAAATGATATGCATAAAACTTGTCAAAAAAAAGTAGTAAAGTAGCAATTATAGAGCAGTTTCTGTCTATAAATCGCAGTATTATGGGCTAACTGCTAACCATTTTAAGAAGTACTACGTTTCCATTCTCAGGTCAACAGCATGAGATGACGACTCGCTCAATCATACTATAGGTGCCTATAATATTTAAGAGGACCCTTCGGTTTCTCTGGCATTCTATCATCAAACCTTAACTTGGTGACAATGGAACCACCTCGAAAGAGCATAGTCTTGCGAAGAATAAAATTTTTCGAAATCGGTTCACAATTATCAAAGATATCGCGTAACATACACACAAAATAAAATATACAGACGAATTATGTAATTCTTCCTTTTCTGAAGTCGGTCAAGAAAAAAATTACAGAAAAGTATTTTGGTGAGTATATCTGTCTTTACTCGTAATTGTAATTAGGTAGATAATATTACTAACATAAAAAATCTAATTATATACCAAAACATTCATGTATTTCATGTCAATTCATAACATCAGACATGCCATTAAAATGTAATGTTATTAAAATACAACAATCTTGCGTTTCACTTCACCTGTGTTATAATTACAGACTACCTACCACAGCTCTCCACGACTAACCACAGAGCAAAAAAACAATTAATGAACCACACGAGAATCTCAGACACATTTCAAACGTCAGATGTTAAAAGGTGCGTTCCGACTCACCCGAGAGCGACGTGTAATATATTTTTCGATAACGCAGCGAAAATGTCTCAATGTAAATTTTAGTGTGAGGCCGGGACCGTTAGGAAGGCTTGATGGATGAGACACGTCTTACCTGATTCACTGACAGAGATTCATCTCACGAGTCAATGGGTAAGACTGAGCCTTGTTCGTGCTTAAGTATGGCATCTTTTGTGAGACATTTAAGCTATGCGAGGTCGACCTTAACTTGAGCGTTATTTCACTTTTTAAATTGTAGTACAGTCAACTTCTGCTTATTGCGAAATAACTGTAAATATCACGAAGATTTACCTTGTAAAACAGATTTATTTTTACAAGATGAATTCAACTTTCCCTTTTCTATAACTATAAATCGACAAATGGCTACAAAAAATAGAAACTAATCTATACAACAATCGGTCTATAAATTTTACAGAAAACGGTTTTTCTATTTGTTATCCATGAAAAAAAAAATAAAATTTAGAAGCTGTAGACGATGTTCAGTTTCCATTCACTAAATATCGGTTCCACGACACCGTTTGTCGTATGTAAATCGCACACAATACACGGTTTCTCAAATAAATTCCCTTAATCAAGTTGTGTTTGTTAATCTTATTTTTATTTCATTCATTCATTACATCATTTTTGATATCAATAGCACTGGTAAACGAAAAATCTTGTTTCTTTTTTTTTCTGTTATTGGGTATTACTATGGCCCTGACTATGGAAAAAATACTGAATTATTGCTAACAGCTTTACTTTTTGAAATACACAGTTTTATTATTTTGAAAATACAGAAAATTAATGCATTATGTTTACCAAATTTCTATTGAACACTATCAAACGACCTTTTATATGATTTCCATGAATGAACGACTTTAGGTAGATCACTTTGCAAACTCCAGCAATAGTCTGCCATCATATGTGAGTCCCACCGACCCTAATAACGCTCTTCCATTATACGAAGATTCTGATGGAATCTTTTACCCTGCTCCTCACTAGAATCACCCAGATTTTGTGAAAATCGGTCTAAATGCAAAGAAGTGGATTTTTATGTTCATGTTACACCCTAGCTCTTGCAAGTTCGATAGCATGGACTCAACAAGCTCGACGTGGGCGTCAAATTTCTTTTTGGCTAGGAAATCACTCATAACCAAATCAAACGAATTCCAAGCTTTGGATTCGACTTCAGTCATTCATTTGACAAAATCAGAAAATTTCCCGAGTTGCCTAATCTGTGGCCCATTAACATTTTAAAGTATTGATGATACGCAGTTTTTACAAAGTCCGACATAGGTTTTCGACATCTCACAAATACACATTCACCACAAATATAGCAAAAACAATCGAGATTAAGCACACAACATCTTCTTGACGAAACCATATCGAAAACAATAAGAAAATATATTTCAGTGTCCAATAAAAACGCAAATCTAAGTAAAAAAGTGAATGAGGGTAGTTAGCTGTAACTATAACTAAATAATTGTAGAATAATTATAATTATTTAATCGAAAATTGTAATTAACTTGCCCAATTAATTAAAATATGAGATCGATGATTCTATAACTATAAAATAATATACAGCCTTCATTAGTTCAAGGAAAATATTAACAGAAGATCTTTTAAAGAATTCCCACGCATGTTTATCACTCCATAGATATTAATAGATGTTTGCGAGAAATAAGACCGGTGGGATGACACCCTAATCGATCAGATAAATACATTAAAGTTTCTAAAGATATGTTATTTTTTAATTTAAGTACAACAATATTTTATAAGAATGTCCAAAGACCACATAATTCAAATTAACTAGGAACGAACACTATTTCATCTGCTACCATAGGCTCTTAAGATCATTTTTATATTCTTACTGTACTCATTAAAAAAAATAAATTTCTTTGTTCTTTTTTCCAAAAATTCATAGTTTTTGTATATACTAATTACCTCTGATAAGTAATCTACGTATATCGCGAGATTCGTTTAATTAGGTATTCAAAAACTTTATGAAAAATGAGCTTGTATATTGGTCGAAGACATTTCCAAAAGGGAGTAAAATTGAACAAACTGAGAACACAAAATATTGTAGCGATCAAGCTTACAAACTAAATAATTAAAAATACAAAATAATTCCCCTGAAAAAAAATTGAAAACAATACCCCATTAAAAGTAAACAAGTTCTCCTTCCGCTTTCCCACTCGCTGCTCCCTCACCCCACCACATATGCTTACTTACAGTTTAAAGACATTTTATGGATTAGAATGTTCCAGAGTGCAATAAACCTTGTTTATGTTAGATTTAACATGTTTATGTCTTATTTTTTTTATTATGACTTGTTTACATTCAAATAACGTTCGAGAATATCAGTCGAAAGATATATAAATATATCGGAACTCGAGCGCTGACGAGTTAGTTTTATTTCTACAATCAATGCGTTCACAAGTTAATTGCGATCAATTAATGTTTAAATGGTTCCGTAGCCATTTAGTATATCTCATTGTTTGCTGAAAATGGGACTATTTGTTTGCTTTACATAATTGTTTACTTTTCATCCGTCTCCACTCCCGAACTATCACTATGGTTATTTCGTAACAGTATTTTCCAAATATTGTCGTTTCTAATATGAACTACTAACGTATAATACTAAGATAGAATGCAACGCATTATTAAAAAAAATTTGGTTGCCTGTAAAGTCGGTATACGGGCGAAAGTTTTACGTGACAACGACTTTGAATGGTAAAATCATTTTAATGTGAATATTCATTCGTATAGTAGGAAGAAGGATGAAATAATAGTAACAATTTAAAACATTTATTTATACAAAGAATTATATTTAAAACATTAATTTATACAAAGAATCTCGCACTGAATTTCATATTAACAAAATTTTATTTTTACCTTTACACATACATACGTATTTATATACAAATATACATACAATAACTTGCAATACATTTGCAAGCTATGCACTAATTCTCTAGCTGCGCGCGCGGCAGACCGATCATAGTTGAGTGGGAGAGAGACGCAAGGCATTCGGCGGGCCTCTCTCTCGTTCGGTGACTCATCGTTACGTTACCGAGCGTTACACTTTTTCAAAGTGACTCCCAGCCGCAACCTAATTTAAGACGTTGTCACGTCAACAAAACAAGAAGTAAAGAAACGCCACGCTGTTTCACATTTATGTTAATTTCCTTTTCGCAGTTTGGCTCTAACAGAATACATTCATACTACTGAAATTATAGCTTACCTTTTAACTTCGCCGTAGTCGGTTAAAAAAAAGGGCAATAAACTATTACAACGATTTTATATACGTAATATATTTTTTGAAACCGTTTTAAATGGCGTGAACTTAAACACTACTTACTTTTAATTATTTAAGACCTATAATTTTATTTAAAATAAACATTAATTCCAATAAAAAAATAATAATATAATCTACATATTTACAAAATGTGTATATTTTATGTACAACACCTTAAATGACGATGAATAAATACTTAATTTTAAATGGCTTAATATACATTTTTTTTACTATATCCTTAAAAATGACATCAGGTGGTGGTACTGGGTTCCGGAGCGTTGCATTTCTTGAGATGGGTCCGCATGTTGGAAGACTGAGAAAAGGCGAGATGACAGCGGGGGGCACGAGTACGGCTTGTCACCCGTGTGGTAGTTGAGATGAGTCTTGAGATGATGCTTCTTGGTGAACGACTTCGGGCATAAAGTGCACGCGAACGGCTTCAGACCTGATGACAATACGACGATGAATTAACACTATATCTTCGCTAACTATGTTCACAAATATAATTTAATAATACAGTAATACAATGGCTCCTAAAAAATAAATACTAGTGTATAATATATTATATTGTTTATCTCGAAATAAGTGAACTGGGGTCTACATCTTTATGTATTTTAATTGGTTAAAATGTTTCAGATTGCCATAATTATTGTTTTTTTTACGCCGTCATGGTATATTTATATCTTTATTTTTGTAATTGTTTATGGTTTCAGTTTATACTCTGAGATTGTTAGATTGCTCGAGACCACTCGCCGAGGGCTATATAAACCGGAATTCGACCGCTGACTAGTAAATTTTCTTTTGGCGATCAGTGAATTCAAAAGTTATGTGCAATCAAGCAAAAATGTTGCAATGATTCCGTAGTGCATTACTCTATCTCAGTTTTGTTGAATACAATCTTTTATTTTATCTGGATGTTTCCTTCCCATCCTAAAGAATTTATATAATCTGCCAATCAGCATTATCGTCAGCATCAGTGGTACAATTCTGGATATAAACTTCACCAAAATCAGTCAGAAACTTAGTGTTTGTAGCTCCGATAAAATTGCCGTATCCAATAACGATATTTTTGAGATTTAATCGCAACATGATTGACTCACCATAGATCATTTTCGAACTACTGTCTGACAAATTTTCAATTGAACTTTACGTCACTGAAATGATAATTAAAATTCATCCATATCCGTCCATTATTGTAATTAAATACTTTCAATTAATAAAGAATACAGTGACATTTTTTTTGATAATTACAAAAACTATAACGTCATTGTGTTATTGCCCGATTTAAAATGCATTTTAAATTCCGTTTTGGACAGAAGAGATGGTAAAGCATCTTTGATGACTTTTAATTATTTTGTAAGCGATTTTATTTTTTATTTTACCCATTGTTATCATATCTAGCTGGCTTACAGATGTTATGAGCATGTGTAATATTTTCAGTATCAGTACACTATCACAAATTATTGCGGTTACATGCACCTGCGACTATTAGACATTACTGCTTGTAACACGAAATCTCATCTTTTTTTTTGTTTAAACGATCTTAAATAAATCTAAAAAGTGTTTTGTGTTCTGTGAAATAGTATTTTTTTATTATTATTATTTTGATAGTTATCAGATTATTAGGGCTCTGATCATACCTAAAGGGAGCTAACAGGACCCTGGTATTAAGCGTACGCCGTCTGTCCGTCAATCTATCTGTCTGTTTTTGCTTTTGCTTGTGTTCTATCACAAACACGGTCACAAGTATATCTATCACAAAAATTGGACAATATCATCACAATTTGTGTTGTCGTTAATCTTTATGTAATACTATAGTGAAAAATCTAAAGTAAAATAACATATAATAAAAACCGATCAAATATAAGTCGGGCTCACGCCAAAATGAACTGATTGGAAAAAAATAATTCACAATCTTATATCGTATCGTGGGGCTTATAATTATTACCACACACTTTTGTAATTACATCCAGTTCTGATTAGGGACCGTTTACCATCACTGTCACCCAGATTTTATTAATAAAATTAATATAGATAACGCTAAACAGCACGAATTATAATTTCAAATGACAAAATCTTAGTCTGTTTTCTTATTTGTAATTGCGACATGACGTAATATTGAACCGAAGTTTATAAACCTACATATTTGTTTGTAGGGCTATCGCATCACAATAAAAAACTATCGCAGTACGCGATTGGGTACATCGTAAAAGCTCTAATTTGTCATTAATGGTCCTATAGTACTCGATTTAGGTCGGCGCCGACGTATCATAGCTCAAAGCAATCATCGCAAGGGAAACATGTTTTTTTTTTATTTCGCTTACTCGCTTATACGCTTCAGATTGCGAAGGTACAATAAGAATAAGGTAATTACATGTTTAATTTCATTCGGCTACTAGTGACGTGTATCTGAATGATGAGCGCTCGTTGTTTTTTTTTTTAATTTGTTTTAAACACAAACACTCGGCTAACAATACAGCTTAAGAAAGTATAGACAGCACTAATATATATATATTAGTGCTGTCTATACTGCATGTGCCTGAATTCTTATTGAAAAGACCCTTAAATCATAGTTAACCAACAAAGTTATCTCGACTGTCTATTAATTTTTGTATCTGTTTTTTTTTTCGAGAATTGTGATGAAACTTAATCACGTAATAAACACTATACATACTCTTTCTCTGACAGCTTACTTCAAAATAGAATTTTTTTTGTCATTTTAAGGTCCATCGTGCGCAGCACGCGTAAAGCAAAATTTAAAAATTGGAATAAGAGAAATGTACGAAATAGAATGTTCTTTAAATCTGATGAACATACATCAAAGGCCGTACATCTAGGTGGGTAGACAGGCGAATATAACAAAACTATGAACATTATTTGATATGACGAAAAATATTTTTAGAATATTCTAAGTGATTTCCAAACAAAGCGCCATTTAAACAGACCGACTACGTACAAAACCGTGACTAATTTTTGTACACAAAAAAACGAATACATTCAACATTTCAGGTTACTAGTATTAATTGGCGTTTGTTTATTCAAACTAGTTTTTATTGCAATTCCATATGCGATCAGTTGGCTTATACAATAACAGTACTAATTCAAACCAGTACCATGATGCCATGGAAGTCTAACTTACAAACTGGACGCAGAATATATTTTATTTCATTACCACTTAATAATTCCGATCGGATCTCATTCGTTAGATCGGCTGCCAGAACGTCACCGCATTCGACCGTTCAAATAAATCATTCCGGTGCCGTACAGCGACGAATGTGATAGCGAATAAAACCTGTATTTCGGTATACGGCCGCGGGTCTGCAAGATTTATCTCTCCGTCGAGGCCTACTCGCCGCAAAATGAAACAGATGAATTATAAAAAAAACCTTCGAAGAAAAATTATTCGGTCGCGTCCGCAACTACGAGCGCAGGAAGTATCGTAGCATCGATCATTTCCCGCGCGTCGGGTCGTGTAGCTGCGGATAACATCGACGCGGGGGGTCGATTACCTTCTCGTTTGTTCGCCGAAAATCTAACAGTCTATAAGGGATTACTTAAATACACTAAAATACGGTTACAGATTGGTAACTAAAACGTCTATAAGATATTACCTAAAAATACACTAAACGGTTACAGATTGGTAGTGTCAGACTTAGGATAGGTACGCAAGTACGATTGTGGCTATATCGTAATATAAAAAATGCGAATTGTTTTTAATAGAATTGTTGTTGAAAGGTGTTTTTTTAAAAAAATGAACGCACAAAAATAAATTATGCTAAATTCACGTATTTGTTTATTTCTTACCTGTTGTTTTGACTCTTTATATTACAGTTAAATAATACGTACAAAAACCTTCATTTTCTATGTTTTCGCCTCGTTCACTTATTGAAATGTGCAACAGTCGTAATTTTTTTATATAAATATTAGCATTAATCCCCGAGTCCGCCTGCGTGGATAGAGAAATTCGAATGAGATTTTATTCTGTATTAAAACCTTGATCCTGATGCTGATCCTGGTTTCACTATCTGTTCCAACCTTGACTCAGTTCTCGACTCTCTCTCTCTCTCTCTCTCTCTCTCTCTCTCTCTCCACCGATCGTTTCCTTCTCTTGCTCTCACTCTTGCTTTCGATCTTTTTTACCCTTTCACTCCTAAACTTTTTCTATGTTTTTCTTTCTCGTCTCTTTCAATCGTTATTTCTCTCGCCCATTTCTCTCCTTTTCCAAGAGAAGTGAATAAATGAACATAGCCTACAATTTAAAATAAATTCATTCCATTACTAATAAAATCGTATTAAATCCACGTGGGCAGAGTCGTGGAGCGAAAGCTAGTATCAAAATACGCCATTAATATCATCATCTTATTCATATCTACCTATAGACATAGTCAACACGCACGCGCGCAAGCTCACACACAGAAACACACACACTCATATATATTTAAACATTATTCTATACTCCTTTTTAGAATCCCGAGCCAAAATGGTAAAAACGGAACCCTTGTAATTTCGTTGTGTCCGTCCGCCCGTCCGCCGACCGTCCGTCGGTATGTCACAGGCATTTTGCTCAAAAACCTACGGGATGTATATTGATAAAATTTAGAGTGTGGATGTCTTGGGCAAACCGCTACTTAGTTTGGTAATTAAATAACAAAAATAAATATTTTTAAAAGGCCACTCCATACGTGCAACAGAAGATGAAAATTTTTTTTGACGTGACAACGTCTTATAAATTGGTTTGCCGGGTGACACTTCAAGAAACTGCGTTACGCTCCGCTCACGTTATGCGCTCACAATGAGAGCGAGTGAGAGGCACGCGTCCCTTCCACTCGGGCATGGTTAGCCCGCCTAAGAGCGAGAGAGACAGACATAAAAAGTGAAAGGCACGCGTCCCTTCCACTCGAGCACAGTTAGCCCGCCTAAGAGCGAGAGAGACAGAGACGCAAATGTATTGCAAGTTATTGTATGTATATTTGTATATAAATACGTATGTATGTGTAAAGGTAAAAATAAAATTTTGTTAATATGAAATTCAGTGCGAGATTCTTTGTATAAATTAATGTTTTAAATATAATTCTTTGTATAAATAAATGTTTTAAATTGTTACTATTATTTCATCCTTCTTCCTACTATACGAATGAATATTCACATTAAAATGATTTTACCACTCAAAGTCGTTGTCACGTAAAACTTTCGCCCGTATACCGACTTTACAGGCAACCAATTTTTTAGCAAACATCGACGTATGGCACATATTTCGACAGTTCTTTTAAAAACACTTTAAAGCTCGTAAACAATTTTGTTTTTTGATTAAGTGAATATTTTCGGAAATAATCGCTCCAAAAGTAGCATAAATCGTGTCCCCTTTGTTTTTTAAACCATATGTCCAAAAAATATGAAAAAAATTACAAAGGTAACGATTAATACATACTTTCAGCGAAAATTATTTTGAAAATGATCGGTAATAGCGTTTCTGGGTTATTTCCGAAAAACTCACTTCCCAATTAAAGGATGTCACACTTACTTCATGTAAATGTCATGAAGATACGTTCTTTTTCTGGTGTTTTTTAATTTGCTCTAGTTTAAGAGTAATAGTCGACAGACCTACTTGTTTTTCTAGTTATAGGCGACTTAAGTGCTCATATTTATTATGTCCGGGAAATATGGAAAAAAGAGTAACAACGTAGCTTTTTCATCTGTAGCGCATTTCTTTGTAGTAACGGCTTCCGAACCCTGCATTGAGCACGGGCCGACATGCTCTTTGCCAGTTCTGTTATTTAAAACATTTTATGCGTTTATTTTCTAACAACAATGATAGATTTTCAGCAATGTTTAACTTATATTATTATTTTTTAATTAAAAAATACTTAAAATAGTACGTAATTATTCGATTTTTCCTAATTTAGTTAATGAAGTATACGTGTAACTGCGGTTATTTGAAGTATTATCGTAATTCTACATATATGACCACATACAAAGCTAAAGTATTCGAGTGAGTTCCGAGTCGACCCCCAAGGGCGAGCGCGGATCTCAAAAAAACGAATGTGGCGTCACAGATTAGAAAATAGGCGACGTGCCGGTCCGCCGAGCCGAATAAGAAGTCCCACAGCCACCGGCCGCGCCGACGCCGCCGCGGACGCCGCGGTGTCGTACAGCGCGGCCGTTTGTCTAACGGAATCCGTCAGGCCGTGTAAAACGCCCGCGCCGAAACTGGTCCGGTCGAATGCGAGCGCGGCGGCCGGCGGACCAGTTCGCTCGGCGCCCGCGACCGCCGACAATCGGAACGGACGCGGTCTACACACGCTGCCGCGAATGATCCAATTCTCTTGCGCGCTTCCGACGAACCGATTGTAACAATATACGTATGCAATGTTTCTCGTTTGTGACTCCCTAACCCGGACTGACCCAGAGTGGGGGGCTTAAATTCGAAGTCGCTCAAACTGAAATAAAAAAATTGTGGGACGGTATTGGGAGCTACATAAAAACTGGCACAACAAATGTACGCAATGTCAGTTATTGTCGTTTTCCCAACTTTTAATTTTGTAATTAACGAATGCCCTGGCGTTTGGTGAAGTAAGACGAACGTTACAATACAACGCACGAAACTCTGCCGCTGAGAAGTTAGTCACGAAAGCGTCGCAATGACGTACAATAAACATGCGCGAGAAAAGAAGGGAGGGTCGGGGAGCGTTAAACCTGCGCATCACATCATTCGTAGACAACTCAGAGCGGCAGAGTTTCGTGCGTTGTACTGCACACATTTCTTTTCTTAGTAGACATGACGATACGTTAACATGTCATCCTTACGATTATTAAGTTATGATCCGAATAAAACTATTAAAAGAAGTCAAAATACAAAAACGTAAGTTGAGCTGATTCACGATTCCCCACTGGAAACCGTCGCTGGGAGGCTGGTAGGCTGTAGACATCCACACACACGCGAATGGCTCGCTCCAATAAAAAGATAACGATTTAACACTTCCATGACGACACGGCGGGCTTTATTCTGTCGGCCCGCGAGGTCAAGGCCGTCGGTGAGCAGCGCTTAGTCATATATCTGACGAGCAGGGCGGCGCACAATGGGAGCTACTAGATGCATGACTTTCGTTTTTGTTGCAACTCGGAATGTGTAATCATTTTTTCGGGCCTCGCGGGACCATATTTTGATATCGCTACCTAATCGATTTCCTTTTCAGCCGAAACACGGAGGCAACACCGCCCGCAGAGGAATAAGATTATTGTTATTGTACGGGTATCGATACAATTTCATACCAATATAAGTTAGACGTTTAATGAAATGGAAATTTATACCTTTTTTTTCTTTAGACCTTTTTCACCATGCTGCACTGAATGGTTTCTTTTTAAAATGGTGAACTTTCGTAATGTAAATATAGTTTATAGTAAAAGATATTATTGCAACTGAAATGAAAATGATATAAACCCTTCTGTAAAAGTAAAATTATTGAATATTACACATCTGCCATTTTGTCGGATATGTAACAAACATCCTCAAAACACACGTTTTCACACATATAACAATTGAAGAACGCACCATAAAAGCTAGCTTACTTAGCATTTTATGTCTTTATATTCCGATCCAAGTTAAAAAAAAAAAAAACAAATGATTTGCAGAAAGAAACATTTTCTACAAATATATGTAATTATACATTATCGAAGCAAAATGCGTTTAATGAACGTAATAAAGTCCGAGAACATACACAGTTGATAATAAAACGACTACAACAAAACGATATATATGAAGTTTTTTATAATAATGTATAGCTTCTTTTATATGTGAGGACATAATTATTATAATGATGATGATGCAATAAATAGCATTCATATTCGAGCTGAATAACTTAGACTGCATTGCCATTTCGCTGTTCGGGACGACATATCGTAACACGTGCGTTCGCTCGAGCCATGTCACAAACCTGAATGTAGCCTCATGTGCAGGGTCATGTTGGAGCGGTCGGCGAACCGCTTGTCGCACACCGAGCACGCGTACGGCCGCTCGCCCGAGTGCGTCCGCTGATGCTGCTTCAGTAGCATTTTCCTCGAGAACGCCTTGCCGCATTCGCTGCACACGTGAGGCTTTACTCCTGAGAGAAATTAATTCACATAATCGACTAATAGTTATAATAATAATTTATTTCTGAAACCTACAAACTTACAATATTCATAAATTCACACAATATGCCTAAGTTTGGCATATTCACCGTAAAATATTTCGATTTCTGTTGGCCCCACACTAGGCAGCATCTGTCATTTACCGGTCATGGATTACTAATGTCAACATATATTAATAGTAATATGAACCGGAATCATAAGGTGTTTTACATTAACCACCGTGAAAATTGTAAAAATTGTTCAGTTAGATCATAATATAATTTATCGAATAATTGATGGTTTGTTATAAATTGCATAAGTGCGAAATTATCACCCCGTCATAAATTGACAATTTGACTGAAATAGTTACTGGCATGGTGATTGGCCATTTGGATCGTTGTTTTTACAATCGCTATTACAGATATGCAAGGAACCTTTTTGAAATTTTGTCGTTTAAATTGCATACTTTTCCACAACTAACACATATTTCTGAAAAAAAAAACATGTTCTCGGATAGCAATAGTAAACGCTTTGGAAGACTATTGTATCGTGTTCTCCGTGGTTTTATGGTAAAGGAAAAAATATCCTTTCTTACAAATAACGGTCGAAATGTATCCATATGACATGGATATTTATTTTAACTAAATAAATGTTTAGAACAAGAAAAAAATTGTTTCTATATAATGAATCACTTTCTTACTAATAGTTCTAATATTAACATCTGCATTCCTCCCAAATACATTGCAAATATACTATATTCCGTACATACTAAATTAAAATACAAAATTTTACTTACTAGATGTCAGAAATATCACAAACAAATCAATGTGAAACTGCTTAAAATGAAATTTTGCACAATCCCGAATGTTATTACTATTTTATATAAAAAATACTTAGAACATTTCAAAGCACCGATCAATTTCAAAAATAATCCGCTATATGGATAACCTAGCATAAACACTTTTTGTCCTTCGATTTAATTCGCCTCGAGCGCTTCGACTTTAACAGTGCCGCATACCGCAAAAGATAACCGTCTACGTGAACCCAATTTTCTCTGTGTAGCTGTGAAAACGTAAACCGAAACGTAGGAGGCTCGATTTCATCTCATTCTTTTGGCCGAGACGACGTAACTTACAAAAAAAAATGAAAACAAAATTATCGCACGCACACCGTTTACAGTTACTGCTTTCTGCGGCTGACGCCCGCGGACGGTATTTGTCTCGTCCGTCACGATCATAAAAATGTGATCGTTCGTGCTCGTAATCACTAATTGTTTTTCTTGTAATTTTATTTCGGCGGCTCGGACTCATCCGTTAATTGAAACCCAAAGGTCGGATTACACACCATAAAACGCACACATCGGCGTCCGCGCGGATCTTTCCAATTATATGCCATAAATCTTCGGCGCGGATGGTTCTCTAGCGCGTACCGTTATGAATAAATTTCAACGCGGAGTGGGTGTGCACGACTCCGGCCATAAATTCGGAATAGCGTGTATTTAAATTTTGTACGGCTCGATTCCACGGTTCGATCTCTCCCGCTGTTCGGGTGCGGGAGCGGCTCCGGCGGTGCGCGCGCGCAAGCCGGGAACGGGCACGGTAAAAGTTGTATCTAACACACGAAGAAAACCGGCAACCGCGTAATTCGTCGATATGCACTCGCGAGCTCATAGGAACTTGCTTCGACTTGGCCCGTGACCCTAGTCGCGAATTACTCTTAGTTATTAGTACGCAGCCTATTTCCGCTATAGTAACAGGTTTCATACACTTCGTAATAAGTTAAAAGCTTTTCGTTCTAATCCAGGATGTAAATGTTGGCTTTCAGTATATGAAATTCTCCATGATTTACAAATATTAAGAATACTTCTTTATTAAAACAATTAAAATCAAAATTAGAATCATTTAAATAGTAGGTCTATTAAACTTACTTGCAGACTTCATAGAAAAACGTAAAAAAAAGCATACCCACATGTGAACATACAGTTGAATGAAAATCCAATACAACAATTTTACAACATTTAAAACAATCAACGGCCTTAAAACATCTTTCATAGACGACCTGTGCCAATACCTATCCGGAGATGTTTCTTTTTTTTTTGTCCATTCGTGTATTGTATCCCGTATCGAGTGACAACAGTGAAGTTTCGATTTATCTTTTCAAAGACAATAGCAGCAGATAAATAATCATGACAGGTAACTCTCCGCAGTACATTTTTGCGTTCCGTTAACCGTGCGTGGTCACGAACAGGTAATAAAACTCGAAAGGCACAATCGTATTCTCTATGGTCGCGACGGTAAAGCATGTGATTAGATTCCGGAGCGGAATTCGTGGCGGCCGCGCGCGAAAGGAGACAGACAGCTCTTTACACTTTACGACAGCGATTTTGACTAGTATTCCAGTTCGCTAATGGCGGTGATCTTTGTCACAAAACAAGCCATTAGCGGCTCCCATTCATATCGGAACTCGACCAGCCTTTTGTTTCGTGTGTCTAACATATGTGATCTTTTCAGTCTAAAGGGCTTTAGTGAATAGTTGAAAAGTGTGTAATAAAACTGTGTTTGGATTATTATTACTTACTTGCACGTCGCATTTGCCCTAAATATTATATGGAATTGTTTCTCTAGTTTAAGTACTGTGTTACCAAATTTGAAACATATCACAAACGAGAAATCAATATCCTAACAGATCACTATGTATGGTGTCATTTCGAAAGAAGACGGTTGTACTTGGATAGCGATCGATATTATTTTTGATAAATAATAATTATACAAAGTGAAAAGCAGTCTATGAATTTCCCAAGTACATCATATTGTTATTTTATTTTACTTTACGTGAATAGTAATACCGCAATTACCTGTGTGTATTCTGACGTGCATGTTGTAGGCGACGCGCTGATTGAAGGACTTGGGGCAGTGCGGGCACTCGTACTCCTTGCGGTTTCTGCACAAAAACGACTGCAGTCAGAAACTTGTATTTGACGAGAGGCTGCAAAGGTTGTGCTACCGGTTCTACCACACTCCTACAATTGTCGGTACGAAAGCTTACCAATTTGTTAATTATAATGTTATAAAGTATTGTTATACGTACCTATGCAGAAATTGGGATGACAGTTGACATAAAAAAAATAATTTTAGACAATTCATATCATTATTCTATAAGAAAACTTGCCAATTTCAATAACAATACTCTATGTATACTCATTGTAAGTAAACTAAGCATACAGCTACACACATAAATATCGCTTTCAATCTACTTAATTCGGTTTTGCAGATAGATAGAAGGGCCACAGAAATTCATTTGTAATTCCAACACTTTCTACGGTTGGTATAAAGAAGAAAATATTTTATTTATACAAATTATAAACATTCATCAACACGCCATCGAAGCAAAACCGGCGCTCCATTAAGACGGTCACGTTTTCCCTGTCGTATATATTTTCACCCATGGGTCAACAAACCTAACGTTTTCTAAATATATGTTTTTACGTTACATAATACTGATGAACAATTTAAGAATATGATAAATTTTGTTGATCTTCCATTGGTGTATTAATTTTGTAACTTTGGTTCTTTAATTTCTAAATACAAATTAACAGGTACATGACCTAATTAAAAAATACTTATAACATAGCAATACATTCTACGTAGTCTATATGTGTAATTAAACTAACTGACCGGTGTCTGCACTTGGGAAATATTCATGAAAAACCTAATAGGGAAGGGCTTTATAAGTCCAATTGAAGATAAAGCAATCATTTTTAGAACTTTTGTCTGTCTCTCTGTGTGTATGATTGTTTGTTCCAGAATCACGCAAAAACTACCGCACAGAATCGAATGCGGTTTTCACGAGTGTGTTTCTGGAGATCTAACTTATATGTCTCATTCATTTTGTATATGCGCGGACGGAGTCGCGGAGGACAGCTAGTCAAGTATAAAATACTCTCTAAACGAAAATAGATTTTTTTGTTTTAGAAATTGTAAATGTTTTGATTTATTATCACTTACAACGCAACCTCATTAACTACCGTTCGATGATGGACGAATTGATTAATACATTGACATAATAATATCTACATGCGGACTAACCTGTGGATTTTCATATGGCTGCTCAGGTATCCCCGATCGTTGAAGTATTTTCCGCACACGCTACAAGTCGCTGCAAATTCCCGCGTGCCTCGGTGCACCGACACGTGGTACTTGTAGTTTCTCAGCTGAGAAAACGTTTTGCCGCATTCGGAGCACGTGTGGCGCGCGCCGGCGCCGGTGCTGGCGGTGTGCGCACGCGCATGCGCCGACAGGCCCTCCGAGCTCGAGAATACCTGTGCACGAATATATTATTTTATTATAGGTATACAAATAATAATATTGAATAAAATCCGGACCATGTAGAAAATAAATGACACTATTGCCATTTACGACATTAAAAGATAAAATTACTATGATACGCCTACACTATGAAACTGGTAAAAAGAATAAGATTTCTTCTTATATTATGTGTACTTATATATATACTACGTACGTGTCTTATATTATGTGTACTATATGCACTGGTACAATCACATGTACCTGTCGGTAAATTCTGTGTGATCAAACTATGTCACATAATGTAATTCATTGTATTCCGGACCCAAAAAATACCAACCTATTATTAAGCTCAGTCTATTCTATTTTTCAAACGCTATATCGCTAGAACCTTATTAGATAGTCATGATAAGTTTATTATGTAACAATTGGCCTACCCACTATTTACGTCATGGAGGGCGAGGAAAAGATATAAATACATTTTGTAGTTTTTGTTCATTTGTGTTTAATAAGTATTAATTTGAAATAAAATAGGCAAATCAGTTAATTGAAGAAATTGTTAAGCGAATAATCAGGAAATGTAGGAAGAATGTGTAACTTTTTGTAACATTGTTGCAATTAGCCATACATGGCCACTTTCAACAATGTTACAAAATGTTTACATACATACATGTCAATACAGTGTTATAAGTGGAAATCCAAGTGTAGAAAACGGGCGTTTATCTCGAAAATTAAGCCTTTTACTAATTTTTAACATATCTGTATTGAAAATTTATTTGCAAGAACTGTTTTTATTAAAAATCAAATAAATATGAAAGGTAAGACGAATATTTCATATATAATATACAATATTATAAAATAAACAATTCCGAAAACAATCGAATAGATTTGTATAAAAACTCATTTTTTATAACCTATATACAAACATGAATGTTTTTACTCATAGCAGTTATTGAAGTGAATAGAAACAAGTATGACGTTTCGTCAAAATTGATTTAAGCAAATATATCACTTTGAAACAAATACACTATCTTCATTTTTAATTTTAAAATATTTTTTATGATTAAAATGAGCCCGTGTTTTTATGCATACAACTTTTTCTAATACAAATTCATAATGTATTAAGAATCTACGGAGATTACAAGAATAAATCATACCAAACAATAGTTTTGTAATTATTTCAAAAGTCCTGTTTTATTTAAATTAAACAGCATTAGTTTATAAAAAAAAACACTCATATAAATAAGCGTTCTCATTTAATTTTTTTTTTCATTTAATTTCATTGAAATTTTTATCATTAGTTGAGTATTCATATAATAATGAAGTTATTAAATTCATTGAAATTAAATAAATCTCTTTTAATTTCATTTTCTTTTAATTTATACTATTTTCACGTTTCGGGAGCAAATATAGGAAATCAGACTCTAAGTCGAATGGGGTTGATGGTCTCATGAATATAGATTTATGACTCATTTTTCATAACTACCTCTTGACTCTTGACTGGTCAAGAACGTTGGACAACTCATTGACACACATGTGAGTAATTTAGTTCCACATGTCAAAACTGTCTGAATGTCACCACTCACATATCATAAAAATCAGGATTTAATCAATCATTAGCTGAACTCGTATATTTTTCCCATTCACTTTTTAACCGACTTTAAAATAAAAAAGGAGGAGGTTCTCAATTCAACTGTATTTTTTTTATGTTTGTTACCTCAGAACTTTCGAGTAGATGGACCGATTTTGATAATTCTTTTTTCATTTAAAAGTTGTTGTTTCCCGTGTGGTCCCATTTTAATTTCGTTTAGTTCTGACAATGGCATACATGAGTAAATCATATAAATCTTAAAATTGCATTTGAGTATCTGCGCGACAAATGGACGAATAACTGGACGAATGGAGAAATGGACGAATATCACGCCAGCCGATTTCGATGATGCTTTTTTTTATTGAAAAGGGGTGTACTTCAAGGGTAGTTTGATGAGAGTTTGGTTAGATTCTGATTATGGGATCTATGACAAAGTAACGGAACTCTTCAATTCTTAGGAGCAAATTAACGATACCCGACCTAATCTTTTATAGGCTATCTGGATATTTGAATCATATACCATAACGTCGTTATGGTCAAGTAATTGTCGTAGTCGAATATGATGATCAATGGAATTCCTTAACGGCTTACAGTAAGGGTGCCATCTATGAGCAGCACGTTAGTAGGACTACTCATATTCAGGCAAATTAGTTAGTATACTTCAGATTCACTAAAAATCAAAGAGTAAATAAAAATTTACCAAAAAAAAAAACGGACTTCAAAACAAAAATTATTCCAAAACAAATTAATATGCAGTATAAAGTAATAAAATAATTGCGTATTCTTCTACAACTAAATAATCAACTTACTTTTTCTACTCATCAGTATGTAGGTACGATCTAAGTGTTAACCACGCAAGAAGGTAGGTAGGTACCTATCCACATCAAATTTAACTCAACACATACCTATGAATAACAAACAATAATTAAAATATTTTTTTGAATTCTCCTATGTTAAAGGAAATGAAAAATATTAGACTACTTAAAGGTCAATCAAATTATTAAGATAATATAATGTAGTTCCAATTATTGTTATTTTTATAGTCGGTGTCAGCCAAGGAAATACTACAATATACCTAGCAATAGACATCGACTCCAAAAATAACAATAATTGTAACTACATTATATTATCATAATAATTTGATTGACTTTTAAGCAGTCTAATATTTTTCATTTCATTTTACTTAGGAGAATTCAAAAAAGTATTTTGATCATTGTTTGTGATTCATAGGCATGTGTTGAGTTAAATTTGAAGTGGGTAGGTTCTACCTTATTGCGTGGTAAACACAGATCGTAGCTACATATTGATCAGTAGAAAAGGTAAGTTGATTATTTAGTTGTAGAAGAATACGCAATTATTTTATTACTTTATACTGCATATTAATTTGTTTTTGAATAGTTTTTATTTTGAAGTCGGCTTTTGTTTGTTAAAATTTTTATTTATTCACGATCAATGAATGCCGGCAAAATTTACGTGTTAGTTTCCATAGAAAGACTCAAATACTGTACAATGATGAAGATATAAGTTGCATAAAGTTTCGTTACCAGTCTTATAAAATGTATTTATTATGTGCAAAACTCTAGTAAACAGGTGACGTATTTAGAAAGTAAGTCATACTCAATAATCTAATAGCCTTTTTAATGTTGAGTTCTTATACGCAGGGATATGAATAGCTTTTAAAGGAATACTATAATTTTTTTATTGACTATAAAAAGATACGTGTAGTATCCTAAAAAAGAATTAAGATAATTTATATTTTTATAATAGCAAGTACCGTACAATTTCGTAAATCTACGACTGAAACTTGAATCATGTCCGACTTACTTTTCTCATATTTTAAGAGTGACCATTCGAATAACTAGAACGACAATGTTTATTTTAAAGGTAAGCAACACCATTTCTGTTTTGAAGTATAAGATCTTGAGAGCTTTTTTTTTTTCATTATTCGAGTATTCAACATCGAGAGTACCTAGATGCAAAAAATGCACCTACATTTGCACGGATGAAGCCGCGGTCATACCTCTTCTACAAAAAAAATACTAGTTACGTTGAAAGCTTTTTTTCATATTGATCTGCTGTCTCATACTTTCAAAAAGGATTTTTTCATAATATTTTATAGGAAAAATAACTAATTATAATTATATTTTTAAAACTTTTTTGCAAAGAAAAGAAAACTTACCTTATCACACACGCCGCATTTAAATTCATCTTCTCTCATAATGACAGTAACGGAGTGAGGATTTGTCTCCAGACATGTATCAGGTTCTTGACTGCGGTCACGTGGACTTTGCGGCGTCCGTACATTATTGTTCCTGTCGTTACTTGGAGATTTATCTTCCTCGTTTTTGCTTTCGATCTAAAATATGAAAATCAGTGAAAATTTCCACCTTGGCTACCAGCAGTAACGCCTTGGCTACTAGCCTAGCAATTACGTGGATAATCAGTTTAACACGCATCGAAAACCGAGCTTAATTTAATTTTTCGTTTTATACTAAAAGCTTTTATATTTGTCTAAATTTTATTTTAATAACAGGACTAGGATATGAACAATAAAAAACTTCTGTGCAATAAAAAAAACGATACAATCATAATCACATATTTATAGTTAATTGTAGAAGACAAGTTTTTTCTCACCTGCGCTTGACTTTCTATAGAAAATCTCGGAGGTGAATCTTTTATTATTTTATTGGGTTGTGGTCTATAACAGTTTGGTACTCTTGGACACCAAGGACTTGCCATGACTTGATTGAAAGCTGACTTCTTTTGAATCGGCACTGCGTCCGAGTCTTTGATATGCCCTTCGAAAAAGTTTCTACCCAACCTAATTTTATCATCCTCCGAACATTCCTTTGTATAATCTTTTTTATTTTGGAGGTCTCCCTCAAACATGGATTCATTTTTCTGAATGGAAGGTGACCAGTTTTCTCTATATGCGGGATGCAATGACGTGGGTAACAAATGTACGCTTGTCAAATCTAAAAGTGGAGGTAGCTGTCTGACAAAGGAGCGCTTGTCGTACAAGCTTATCGGCAAGAGAGTCGGCACGGGCCGCAATGGGTTGGGCCGCCGAACTTCGCCACCTTTATCTTCGGTGTCAGGTAGACGATTACACAATTTGTTCAATGAGCACATCTCTCTCCGTAACCTAACATTATTCTCCTTTATCTCGAACGGATTGATAATATTGTTCCTAGGACGAGTGCTAGTATTTCTTGTATCTAACGTTTTACTAAAATCGTTATTGGACACTGAAAAATTCTTTGCACTTCTTGCACAATTATTTTCCCCGTCCCGTATCAGCACCGCATCTGTTATAAGTTCACAGGCGGCGCGCATAGATCTTGCGTCGCGATGGCCCTCATTTGCGATTGCCGGCACGGCTGCCGGCGCGGGCGGCCCGTTAGTCTCACCGCTCCGAGGATACAAATCGACAGGCGGATCACGTAAAGGAGAGCTTTTTTCTTGATATCCATCTTGAACTTGCACATTCTCTCCGTGAACGCTCAGTCTTTGTTTGCGAGATCGCAACTCGTTCCTTGTCGGATGTCGGCTACGAATTTCTTTATCGATGATGTCTTCACACGGTACCCATTCGTCTTTTTTCCCGTTAACCATGACATTTCGTTTGATTAAATAATTAATTTTTGTTTCTAATTTCAAGAGATCTTTTTCATATTTGTTTTTAGTTATACTAGAATAACATTCCATGTTATCGACAGTTTCGATGTCTAATAAAGTTTCGTTTGCATATTTAGTATGAATATCTTCCAATTTGGCTTTAACATTCAGTAAAGATTTTAAATCAACAAAAATTTGTAAAGTTGTGATAACATCAAAAAAAGAATTCACTCTATTAGTTGGCAGACTGACTTCACCGTTGTATATATAATGCAAAACTGCGGACATGGCATCGAGATCAAAATCTGGTAAAACTAAATACGTCGGCGTATCTTCTTCCGAATGGGATTTGAGCAAAAACTGCAAAAAAACAAATACAGAATTTCGTTAAATTGCGGCCTTATTATTAACACGATGTACCAGTTTAATTAAAATTGTGTCCATATGTAGGAAACATTTTTTTTTTATTTCTCATAAAAACTAACACACAATGTTAGTCCTTTCATCAATATTAATTAATATTTCTTAGTAATAATACCTCTAATTACCATACCTCATTTTCGGACACTAAAGCTTTATTTGACTTAAAATATTAAAATAATCATATACATTTCTTTCAATGTTAAGATTAATTTGACATTATTATAATTCTAAACTCTGTCTTAAACTCACATCAGACATATCATCAACCACGATGTTCCGTCCTAATAGATGATAGATGAACGATTTTTTTTATTGATAGCGAAACCGTTTTGATGTTATCTTGATTTATTCTGTCCTGAGCAAACTGTGACGTCACCTACCCTTAAATAAGGACTGACGCTGGCGAGCACGGCGCGGTGCGCGCAGAACACGCGCCCGCGGCACACCAGCCGCGCGTCACACCACTCCCGCCGCGACAGCCACTCGCGCATCTGTGAACGTCGATTACGTTTTTAAAATACCGTATGAAGTATGCAATACACATAAGAATAGAACATAACATAATTTCCAAAATGCAATAAACCTCAGAATTCATGCCTGTTAAGAACATGAATTTATTTGGACATGGGAAATAGTAGATATGGATTACGTTTATTTTATTACATCTTTATGTCTTTTGCATAAATCAATTCTTACAACCTTTGTCAATATAGGGAATGTAGTAGCTAATTCACTTTCTTCGTTTCTAATATATGGCGCTTTTATCATAAATCAGGTATGCACGAACCTATATTATAAAATATAGAAAATTTTTAAGTAGTGCTTTTTTCGCAGAAATTGTCACGTAAGGAAAAAGCGTTATGCCCCTCCATTCGATTCTCGGCGACTCTCTCTCTCTCTCTCTCTAACATATACGAGTTATTTCAGCAAATGTGGTGACCTGCATTTGCATTGAATAACAATGTAATTGAGGAGATTTCTTTATGATTATTTTTCGATTTTGTACATACAAATGTGAAATTTATTATCAATTACATAAATTATAATTGTGCGACTTGATGAACTTCACAAAGTTTTTAATAAAAAAATATAGCGCTGCTTAATGCCATATTTAATGTATTTATATAACCTGCAATTCACTATTTAATAAGTATTATTTCCAATTTTTAGTAAATGACTATTTTGCTTAAGACACTATTTTATATTTCTCGTTTCATTACACTTAAAAATTGTTAATTTATTTCACAGCTTCTGTTATTATATATAACAACATAAAGTGAAAAGGACTTCGTTACAAACGGATGTCCCACGATGCCTCTAATTATCCTGTCAGTAGCTTTATTTTTAAATAAGTGCATGTATAGATGGTATTAGTCACCGAAATAAAAAAATGCGTTCAATTTAATATTTCTTACATAATCCAATCACTAATCCGACATACCTCAACAATATAACTTTACGAATGTCAACCTACTGGTTGCGTATGCGTAATAGTGGAGTCAGATATCACGATAACGCTTAAATAGTAATGGAACTAAATTGTCTATGTATATAATTTCTCGAACTATTTTTGTCGGTACACTACATTTCTAGCAATATTTCATCAAAATCTATTATTTTAACATCATATCAAAATTAAATTCAGGGCTGATAACAAAATATCTACATATATAGTTTATACAATCATATCAAAAAACAAAATAATAATATGAATTCGAGATAATAATACTCGTAGCAAAAATTTTATAGCCGTGCGTCACGACTAGGGAATGCAATCCCGACTCGAGATCGTAAATTCGGGATCCCGCGGGATTAGAAACATCAATCCCGCGAGATCCCGAAATTTTCGGGATCCCGTCTAGTTTAAAAAAAAAATAAAGTTCGGATAACTGAAAACGATGAAAATTGCTTGTTTCTGATTTTAAGGTTAATTAAAATAAAATATTATTTGACAGAAAACAAAAATCTTTATTCTTCAATATTATTAACTAAACAATTTAAGTCTTTTTTGTAAATTAGCATAATAAAAACCAAAATTATTACTCAAAGAGTCTAGAAAGTAGTTACGGGTGATTTTGAAAGTAGCTTCTTAAAAAACAAAGTGTATTAAGAGTATTATCTGCTAAACGGCATCTAATGTCCGTTGCAATGTACCCAGCTGCTGAAAATGCCCTCTCCGACTCAACACTGATTGGCAACGTGATTAAAGAATTATATGCAAACTGCAAAAATCTACCCTTTGTTCCTCCACACTCAAACAAATCCATTTCTTTTTATGACTGACTCTAACCTATCTAAGCTCGTGGATACAGGTTTAAAAGGACTTTCAGTTTTAGACGCTCGCAGAGTTTCTTCTAATTCCTCTTGAAGCGATGTATAATTTTGTGCAGCAATAGCACGTAAACTCAAATCCTCTGCAATCATAGAAAGAGGTAAGTCATCTTCATTTAATACTGTCGTATTAATCTCGGCTTGGTTTGCTTCTTTACGATATAATCGTGTGATTATATTTTAATTTCTTTCCTTATGAGATATTTGCTTGGTAATTGGAAAGTCTCGTTACCTTTCCATTGCTCCAAGTAATCTTGATAAATATTTGGATTTTTCAAATATAACAGCACTGCAGTCGCTTTTATGCGACGTTCAGAGATACGATTGTTCATCGAAGAGACCAACTTTTCTGAGAGAGGAGTTTTCAGGTTTCCTAGCTTTCGAACCATGAAACGTGAAGTATGTTCTGCACTTACTAAATCAATATCTCAACGGCATAGTACCTCAACAGCCAATTTCACTGGCTGAAGTGTGTTTTCCAAATCGATGAGGACAGCGTGTTCTTCATCCGTGAAAAAGTATTCTGGATTGGAACTGAGCGAAAGGTCAACTAGGGTCTTAGCTACACACTGCTTTACGCTATTGTAGGTACTTATCATGTTGCATAGGCTAGACCAACGCGTTTTGCAGTCAAGAACCAGCTGAATTGTTTTGCCAAACTCTTGCTGAATATAAATCTGAAGCATATCATTCTTGGTAGGAGAATTCTTAAAAAGTTTGACGCATTTCCTTAGTTTTGATATAATCATTTGGTATTCTGTAGCCAAATAAACTTGTCTTATAGGTAAGGAAAAGTACAAACCATCATAATTATCCGGATTGTCACCTAGGACTTCTTTCTCCTCCGCGCTGCGATTTGTGTTCAGTTCAGGGTCT
Source organism: Eumeta japonica (assembly GCA_005406025.1). Taxonomy (NCBI): domain Eukaryota; kingdom Metazoa; phylum Arthropoda; class Insecta; order Lepidoptera; family Psychidae; genus Eumeta; species Eumeta japonica. The sequence continues at coordinate 123,411 of BGZK01000669.1, forward strand.
TCAAATTCTTCCTCTGGATTCGATTGTACGGTCTTTTATAAATGACGTCTGTTATACCTAATTGTACACCATGGGCGTAGCAAAGCTGTAGTAGTGGTTCAATTAGACGTCCTACTTTCTTCATGACACTGGCTCCATCGGTCGTTATACCAACTATGTCCTTATCCAGGGATAAATCAAATTCTGATAGTTTTTCCTTCAGAACCTGAACACAAGACTCCGATGACATACTTCCAAAAATGCGCGCCAGTCCAATATTCCAGTAAGTAGGCTGACAGTTAATGACTGTGTGTACATTGACATTTAAAAAGCGCTGATTTATTCCAGATGTCCATTCATCTAAAATGACTGTAAACCTATAATCTTCATTCTTCAACTTTAGCAGATCTTCTTTCATTTTCATTTTGAGCGTCATTCCGTAATTCATTACAATTAGTTCAATTGTATTTGGTGAAGAAGGCAATTTGTAATTGTTACCTTTCGCAGCAAAAGATTCTTCATATCCTCGGAAGTACAGAATACCCTGAATGGCAAACCATCTTTGCTACCATTCGGGAAATCATTAACTCTTTGTTACATTACAATCAGATGGAAATTTCTTTTTTTTCTATGGTATTTGATAATTTTCACCATCTTCTGGTGAAAATTGAGCTTCAACATTGATTGGTGACAGCGCAACTGACGACGACGCTCTAGTAGACGCTAACGAAGTCGAAGGTAGTGACACATTATCCGGCTCAGGTGTGCTTGCTCCCGCATTCAATTTTGTGTCAATTTTATGGATTGACATCATATGGACGTGTAAACTTTTCGTAGACCCGAATGAGGTTTTAAGAACAGCTTTACATAACTGGCATTGAGCAGTTAAATTATTAACTGCTTTCTTGAAATATCTCCATACCGGTAAACGACTGCTAAAGTCAACGTACACTTGATCTGCATTACTTTTCGACATTTTAATGTATTAACAATCTCACACTTATAAGAATCCGAAAGATATATTTAATTAACTTCCATAAACAATAAAAATGAGTAATTTAAGGAAAATAACGATTACAACTGCACAACTAAAACAATTATGACGTACGTAAACAAACAAATGACTGCCTGACCGCACGCCTGTACCTCTTTCTCACTCACTCTACATAGTTTTATATTATCTATCCTGCTCGTCACCTGTCGCTAACATTCGTAATTGTTCGTATTTCGGCACTCGCGGCCGCCGCGCCCGTCCGTCAGCGCATTGCTCGCGCCCTGACAATATGTGCCTAGCGTTGCTAACCACTGCCGCCCAATCCCGAACGGGATCTCGTCCTATTATGCTTCGGGATTAATCCCGAAAAAATTACGCGAGATCTCGCGAGATCGGGATCTCGCGGGATCGGGATTGCATTCCCTAGTCACGACACCATTCATTGGATTTAAAGTCGACACATATTCGACACGCCATTTATTCGTCTTGAACATTTCGAAATCATCGTTCGCGAAGATCTTACTTCTTTAATCGAAACAATAATTTATTCAGACAACACGACAAGGAGGCTCGTGTCAGGAGTTTACACTTCAGTGCGATTTGGAATATGAAAATATTGTTCGATATTTCAAATTTTACTGACCATTGAAATGCTTTCCGCAACCGCATTGCAGTGCTTAACAAAACCAGTTTCCCAGTTCATTAACGAAACATCGTTTTTTGTCAGCTGCAAAGAGCTGTAAACACTCTGTCCAACTGATAGTAGCACCACTGCATAATTACAGATAAAACCAGTTCAATGTGCATTATACATATAAAATTATTAGTATACATATTATCTTTTCCAAATAGATCACGGAGAACGTCTGGTCCAAAGTGCACTTTGAAAACAAGTTTTTCTTACCATAACTTAACAACGACCTTTGTCAATTTTTTAAGATGATCAATTCATTTGGACCAACCAACAAATCAACAACAAAGAAAAACAAGATACATGCACATGTATACTTTCACTGCCGTATATACTTTTAATATTCTGACATTGTACGTAAACAGTCTTCGATAGTATGCCATTATGGGTGCAGCGTTTCATTGCTGACAGAGTTCCAGCTCGAAAATGGCATATCTACCAAAACACATACAGAAGTTTTCACCAACTAAACAGCTTTCGTGTGTTTGCCACTTTGCACCCACATTGGATTGATACTTTCGATTTCAAAAGAATCATCATCCGAAATCGGTATCAGTGCGCCAAAGACGAGTTTTTCCATTAAAAATAAATGCATGAACTCTAATTAATAAACGCTGTTGATCAGAATTACCAACTGTAAATAAACGGAGTGCCAGTAACACCGACCAGCGAATCGACGACAAACAATAGCAGGTCCCGTTCGGCATTCATAGTCCAAATAATGACTTAGCGTGCGCATGCGTGCGCGCAACACATTGGCGATTTTTCCTTCGACGGCGCAAACACTGCCGGTGAACGGGGACTCGCCGGTTAGACGAAATTAGTTGGGTACACATGCCGCAGGTCAACGTTTCGAGAGTAGCACCGCGCTAGAAAGTGGATTGAGTAAATAGATCTGATCAAACAGAAAAATCAAGAAGGCGGTTTGATCTTACGCATCGCAGGTTGCGTTGAGGCGACGGGCCGGCGGGCGCGCGCGATCCGGACGGGCCTTGGCCGCGGTCAACACTTCACAGCTTTCCACTGAACGTTTTCACACTTAAAAAGTTAGAAGAACTATGTTCCATTTGAATAGGTTTCAAGTCCTGGATCAAAAATTGTATGTAAACCTGCATTATGTTGTTTTCAAAACGTATGAATCTTTACAATACACTGCTTGAAAATAAGCTGAATCAACCACTCAACACTTTATATGCTACCCATAAATAAACTATAGATAATTGTTGAATTGGGATTAAATAATTACTTACGTATAAGAAGATAGAAAAAAAAACAATAACCGGATTTAATATTTTTAATCTCTGTTATATATTTCTTATAATATAATTATTAAGCAGTGGTATTGTCGGAGCAGTCGAAAAGTTGATTCGAATCAGAAGATACCATGTCTGAATTCTCGTCATGAGCGATTTGACTGATGAATTATTAACTTAAATCTAATGTTTACTATGATATTATTACTATAATCTAATTTCTTATATTCTTATTATAAAAATTAATAATAAATGAAAGAGTTTTAGATGAATGATGTATATCAAGTTTCTAAAATTTACCATTTTTAGGATTCCGAGCTAAAATGGCAAACGAAACCCTTATAGTTTCATAATGTACGTCCGTCCGTATGTCACAGATTTTTTACACAAAATCTATAAAATATATATTGATGAAATTCGGAGTATAGATGTTTTGTAAAACCCGCTACTTAGTTTAGTACTTCAATAATAAATAAAAAGTGGGGCACTCCACACATGTAACAGAAGCTAAAAAAATTTTTTTCTGCAAACATCAACGAGTGGCACGGCACATATTTCGACAATTCTTTAAAAAACTCCTTAAGGTTTTTAAGCAATTTTTCTGATTACGTGAATAATTTCGAAAATAATCGCTCCGAAAGTTGCAGAAATGATGTCCCCCCTCTATTTTCGAAACTGTACATCCAAAAGATATGAAAAAATATAACGAAATTAATACAATAAATAGTTTGGAAAAAAATTCCTTTGAATGTAATCGAATACACCGTTTTGAATTATTGCCGAAAACTGCGCTTCTCAACAAAAGGACTAAGTGACATGAAGATACGCTCTTTTGCTGATGCCATAGTAATAGTCGACATACCTACTTGTTTTTCTACTTATAGGCGACTAAAGTGCATCTATATGCACTTTAGTCGCTCACCTAATAGCTATTATTCTGTGCGGGAAATATAGAAAAAGTGTAACAACGTAGTTTTTTCATCTGCAGTGCATTTCTTTGGCTCTTATATACATCGGCTAATTTCTACAGTAAATGCTCTTAGCCAGTTTTAGTATTCACTTTAGGCATATTGTAAAAGACTCCTAAAGGTTGTACTTTTTTTTTCTGTTTGATCGGAACGATCGTAATTGCACAATGTTCAGCGAAAATTTAAGAGCCGCGCGGGCACACCGAAAGCAACATGGACTTCTAACTATCACCACTTTATCAATACTTACTCTATTTTATCTTTAACTAAAATTTGAGGGCCCGTAACGACTATTATAAAGTGCAATATGTATTTCATTTATATTTCTATACATAGTTAATAATAGTTATTATTGTTAAATTTAATTTCTTCGGACTGCGATCACTTCGTTATGTCTTTAACATCCCCGTAAATTTTAAGTTTGCTAATTTGTTGTTTGTCTTAATGATCAATGGACTAGAATAACTTATGTCATCATTACGAGAGATAAGTCACTCACAAACACGAGAAAAATATTTCTCAGACGAGTTAGCCTTGTGTTTTCCTTAAAACGAAACTCAGATTATAGCAATTAATAACCCTGTTATAAGCCAATATTGAAGCTATCATTTTCTTATTGTCATGAAACATCCCTATCAGTTTAATTGGAACAATGTATCTCTAAACGGTATATTTACAGTTTTATTTTGTGTGTTACCAAATACTTTGAACGTTGCTCCCTCGTGACTCACAGTTCGATATTTAAATTAAATTGGATATGACGTCACAATATTCATGAGCAACGGCGAACATCTCTCTTTAATGAATTGCGAAACCGGTTATGTATATACTTCTCTTACGAAAAATCTAATAGTATAAGATACAATCTGTTCTCCAAACTGTACTATAAAAAATAAATGACTAAACTTTGCACCGCGGTATTCGGAACGCAACCGTCTCGTAAGATGCGTGTTTAAAGCCGTTCTCTTTCGAAACGGACGTGTAACAAATGTAAAGTTTACAAAATAGCCGTTCATCTGCCGCGGCCGAGGCGCGCCCGCCGGTGCGCCCGCGCCGAGCAATTATCGTAAATATTACTCTAATGCTACCATACTGGTCTCGGCCGGCGCGTCCGCGCAGAACCTAGGGACTGCGGGAAAGTTTGAAGTCGTAGGCCCATTCCGATGCAGACGGTGCCCGCGCTGCGGCGTGTCAGATGAAAGATATCATAGTCTTTCTCTTCTGTTACATTGTAAAGACATTGCCAGCAACCGCGTCCGTAAGGGGGAATCGGATTTTTGCATCTAGTCTTCCTTATGTATGAACGAACGAAATCACAAAAAAATTTTCGATTATGCTAAGTTTAAATCAAACAGTTATCGTATCAGTCAGCATAAGTTATAAATTTAATTTAGAATTTAAAACTCTCAAATACATATTTAAATGGTAAGTTTGTACGTGTTGTATTAAAATTCACATGCGTGCCCATTTGGGCCGGTGAGTACGTTGTTATTATCGATAACTGAAAGTTTGGAATTTAAATTTTAACTGGTAATCACATTTTGTTTGAAATGGTTATGTTGGATTTACTGGATAAAGCTCTATTAATATTATTTTCTTTTAGAATCTTTAAATACAGTTCAAGAGCTCGATGGTCGACGCACAATATTAACGCCTTTGAAAGAATAAATGACAAAATATAAGTTTAAAACATCTAAGAATCGCTAGCCCACACGAACGGAGTGCGCGAAAAAAACATTTTGCCCCTGAAACTTAATAAATATTTATGGAAAGTTACTTCTATTTTTTTTTTATTTATTTTTGTATATTATTGTATCACGTAAAACACCCGCCTGAAGAATTTCATCAGAATCGATGAAAAAATTAGACATATAAGGCTGTGCATGATATTTACGGACAGATAGATAAATGGGCAGACAAGACGAAACTATAAGGATTCTTTTTCGTTTTTTGGCTAATGAACCCTAAAAGCAATAGATTTCATCACTTAAAGAGGTACATGTTTATGTGTCCCAGAAAATTTGAGATGTTATGCAAACTATGGTCTCAGTCTCACTGTTAAAAGTTAATTGTAAATATACAAAAAAACTGGTCAAGAGCATATCGGACCGTGCTTATCACAGGGTTCCGAAGCCACTATTAAAAAGAAATGCAATGCTTCGTTATTTTTTTCATATTTTTTAAACATACGGTTTGGAAAATGGAAGGAGGGACACAATTTTTGCAAATGTGCAAATGTGTGCGTTCGTGGGCGTGTGGGTGCATGTGTGTGTGTGTTTGTGTTCGTATTCGTACGTGTGTGTGTGTGTGTGTATTCGTATGCGTGCGTGTTGTGTGTGACGTAGGCAGAGACCACAAGTTTCCATGTGGGACAATCTTTACATAATTCTCTTAATTTACATCCATCAAACCTTTCATCGTTCGTTTTCGGTGCTTCATTCGACCCTTTTTTTAAATGCTTTCATTCACCAATATTTTCTTAATCTTACTCAACACAAACGTTTACATTAACTAACTACGTAAAGGATCTAAATATAGTTTAAACCTTTTTTGATACCTGTGCTAACTAATTTCCCTTAAAAGCGCAATATTTTCAAAAGTCAATGATCTGATGATAAAAAAATACGTCCATTAAAACGAGATAACATCTCAAAATGAAAAGGAACATGTAACGTATAATGTTGAACTACTTACAAACGAACTTGTTGTCTATGAAACCCAGCCACTCTCTTTACTTCAATTGATTATTATGTTCTTGAAATCAATCAAATCAATCAATCTCTGTGCCTACACAATTTTTTTTTGTGTTACACTTTTCCACTGAACAGGTCTAATAAGAGCGTTTAGTATTACTTAATTAATTTTCATCATTAATTTCAATTTCGTTCTTTTTTAAATAAATGAAATAATTTTTCTAAAAGCTGAAGCGATAGTAAGCAGCAGAATTTTATAGATAACCCTAGTATATTTTAGATTATGATATATATATATATATATATATATATATATATATATATATATATATATATATATATATCATAATCTTGTAAAGGTTTTCCCTATTCTTTTAAAAAATTAACAAAATCTTGGATGCATAATTAGATGATGGCAGATAATGGAAGAATATTTATTTTTTAATTTTGGTATTCAATTAATATATAAATATTTTTTATATAAAGAACATTTTTTGAGTACGCCGTATTTATTTGCTTTAATAATCCATTATTTCATGCAAACGCTCTATTACATGATAATTTCGATGTTTCACATCTGCGAGGCGTCCCGCGACGGTTCATATTTAATACATTGATTTCATAGATAGAAAAATTGAAAAATTTGGTGTTTGAAAAGTATATTGATAAGAACTCGCTCTCGAGCTCAAAATACAGCTGCAAGTAATACCTCTTTAAAAATATCCAAACATAGAATTCTCTAAGTATTAACAAATAGCCCCGCGCGCCCCGCGTTTGCTGCCGTCGGCACTGTTGATGTGTGTTTACATGTTATCTTTAATTATATTGATCTTTCGGGTAGAATTTTCGAGGCAATAGGCAATAAACCTTGTTTAAATATGTCAGACGTCACATGTTTAAATTTCGCTTGTTCCGGACGATTTCAGAACATTTTGAACGGCCAGTCGACGGATATAAATAGTAAAGTGTAGGCTCGCAGCAATAAAGTTTTATTTCGTGGATCAGTGCGTTCATAATTCAAGTGCAATCAACGACAAGAGTTTGACTGTTTCCATAGCAATTTATTGTGGCTTTACATTTCTGAATATAGGCCTTCTATTTTCCTACATTTCCTGTTTTCGTTCCTTTCATCTAATCTCAATCTTAGAACTCCCGATAGGGTCATTTCGTAACAATATTTTTACGTCAACCAATTCGAAAATTATATGATTGGATTAAAGCACAAAAAAAATATTTTGTAATATTTTCTGTACACAATATTCTTAATCTTAACTTAGATGTTTCATTTATTTGTCATTTTTATCAAAATAGCTGTTTCCCGATCATTAAATAAACTGCTCCGGTTCCCGATATAGATCCCGCTTCTGCTCTTTATTCAAATCTTGACCCCGGTTTTGATTTTGTTTTTCCCTTTTATATTACTGTTAATTTTCTAGCATTCTATCTCCTACCTACAATCGATTCATAAAAATATCCTATCTCGTAAAAGATACCTAAAGATAAGCAAAATTAGTTTATATTCATACAGTTGTTTTGAGATTAGTGGGGACAAAGACGGATACAGACACTATTTTATATGGCTCTATACATTATTATATTTGTATCACGTAACTCAAGAAAAAAGTGTTACGACCGCATGAGTCGAGTCAACATTCACTGCATTGTGTTAATCTCTGTATTTTTAGTTCTCATATTTTAGCACAACTTTTATACAGATATTTTCATATTTTACCAAACCAATAACTTCATGAAACACTTATCTATAACGAAAATAACTTTAACAATTATGATTTATATATTGTCACATTTTACTTGGACATAAACCGCGATAAAAATAAATCATTTTTATATAATCATTGACGTACACTGTACGTTTTCCGTAGCTCCAGTATTAATGGTGATACAGTAGTTAAGAGCTTGCTTTCGAACTAAACCGGAAACGGTTCCAATTCTAATCGCAAGCGAATTGACCAAATGACACATTGTCCAATAAATTTTTAACATAAGTCAAATTAAATAAATTGTTGCGTGCCACAGAAATCAGGTTAAGCCATTGGTTCTGGTCGCACTCATCACGCTGATGACGGCGCTCGTTAGCAGCCCCCACTGGTGCCGGACCAGCATAAAGAACTTGAGATCTTAAAAAGACCCATCCTTTCTCTCCTCGATCTTGAAGTTTGTGAGTGAATTTGCTTCAACAGTATTTCTGCGGCGCGAGTGAAACCTAAGATACACACACAAACAGACAATCGCGCGCGCAGAAACATACACAGTATATTTCTATATGTATATTTTAAAAAAGACTTTATATAATAGCTAAGTTTTTAAAAAGTTGTTAAAGAATGATTCTTTCTATCTTGGTACAAAAATTTTGATATTCTGTATATAACTCCATAAATATGACTCCAGGGAAAAAGTTAAATACGAAACATAAACAAAATATGTTTTCATCAGTCGACTACCGAAGACTATGTTTCTAATATAGGCTCTGTGTGTAAGTGACAAATGAGGTGTTATTAGCTGTGTCTTAGAGCTCCGCATATTTTATGTTATATGACGTCATACTGAATCCAACATGGTGGATATGATTCGCATGATACATGAAGCTAGAAAAAAAATCATAAGTGTCCGAGTTTAGCACCAAATAGTTTTAATTTAGAGATTTGGAATTTTTATGTAAAAAATATATCGTTACTAAATGATAGATTAAACTATGTATTTTATAAATTAAAATCTATCAATTTGATTTAGTTTTTTATGAAGTCAAATGCGTTTTTAATTAAATAAAAACGACAAAGTGTGAAATGAAAACAAAAGTCAAAAAACTATAACCTAATAACAAGATGTTTAGATCAAATGTGTGTGTGACGGAAAGGTCAGCAGCATTGTAGAATTCTATGTAGACCAAATTGACGGCATATTAAAGAGGGCCAAATTTTAAGCACCCAAAACCGACGAGCTTGCATGAAAAGATTGATGGAGGTCAGCGAAGCGAAAGAAATATAAAAAGATCATAACAAAAAGGAAATCTGTAGTCTCTACCTACCCTTATAAGAAATAGGGCAGGAGTTTATATTATTATTAAAGAGTATAAACAAGCTATGTATTTCATTGAGAGCTAGTAATGATTACTGAACTCTAGAGCCGTAGGTGGGATTCAGTTTTGACATATAAATTATTTAATAAATGATATCTGAATAATGTTATGTACCCTCACAAATTAACACCACCTAGTACTACAGAGTTCTTGAAAATCTCCTAGAATATTAACTAAAGCCATAGAAATCGTAGTAAAATAATAAATGTACAACAGGTCATGTACAATGCATGATATTATATTGCGTAAAAGTGAATTAAATAGACAATTTCTTAAATAATTATTGATTCGGGACATGCACAAAAAGAGACAAAATCCATTAGACTCAAAATCGTATTCTTTTTCTGATTGGTTTTTGAATATTAACTATGTGAAATTATCGATTCCGACTTGTTTACTTTTTTATTTATGTTAACTCGAAATGATAGAAAACAAATAGATAAAAGTAAAAAACTATTGGTCCCTATGCAAAAAAATTGACGAAAATATGTACTAAAGAGAATATATGATCATTAAAACACGTTGTCAACTCGTCGCTTATGCTGTATATATATGGTGTTTTCCCTTAGTCACCTCAAACAACACCCACAGAAGGAGAAAGGGCAATGCTATTCACAAACAGGGTTAGAACCAGTTTTTTAAATCAAGCTTTTATTTGATTTAAAAAGATAAAAGAAAGTGTATTGCTGAGAGATTGCACTGTAAGACTAACTCAACAAGAAGTATCGTTTATGACAGTTTCTAATAAAATCTTGCTTAAAAATAGTTTTTTTGACATCAGTATGTTAATACTAAATTTGACACAACAGTGTCACTATCAAATTCAATTTTATTTTACTTTTTATTCAAAGTTTCTTTATTTCATAAGTCATTACATAATTTATAAATAAGTTAATATATCTCATAAATTTACCACTCGCTAATCTGGCAGTACTCTATCAAGAAGAACAATCGAATAAAATTAAAAGTAACTTTTTTTAATCATACGGTAAACTGTAATAATAAAATTCAAATTTATTTCAGAGGAAAACAACTCAGCAGAAAGCGAGCCAGTTGCCAATGAATATTTATCCTCTAAATATTTTTAAATTTAATAAATACTATAATGACTGTGTGTAATCGACTGATATGTAAATACACTTTATTTTTATATCTACTACGGAGTTCATTTCGATCCGTTTTTTTCTTAAAAATCTCTTATTATTTGTTACTTTTGTTTATAAATTTAGATACCAGAATTATTCCACAGCATATAGAAAACTGTCACATTCAAAATTACGAAATATGCGTATGTTATCTATTAATTTCTTAGACATGTTCAATGCTTTTGAAAAGTAGTCAAATTAATTAGTATAACGATTTACTTTAAGGATATTTTAAGATGTAAAAATCGTTATTCCTGATAACAAAATGCATTTTTTACGGTCACAAAGCAGGGTAACTTCTTTATAATTCACAAGTAAACTTTAAAAAAAATCTGTCAAATTTATTAAAAAAAAATATCTTCTATAACGCTGTAAAAAATTAAAATCAGTTGACGATAACTTTCAACCGAGCCACTTTAATACAACCTTACATATATACAAAGTTGTAAAACGTGGGTAACCTAATAAAAACAAAAACTCACTTCCGCCCAACGACGCGGGCGTCGAGTTTCCGTTCACAGAAGCGCTCGCTACATAAACACCGACTTATTGGTAAAGAACGGTTCATTCTCCCTTATTCTTTTTCGAATCAAAATAATTTAAATCCACCGTTTATTGTTTCATTCGAGTCGCTCTGCTGCCAGTTTTATGGCTTGTAGAAAAGTCGCCGGTGTATATAGAAGATGACAATTCTTTGTTTATTATCTTTGTGATTTCATTTATTACAGAATTCGAGGTAATAAAGTTGATAAATAGACCAGAATTGTAACGGCATGGTATCCAAGTAACGAGAAACGACGAAAACAAAACAATGCTTTCTCCTATTCTCCGTTTGTCCAATAAGACAAAACAGATCGACGTATATGGAAAACATCTGACTTTAAGATCGGATATTAATATTTGACAATATAGAAGAATTGTAGTACCTACAATAAAGTGAAAATCTGAAAGTTAAAAAGTAGAACAATTGCCGTACCTACATCACTGGAAAAATCTAGAAGTAGGATATAGAACAATTTGACACTTTAAAAACCCGTTGTCGACTGTAATGCAACAGATTGTAAGATCACACGCTTAATAATGACAGTTATTTGTTAAGCTTACGACAACAAATACTACAAAGTGACCACAAATTATGGTGTCATTTGCCCGCTTACATGCTACCTCCTGTTATGTTTCACGAATAAATTAATGTCATTGCTTGCCGTAATTTCAATACGTAAAGTACTAGATATTTACTAGATCTATTCATTTGAATTTATTAGGGCGTAATTATTTTATACAAGTATTTAATCATATTCATGCATCATCATGTAGCACTGGAAGTCCACAGGTGATCCAGAATCCAAATGTGGTTCAAATTAATAATTAATATATTAATTTAGCTTTGATACTATGGACTTCCGTACACCAACAATTACATACCTCTAAGAAATCATTTTTCCATTATAATTCCCAGTCCCATAAGGAGTTATGGGGAACTTAACTTCTATTTAGAACCCTACACTTCTCCACTGCCAGGAGCAAAAGCCACTTTACGTATACAATCCGAAGTCTATACAGTATGCCGACGGCTATGAACCTTCAATACTACACTTTAAATATAAAGAAAATGTGACAAAGTAATGGGTCTACTTTTATGGTTGGTACATCCACCCTCCAGTATTTTTCTAGTCCAAAACTAAAGAACAATGCATGAGACATTACTTTTCAGGAGCTGACAAACAGACTTTATTGGAGCTGTTTAGACAATTTCTTTTTTTGAAGTGAGTTTTATCCATTCCCAACATTAAATAAAAATATTTTTTCAAAACAATAATTAATTTATTTTTGCTTCTATAATCAAAGCCAGTCCGTTTGATTCCGATGTAAAAATCCAATACCTTATATCTCCCGTAGACAATACGTGTATATCTATGCAATATAAACTCCTACCGAATTGAGGAGTGACATGTTATATTGAAAGCCACCGAATTCTCCTGTACCGGAATTTACTTCTGATTTACTACGCATGCGGAGATAATAAGTTGCACGATGATTTCACTGATGATTTATTTATTATGTTACAAAAATGATTTTCTAACTATTATTTATAAGCAAGTTATGTGAGATTACGTGTTGGTGACGAAGACAAATTTTACTGATGCCCGAACTTAGGTGGATTTTTCTCATGGAAACAATAGAACGTAGCTGACTTGGTGCAATTAAAATAAAATGTCGTCTCATAGTGCGTAAGTTGCTTTCGAAGATTTTTCTAAAAATAAAAACCCATTTTACAAATGAAACAATGAATAGCGCTTGCGTTTTACACTAAAACTTTAGAAAATTTGGACTACATTTACAATTGAACGACAGTGTATCACATGTGCATTCTTTCAAAAACGAAGGCCAAAAACTTTCGCGATTGCTAAAAAAAAAAAAAATTTTCAAACACGTTTACTAAATTGACAGACCTTTCTTTAAAGACTCTTTTTTTATGAACGGTCACGTTTATATACAAAATTTTCATTAAAATTACATACAAATGTAAATTTTATAAGGATGCCCTAGCCTCCAACGACATATAAATTTATTTAACTTTTTGTCTAAGCTTCTACAATATTTAAATCGATTTAATATGACATAATGAGCTTAAACGCTACCATAAATCGTGTCATAGGTATGGTAAGAAATTCCAATGGAGTCAAGACAAATAATGTACCTACTTTCACAAGGATATTTATCGCACAAGCGCTGCTTCAAACAATCCAACCGTTTTGAGTGTACCTATAAAGGCACAATGAACTTTTAAAATAATATTTTTCTCAAAATTAAAATTAAAATTTTGGATCCGTTTTCCTTATGCGCCAGATACAAGTTATTTACATTGAGCAAATGTTATTTTAAAAGTCTCTACTGTGCAGCCTTGACTTCGTTTTTGGACACATATTTAAAACGATATTTTTAATTTTAAAAAAATCATGCACATTACAATCATTTTACCTTCTACAAATTAAATATTAACATTTTTGGCAAACACAATTAAGTTCTTTGAAATTAACATAACGATAACAATATAGATTATAACTGATAAATTTCATGCTTTTTGTATCTAATTTCCATATAGCTATGATATTTTCTATTGACAAATTATTTTAATTAAATATTCTTTTCACTATTTGTTTTTTAGTTATTGAATTAAAAAAAAATGACTATCAATGTAATCAATATATTAATACATATCATTTTTTCTAAAATTAACTTATCACGGAAGTTTTATAAAACAGTAATAAACTTTATAAAACGCACCGGCACGGCACCGCTTTAAAATATTCTTCAAACTAAAATTCATTAATCCTTTTAAAATTAAACACTTTATACATGTTTATGTTATAAATTAACTAATAGGACATTTTACTGCAAATAACCAGTAAGTAATTACCAGGACCCTAAAAACTCATTAGTCATTCTCTATCTAAGTTATGAGACCAGTAGTTCACGTCACCTCGATATTAAGATATAAATCTCAATTGCTTAAGAGAAAGGTAAGAGGCGTCCGTGCATTATTCTAATACGCCGTCAGGTATCGAACTTGACCAATATATTTTCTTGTAAATTTACAAATATTACACTTACTTCTCTCCATTGTTGTTAACATTCTTCTATAAATTATGGACTTAAATAACTGCTTAATAATAAACTATTGTTTGTTAACACACCATAGAAAGTTCCTTTTGAGGCTTCTTGATCTTTTTCATGTTAATTCTTGTTTACAATAATGATTTTTTTACCGAAACTATAAAACTTAACGCGTATTTTACGTAACTTGTAAGTCAATAAATTTTTAATATATGTGAATTATTTTATTAAAATGATACATTAGTTACTCATACATTTTTGTCTATTTCTAAATACTATATCAATCCATATAGCGATCTTAAACAGAAAACGATACGTGTCAACACCGACAATTATGTGGTGACACTCGTGATAAGTTGGTGATATGTTATCTTATGCTACAGCAATATAAAATGTTATTACAACAGCCGTTTCCTTTTTTTAAGTAAATCGTCAGAAAGCAAAGGAGCTTTCGTGCAGTCCCGCTGTCAGATAAACTTAATGGATTATCTGGAGTGCGCGCGTTGAATTCTAATGTACGCGGACGCGCACTGACCCGCAACACCGACAATTTATTTTTATTACCCTCTCACCGCCTGCGCAGGTACGCCGTGGTCGCCTCTGATTTTTTTTCGAGGTAATCATCTAATTTATATCTTTTTTAATGGTGTATGTAACTAAAATTGCATTATTTTCACGTGTGTTCTTTGCCTTTCAAATCTTTTCAATCGAATCATTAGATACATACTGCATTTTTTGAATGTATTAATAACATGTTTAACGTTTTTTTTTATTTGTAAATACTTTTTTATTTTTTAAACACAATTGTTCGTTTTTGTTAATTCTACATAGAGTAAATTTCGTCGAATAACTTCAAGAATTAACTCTATAATTCATAATAAATAAAAACGAAATTAAGATAAAATTGTTAATTCAGTAATTTCAAGATTCGTGCATTAATACAGGAATCTGATGAGAATACAAAATATCATAGGGAATTTTCGGTATTCATGTCGCTAGGAAATGATAGGAACGATCGAAAAGTGTTTGACTCAAATTAAACCACTCGCTTCGTTCCTCGGGAAGCACGTTTAGCTATCGGTTCCGTATGGTTGTCGTCACCACTACACGGTGACGACAACCGCTAGCGACCACTGATTCGCGCTAGCAGCGTGAAGGGCTTAGAATCCAAGCTTTTCCGTTTGAGAAAAAATTGCGGCACGTTATGCCTCAACAGTGAGGTGATTAATACCTATTACAAAAAAAAATGCACAAGATGTTAGTTGTTTCTTATATCTTTAGAATTTTCAAAGAATTTTAATGTTGTTATATTTAAGTTTATCAAGATTAGATCATAATCCTCACGAAAAATTGAGTTTATGATATATGGTAACTTTAGAACTAAATAAATAAATAAATCTTTATTCCGCGCACAAAAAATGAAAATAACATAAGTACAAAATCTTAAAGCAACTTAACTAACAAATTCTACATTTTTTGATATACAGACAAACATTTTTAACTTAAAAACCATAATAATCCCTGTCTTATGATTTACAAATTAGAAAAAAATGTCCCAGGGATGATCAGATTAGCAAACTTTGAAGAAATTTTTAATTTATTTGTACTAAAATAACATTTTACAATGTTTATAAATTACTCATCGAACTAAAATATTATTGGTATTGAAATTGGACCGACTATCTGTGGGTTAAAAATTTTCTAAAAAGATGTAATATATCTTCGATATCGTCACAATTATCTAAAGTGTTTAAAAAAAAATCTTGGAGGTTCTTTACGTAGAGAAATTTAGAGAAAATTCTTAAATATCCTTAATATTATGGAAACACGAAATTGTAAGTATATTTCGCTTACCCAATGTTTATGTTTCAAGACAGTTACATAATAAGTTACATACTAAATTACATACCCTTGTGTAGTAGTTTAATATTTGATAATTTTTTTCCCTGTAATTTTGAGAGAATTTAAAGATTCTTATTAAAATTGCAAATACACGGAATGAGAATTAGGAGCAGAAACCGGAACCAGATTCAACTTCAGCATTCTTTTGATACAAAAGATTTAAAAATTTATTACGTATCGTCGCAGATAAAATCATAAGCACAAACTAATATTTTTATTGCTACTGTATAACATTTTATTTTCATATTATCTATTTTTGCTACTAATATAGTAACTGAATAAATATGAAATATAAATCGTGAACACTTTTTCTAATCAAAATTTTTTATAAGTCTATAACGAAATTATTTAGTAATGGTTTTTAAATGATGGGCGAAAACTTTAAATTCATCTAGATTTTAAAAAATAATAATCATTACTTCGAAAACAAGATAAGCCGTTACTTTTTATTCTGTTAATACTTACACAAATATTAATGTTTTATAATCAAAGCAAAATACAAGTAAAAAAACACTTGGAAAGTTTTTTTGATTTTATTCCGTTCTTAAATGATAGAATAAAAAAAACGGCTAAGTACGTCAGAACGTGCTCTGTGTAGTGTTTTTTCACACCGATGCTCGCTCCTTATTTAATCTCTGCCAAGTTTTCTGGGAAATACGCGTAAGCACATAAATAAATAAAAAAGGAAAAATCATTGAATTTTAACCAAATCGATTTTCGCCGCATCTTCTCGTTATGGTCGATAACATGGGTAACTGCGGGATTTCGAGTCCAAATATTGGAAGCGTTCTTATTAAATCATTTTATGACGTAGGGTTACGTATAAGCTGCGAGTTTAATTTACTGGTTGATACATATGTGATTGATTTGATTGATATTTGATATTATGTGTTTTTATGTGACATGTTAATTGAAATAAAACATCGAAAATTTTTCGTAACATTTTATAATTCTTTTTTCTGAAGAGATCGATTTCAATAATATAACATCCGGTACACATCTGTAAGCGTCTAAGCAGTAAGTAATCTGTTGATTGGAGAAAGCTATCAAGTAATTTGTTGCATGGGGGTCAAAGGTAGTAATAATGACGGAGTTGGCTCTACGTGAAACTTCACGGTATTTCACAGCCAAACAGTTACGACACTTGTTAACTTTTTACATTTGAAAATGTTGTAGATGAATCTTCTGTTATTGCACAATCAAAATATATTACTATATTATAAAAATATGTTATGAACACACTTATACCAACTTTCTTAAAATGTTGTATAACTCT
This sequence comes from Eumeta japonica, assembly GCA_005406025.1. Lineage (NCBI taxonomy): Eukaryota > Metazoa > Arthropoda > Insecta > Lepidoptera > Psychidae > Eumeta > Eumeta japonica. The sequence goes on from BGZK01000669.1 coordinate 141,027, forward strand.
TTTCAATGTCATTCGTTTTCCACTTTTCATATATTAAAGATTTATAGTTAGTCTAACATATTGTAATTGTAAAGAAAAACGTATTTTGTCTTTCATAATCTAGCAAGAAATTTCATTATTTTTGAAAACGAAAGGTAATATTCTCCCTTATGACTTAAAAATCGCTCACACAAATACTACACCGACATGAATATGGCTTCGATCTACACTTATAAAGTATTATATGTGCTTTTAATGTATACTCTATATTTACATATAAAATATAGAGCCTATATGTACATATTATCTATAATAAAATATATATGCATCAGAATATAGAAGTTCCCGCGCGTAAATTCAAGATATCATTTGTCTCATCACGAAGAAATTATAAAAATAGTTTTCATTCTTTAATAATAGTTGTCATCTTATCAAGAGGCTGTTCGAAAAGTTTCTGCCTCAAAAGAAATTATATTTTTCAGTTAATATAATAACTTCAAAATATTTATTGAAAAAATTATCTACTTAAAGCATGATTTTGAACGAAAAGTACAAATACACGATAGGATATCATAATCTTCAATATGACGAAATAATGCTTCTCTGAAAAGGATATTGCATGTATTTCCTTGGTTCTATTGAATTAATTCTTTACTTTACAGAGATAAATAGATTTTACTTTGCAGTAGGGGTGACGGCTTCTAAGAACTCGATTCTTATCGGCTTCCCTTTCATAAAATATTTAATATGCATAATTCATAAATAAATAAATTATTGCTTTTTAGTATACAGACACTTAAAATTATTTTTAATTTTCAATAATTATTGTAAATAATATCCAGCCTTCTTACGTTAGTAACGTAAGCCCTATATAAAAACACTTCAAATAACTCGAAAGCAACCGAGTTATTTAGACGATAAATTCAGAATGTTCGCAATCGTCGTAATCAATGTGAAATGTTGAGTCTTCCATATTCAGTTGTATTATAGCGTTATGGCGGCAGCCCGCGAACTGCCGGTCGCAAGCCGCGGGCGAGCGGGGAATAACTCGGTTGATCGCGAGTTTCGTTTCGACAACGAAATGACGCAATTGTAATTCGTGTAACATAATTTCACCTTTAACGTGAACTCTTAGGTGTTATATTCGGTTGCGGATTCTTGTGTTATACATCATTATGTAAATAATAATGCGTTTCGATCAGCGGAGATTTCCGATTATACCCGAATAAAAAACGGTTTTGCATATAGCATCATTCCCGTGTCGAATTAAGTATAGAAGTATAGGGCGGCGTACAAACAAAAATTAAATTACAATGTCCAATGGCTGTCTTTATTCCTTGCTATGCTCACGTACTTAACTTAGTGTTATCTCGATCTTTAGAAAATATTCCAGAGTTAAAACAATTTTTCGGCCACATCAATTGCATAATAAATTTTTTTAATAAATCTACTAAACGTTCGGGTCTTTTAAAATTAACGTCAGATCGTCGTTTGCCTGGTGTCGCAGAAACTCGATGGCAGTATCATTCTCGTATTATTAATGTCATTTGTAACTGTAGATCCGACATAATACAAACATTTAATATAATTATAGAAAATCCGATGGATTGGGATTCTGAATCAATTGCCATATCAGAAAGTTTGTTAATGAAATTAGAAGATGGGGAATTTTGCTTTTTTTTTGCATACTTTAGCTGAATTATTTGCAAGAACAGATATTACTTTCGCTTTACTACAAAATAAACAGAGTGATATAGACGTCGTTATTCGCGAAGTTCAATCGCTATTAAATTGGTTTGAGAGTAATTTCATTAATAAGTTTGACGAAATTTACGACAGTGTCACTGATATAAGTGAGCCTCCACGAAGACGCCGACGTCTATTTAGCTCAGAATCAGACTTAAAACGCGAGTATAAACGTATTTTCATCGAAATTGTAGATAATGTTAAAAATCAAATTCAAACCAGATATAGTTCACTAAGCAATTTGTCGTTTTAGATTTACTAAGTAAGTCGAAATATGATTTATTCGAACGTAAATTTCCTGAGGATAAACTAAATAATTTAAATTTATTATTTCCTCGAATTTTTGACATAAATGCATTAAAAATGAGTTAAAAGTATTATATTCGTCTCCCTCGCTTAAAGGATTAGATATGTACGAGTTATTTTTGCATTTACAAAAGATATCTTAAAAGATACATTTCCTCAAATTTTAAGCTTAAGTAATATCTGTTTAACCCTTCCGATAACAATTGCGGCCGCGGAACGATCTTTTCAGCTCTCAAACGCATTCATACGTACCTCAGGAATAGCCAGACAGAACAAAGGCTTTCAGATCTCGCGTTGTTATCTATAGAAAACATTTACTGTTGCAAATCAAAAGTAAGCCAAATTTTTATGACTTGGTATTAGCTCATTTTCTCAAGAAAAATCGTAGATTACCACTAGAATTTAAATAGCCTTTTTATCTCATTTAATTCATTTATCCACTGCGCTGCTATAAATTCGACTAAAGGAAACTACTTCATTAGCTTTTTTCAAAGCTGCTTTTATGCATGCTCGAAGTCTTCCGTTTGTATTCTATCGTTGACTTCAAGTATGCCAAAAGAGGCGAATGAAATATCTCCGCGTTATACCAGAGGGCGTTACAGAGCTCGGTAGTAATAGTTATATTTTTATTAATAATGTTCAATGTTGACAATTTTTTAAGGTTCGGCTTCTCTTTATATTTTTCTCAACCCTCGCCACTGCTTTGCAGTATCAGTTTATAAAGCGAGGATATTTCAATTGATAATTATTAGGCGCACACTGATTCTTGCTTTGCTTAGGCAAATATGCCAGTGTATTCCCGACAAGTGCCGCGAAACTGTCCCTCGTAGTTACATCGCATGCAAAACAAATGACTCTATCTCGAAGTTGGAGTGCGCCCTGCGGTTCCTTTTTTCATTTTTTTAACTTCCCGCTAGAAAATTTAAAAATTATCGAAAATTGGGAAGTTATTGGTTTTACACCGTTTTTCGAAAATCTAGTTTTCATTAGATTTCGGCTTTTTGAGGTCTTAGGAAGCTATTGTGTGTAGGAAGTGTGTGTAAGTATGTAAACCTCTTATAACTTTTGAACGGCTTTACAAATTGCAACCAAACTTTGGCAATTTAAAGAACTCTATCAAACTTAGATTTCCTGAGAATCTGAACCGATCTGGACTGATAGATTTCAAGAAATCTCAAAAGAACTACTAAAAAAATTTTTCAAATGTGTTTTTTTGGAATAACTTTAAAACGACTTCACCGATAGATTCCAAAAACTACTTGGCTCTATTAAGAGCCAAATAGTTAATACTAATTAATTTAATTTAATATTAATTAAAAAACCACGTCGCTCGCCGTTTGGCTGGACAAAAGCGGTTGATACGTTCGTGAGGTATCGTAAACGAAAAAAATCAAAAAAAATAGTTTTTTTCACAAAAACTTCCTAATTTTTTATCTAATCAATTTTATTTTACAAATTATTTATAAGACTCGCAAAACTGCATTGATTGCTATTAACCGCGTGAAAATTGGATGATCTATTCAAGAGTTATAGCAGATGGAAAATTAAAAAAAAAACAGTTTCTTTAATTCGTTGAAGAAACGTCATTATCGAATCATTTTAAAGGCATATTTTAAATATTAACGTACAAACTACTCGCTACTTTGCAGACTGAGTTTGAAAGTAGCAAAAATTTTCTGGAATGACCTATAAGGTCAACTGATTTGTCAAATGTTTGAACACGAAAGGCTTAGAGATAAGTCTTTGAGCTTTGAGACAATTTTTCGAGCTTAAGGAATTTTGAACTTGAGGAGTTCAAAAACACATCAATTAATATCATAGCTGGAATTTTTTGGGATGGCCTGCAGGGTCAACAGATTTTTCTAAATAATCTTCATCTCAAAAACATATCCATGCGTCTAATTAGAAAGTTTCCAAACTCAAATGCAGTTGTTACCCGAAATGATAAGTTTATAACAAGCGGGCTACGCGTATCTCGTCCACGCATCGCGGTCGTGACGCCGGCGCGGTGCATGCTTTGCATTTTGCGTAGGCGAAATACACCTTTGACGAGTTTATATTGTACGTTTTATACATTTTGTAATCATTCCCACCATCGCTGCGTGGCCACGGATATTCAAAGCTTTTTACATACCACACTAGAGCTTTGTTTTGTCTACGGAATTTTTATGTACAATTATTGTGTCAAAAATAAAATCGTGCGTAGTCGATGTCTTAGCAAATGTAACTTAAAATTATGTACTTGTTCACAAATAACAAACTAATTGCAGCTAATTATAGTTGTCTAGCTAACACCGACGGTGTCGCACGACTGAGCATATAATGAGTACCTACAAATTTAAATCGACCAGTTTCTATCAGTCATAATCCCAATTTCGTTCCTGTCCTCGATTTCAATTCTGGTTCTACTGTTGTTTCCGATTCTGGCCTTGTTCAAATTTTAATACCGTTCCTGCTCTCGATTCCAATATGTACGCAGCTCTCGATTTCGGTCTCGGTCCCGCTCTCGACTTGTTACCCCTTATTCGATTATTCTCTTATAGATTTATAAGGTTCAAAATATAAAACGAATTTGCAGTTAAAACTAACGAAACCTTCATAAAAACTTTCCTCTTTACGTGTTGAATTTCCATAATTCTTTAAATGTAACAAAGACTTAAAAAGACTTAAAATACTACTCTTATGACTTTAACTTGTATATAGACTGAAGGTGCCTGTGCTTGTGCAAATTTTCAACTCTCATCATAAGTGTGGATTTTCAAAAATCTTGAAATACCTATTTCTTCATTTAAAAATAAGAACCCAAATTTCGATCTCCATAGCCTTAATCTCAAAATAAACATTTCGAAGACATATTTTTACTTTTGTAGGGATGACATTTCAAAACCGCCTTCGTATTGAGTGCCTACATTATAAAAATAAGCATTATACAAATTTTCAAGTTTCTAGACCCCAGCTGTTTCAGTTGAGCGTTGATCATTCGACGGGTCAGTTAGTTTCTTCTTTTATACATAGAGATTGCGTCCAAATTGTAGTTGTTGAAATACCAATTCTTCAAAAACTTTGTAGGCTGTCGAAACTAGCTCAAACTAAACTTTTAAATTAACACACCCTTTAGAATTTACTTATTTTTTTCGCCTAATTACAAGTTTTCATAATCAATCAAGATATAATTTAATGCGTAAAACTTTTAAATGTCAAAGGATATCATCCATTTTGTGAAGGAAATAAAGCTAACAACACACCGACGCCACATATCGCGACGACGTCGCAGGCACAGCGCGTAGAACGCTCGTGTGGCGAGTTCCTCGAGCGTAAAGGCTGACGCAAATTCACACGAAATTTACATGTGTGTTGCGTAAGAGAATTAGCGCCAAACGGAAAACAATGTGCAAGCAACTGACATATTAATCGAGGGAATTAAGCCTCGGTGAACCACTTTCGCAACAGCAGCCTCCGCGGCGGATCACGGCGGACTTCTCTAAGTCGTATCGATGATGCTAATGCCGCAATTAAGCGAGTTTTATATTCGTCTAATTAAGCTCTGCTGAGATAGTGTCGGTTGTATATACAGCAGATATATAACTTTAGTTGAAGCGTTATTGAGAGACGCAGATTTAATTTGGAATAAAACAATACATAAAACGAAGTCGTTTTCGTTACACCATTTATGATTAAAAAAAGGCAGCAGAGATTTTTATGATTTTTGATGTGTTAGATTTGTCTCCGCTCCGAATAGCAGAATAACCAAATGAAAATATGATATATGAATATGATATAATGATATATAAATATGAAAAAAAATACGAAGAAAATTATTTTTTTTTCATCATTAATGTCCAAAAAAGGACCAAGATCGGTATAGAGACCTCTATTGGAATCGAAAGCTCCCGCTCCAGGAATCGTAATTAAAATTGACAGAAAAATCGGCCAACATAGAAAATGAAAGAATTAATTCTACGTCCACGGGAGCGAAACTGGAAGCACATTTAAATAATAAAAAAATAATTTGCTAAACTTAAATTTACGCCCAGCGAAGCGAGCAGGTGACCGCTAAGTATATCAGTTAAAGCTAAAAAGAAATTGAGTTCAATATCCATGTAGCGATACACATAAAAAAGTTACTTAATCCTTAGGAAAATATTAACATTTTTAAGAATTGAAAATGAAATATTCATCATAAACGTAAAACAAATATCACATACGTGTTACATACGTTTGTTCGATAAAAATGAGTCTTGTAAATTGCGAATGAGGTGAGATTCTAATTCTTTATCGGACATAAATATTTATAAAGCGGAAAACTTGTAATTTGACATCGAAAAATTTTTATGCTACTTCATAGTTATTATCTCATGGTTAACGTACGTCGCTCTTCTTCGCAAAAATAGTTATAAACCAAATCGTACAATAATGCAATTTGTGCATTGCAAATTGTACAATTATATACTAGATTTGATAAAATTCCACTCTCAGTGTAGTTTTCGATGTTTTGTCGAGGATTCTCTTATATATCAATGTATAATATAATAGGCAGAGTTGGCTTAACCGTTTGAAGAGACGGAATTAATTTAAAACGTATACTGACGAAAGCGATCTAGGAAGGAACGAATACGCGTGATGTAAGAATCAACAATGGTTTCTCTAGAAAATAATGTAGAAAACGTTTTAATCCTACATTGAAGAAGGCCAAACTTTAGCTACCTGTTACTGACGTCACTGCATTAAGCGAAGGTCGGTGATTTTAAAAAATACGAAGATCGTATCACATATAAATCTTTGCGTCTGCCTACCATTCTTATAAGCCTACAGGCTCAAACGTTTATTACGAAACGTGAACCTGCTATATTAAGTGTGTCTAAACGTATGTATTATTAAACGTAAACCGAAGTTATTTGAAGCTATGTGAATTTTTGTCCTAAAGCAGTATTCTCTGTGAGGGTGGATCCAGGGCGAATCATGAGGGTCATAAAGTTTCCAAAGGCTGGGTCTTTGTGTTACCATTGTAATCGCATTAGAGCCAGTCCTAACTGAATCTCGTATGTGTGAGATTCAGTTAGGACTGAGTCCTAACCTAACCTAACCTAACTGAATCTCGTATGTGTGACCTCCCCCACCCATGAACCGCCCTTGGCTGGACCAACTCTTGATACTTTGTCCGTTAATTGATGACTAAGATTTTCATAGGCTGAGAACAACTTCGGTCAGTGCACTTCTGAATGTACGCTTCTGCCACTTGAGCGCAACTCTAATTACACTGCTGTACTAGTACTTCAGTATTTCAAACGCTTAGTTGATCTCAAAAAATTATTGTTAATACTGTTTTTCAATAACGTCTAACATCTAATTTTATTATTAGTACTGGCTTTTTCTCGCGCCTTTGCTCACGTAATCATAAGATAAATTCCTTCATCTTTTATATAAATCTCCTGCTCCATTATTTTATGAGACAAGATCAAACGAACAAACACGCTTTTGTATTTGTAATGTTGGTAGAAAACTGGGAAAACAGTTTTTTCCTGTTCCGTCAAAACAGGGCGGAAGGGATTTCCGCCCGCAGACACATCCGCGTTGATGAGTGATGAATTCCTTCATCTTTTATACTGAACAATCTCATTTTCAATCATGATCCTGATTTCAGTTTTGTGTTCAATTTCGATTCCACGATTTAATCCGATCCCAGTCACTTTCACCATTCCAACACAAGCCATATTCTCGAATCCTAACTATGCTTTTGATTCATTGAGTCTCGCAGCTTTTCGTTTGCGCAGCCGCATACATTTGTTCGTCCCTTTGTCCTCCGATTGTCCCCTGACAATCGGCGGATCGATATTTCCGTATCATTGCGTTGGGCCCCCTCTAAGACAGTTTAAGACTTCTTGTCTCATCGCAATTGCATCGTAGTCGTATGCAACCACTATGTATTCGCTTGGACGCATCTTCTATCTGCCGACTGCCTGACGGTTTATATATTCGTTCCTCTGCGCCTGCCTTAATGTATGGACATTCGAAGGTTCTAAAATTATTAACTATGTTATACCGGTAAAGCTATTCGCGAACGACATAATCATGACTTTTGACTGTTAACGACCTTGGTTGGTATGCACGTGGTATGTTTTTCGAGTTCATATCAAAAAGATCAATGAAAACGGTGTTCGATTATTAACACGATTCGCTGAATTTTAATTTTTAATGTAATTTCAAATGTCACATTAAAATGCTAATCAAATCATTTTTACCAAATATTTTTTCTGGGTTGTTTATAACAAATAAAAAAGATGGAATTTAGGGCACAATTACAAAGGCACAAAATGGTAATTCCAATAATTTGAGAATGAATTAGCTTATTTTATTGTGTACATTGTTTTAACACTTTAACTGATCGCCTGATTGAAGTATAATTTAACAGGAATATAAATTATACAACGAAGAAATACATTAAAACATTTTTATTTATTTCGGACTGACTAATACTAGTAAATCCACTCGCTTGGTCACGTTGATTAAATATTACTCAAATTTTGTACGTCGATTTTGATTGATATCAATTCGATCTCTATTGGCTTTTTTGTTATTTCCTTAAAATAAAGATTTTTCTTTTTTAATAATTAATTCACTAGTAATTTTTCTGATACACACATCGCATAGACTGTTCAGTCCGCTGACCTTACAACTGAACAAAGTTGAGTTACGAATATTTAATATCGATCCCTTAAAATTATTCTTTTAAATATCGCATGCATTAATCACATTACAATGTCATTTGGATAAAGTAATTGTATTGGTAAAAAAATACATCGAAGGTTATCCAGTTACCATATGAGCTTGAACAGAATAGCAATTTACTAAAAATACTATAAAAGATAAAGATAAGGCCTACAACAGTGAAACATAATACCAAAAATAAAATCTTTAAGAAAAAAAGAATATATCAATGAAAAAATACTTCTATCTAGTTTCTATAATTAGTATTATGTCATACTTAGGCTATGATCGTCATATTATTACGTCAATGCTATAGTAACCTTTTTCTGACTAGTCGGCGATTTAAAACAACAAAAAATTCATACTTAAGAATCATCTCAAATAAAATGTCTACCTACGGTAGTCCCAAAAGACAAAGCTATGATTATACTTTTTTAAAAATTAAGAAATAAAGTGCCCCTTAACTCATAAATTTCAAAGCACAAATCGTCTTTCAACATGTACATTATTTTCTATTTCATGATCTAGTACAAGAGTTCCCAACCAGAGGGGCGCGCCTCACAAGAGGGGCGTGGAGAGATGTCAAGGGGGGCGCAATACGTTTGCATTTTTGAAAGTAAAAATAATTTGTCGCGTAAATTAAGCAATAAAATAATATTATTTACTATAATTATAATAAATATCAATAAAAAAACGTTTCGAATTTGTTTGAAGTTTATTTTGTATAATTTTGAATTAAAATAAATGTAAGTTCTTAAAATAATGTGCGTTTTTTTTTTTCGTAATGTATGATTGAAAGGGGGCATGAAAACATCGCTAGAAATCCAGGGAGGCTCAACAAAAGAAAGGTTGTGAAACTCTGATCTAGTAGTATGTTTTAGTACTACCAGGACGGTAGCCGCATCGATTAAAGAATACGGCAACACAAATCGATAAATCGAGCTGTATTTCCTATTATGCAAAAAAGATTTTAATGAAAATTGTCGAAATCTAATCGAACGTTATTTTACGACAATTATCGATTTTTTTCTCCATGCGAAGTGCGCCATAGCGGAAGTTGTTAATCTACCGCGACACCTTTATCAATCGTAAAACCATTTTGGACTATCGTAACAATTTCCTAAGGTTCCATATCCCCGTTCTCTGATTCACCATCGACGTTTAACAGAATAACAAATAACGCATATCGTAGTCAAATGTTACGTGCACAAGGAAATGTAGTATGGATTACAAAAGTGAGTTAGAAGAATGGCTCCTCAATATTCCTCACGTTACAGAATCTAAAGTCTTTTTTTTTTCGGCTAGCTGATTACGTTTGTTGCGTTCCGCTTCTAATGAAAACAAAACGCATTCTTTAAAAGTTTCTCAGAGGCGTTTCAGTGGTAAATACAATACAAAAAAAAATATTTAGAAATGAAAAATTTCTTGTGTATTAAATGAAATGTAAAATAAAATTAATAACACAAAAAATAAACACTTTATTTTCGTTTTAGTAAGAATTTATGCCTGCGCCAGGGTGATACCCAAAAGGAAAATCGGAAATTAATCAACTACGAATTCCAATTTCCAAAAATTCTGGAAAAATATACATATGTGTAAGTAACAAGTACACAGTATTCACTTGCATTTTGTAATGCACGGGCAATCGCTTCTGTGAATGCTTGTATTTAGCGCCAGGCCTGTCTTTTGGTGTTCAAAATCCCATTATCAAGTTTCTTTCAAGCTTAAGTTAAAGCAGTTACAATTACTGCGTACTGTTTGTATCTCTTCTCGATCCACTGCCAATTTCTTTCTCCCCCCTTTAAATGTATTTTTTCTATTTTTTTACTGTTCGATAGATCATCTTACATAATTTTCCGGTTTCTTTCTGTTAAATATTTCCTATATTATGCGTTTCGGGCCATCATAAATACTTAGAAAACTATGTTCGTTTTGGTTATATTATCTATTTTGTACTATATATTTTAAGATTTAACGTTGTGTTATCCACAAATTTTATTCAACTTCTAGTTATTTAGATCATGGCCCAATGTACAAGTCATTGTTTAATGCATTGACAACCAAATTATTAAATCGACAATATTTTATACGTTTTTGTTTGTTTTATATTTTTTATAAATTGTTTTATATTTCATAATGTATTTTGTGTATGTAGTTATAAAATGGCTTTAGCATACATTTTTTACACAAGACTTGTTATTATATACACATATAATTATAAATACATCATAACTTTTATGTACAAAACCTCAAAACGAATTGATAATTTTGTTATATATTAAGATATCAGTTCTTTTTTTCGATTTAATTTGATTCAAATTTATTTGTTTGTTTATAATATTTATATTATTTTAATAATAATATATATAATACATATTATTAGTAGTTATTTGAATAGTTTAGATGGGCTCGCTTCGTATGTTTGTACATGTAAATACTTATAGCCGCCACTTGACAGTGTACGATTTTGCTAGATCAATTATAACTAATAGCTTCAAAAATTACAAAAGTGAAAAGTGCTCCGTTCTCGGGGTTTTGATAATTTTGTAATTTTTGTTTTTTCATATTTCAAATTTAGTCATATTTATGGTATTATATCGCTTATATGGTTGTCCAACAATTAGAACTACATAAATATGTATGTAGCAATCTACATACACATTTTTAATCGCGGATTTATCAAAAATGCGTTCGTATGAGAGTAAAACGATTCCGAGTTTTATTCGGTTTGACTCCGCTATATATGCATTGAGCTACATCATAAGTTCTCTGTCTAAACGCGCGTCTGACCGACGACGGTCCGAAATAGAAACTTGTTTGGATGGGAGATTAAAGCATACACGCAAAATTAATCAAGAAAAAATTACGGTACATCGAATGTTTATTTCATTTTTGTTTATATTATCATTGTGGTGATAATTTTACAATTGTCAACATTATTATTTCTATTTGCACTTGCCATGAGCGGGGGACGAGAAACGATGTCGTCTTCAATGAAATAAATACTTAAGGTCTGATAGCTCACAAATATTTGTGAATTATAATTTTCGTAATGAATGAAAATCTTAATACTGATAATCATATGATAAATCCGATGTAATAAATATGATAACGACCTTAATTATCTCTATTTATCGCGGATGATTTTGGCACTCACATCGCAGGTGAATGCGAAGTAAATTGTCTCATCGATTGAATACTAATGTCATAAAATAGAGAATACCATTTCGTTATTTTTTTTCTCTTATTCTAAGCAAATAAAATTAATAGGATCAGACGTAACTATATTTATACCTATTTATATTCATTGTTTATATTTTGTAAACGAAGGTACTGTCACAATTACATGATTTTCTTAAAATATCGTAAGAGGCTAGTCTAAATAACATCAAATTTGATTTTAGGTCTTGCTTTTCTCCGGATTTGCATCTGCCTTTGTTATTACAGATGATAAGAGATTATAAGAAAAGCTTGTGTTCTAAAACACAATTGCGAGTTTTATATATTTTGCGTTAAGTCACTCATTTGCTTGCAACACAGCACAACCTATAGACTTATTGCGGGACCTTTACCGGTTCTCAAATTAGTCATAAAAATATTTAGCTGTTAAACGAACCGCAAAAATGAAATTTACAATTTTCGAGTTCTCAATTTTATAACATTAGCATATTTTATAAAAGATTTTGATAAATACGATGTGCAAACTGTTGATAACCTTAACAGTCCCAATAAACACAAGTATTTTGTCGTTTCATTCAAATTCAAAAATCTGTTTATTTCATAAGTTATATATGACTTTTGAAATGTATCATTACAATATTAATTTACCATTGTAATATGAAATTGCCACTCGTTCGGAAGGCAGTTTTTAGAACTCGAGGGTAGCTCTTTTCAAATAATTTTTATAGAATAATAATAAATAACTAAAGGGTTATAGAAAGATACAACCCGATATGAAGTCGAGCTCGTTATTCCCATCGACTTTTTTCCTCAAAATAATCGAAAATTTTATAACACCCTTTTTTACCAAGTAATTGTTTAATAATGATCTTCAATTTATTTACGAGTAAGTTTTGAATACCTACAAGGACCTTATTGGACAAGCGCTCACAGAACCCCATAAATGAGTTTGTAACTTTATGTAATCGACTGACAGGTAAACACATTTTTTTATTTTTAATATTGAAATTATGTCGACTACTATTGTTCTCAATCATTCTTAAATTCTTTTTTACTATTAAATTTACTCCTTATTCCCGGTTTGAAAAGCTGCCGAATGGTCCGCTTCTGCTGCACGAAAATTCTGTATACGTCTCTGGTATGTCCCCATAGCAAATGATGCACATTTACACAAGAAAGAAGCAAATCTAACATGCGGAATTATAACGAATATAATAATAATTTAATTGATGAAAATAACATACCTATTATCTGAAATGTATAAAACACGTCTAGAATTTGAGTGGACTGCTTAAGGAGTGGCAAGTATAACAAGTTAGTTGCTTATTTTATTGCTAACTGTAATAAAAAATGAAATTGTGAGGTTACTAGTAACATTTAATTAAACATTATTTATTTTTACACTACTTCAATTTGTATAATTACTAATCTTCTTTTGACATTCCATTTATATAACAAAAAGAAAGGTGTAAAAAACGTATAAAATCATAAAGTGGTTTTTGGAATTTCAATTGTAATTTAATTTAATCGAAGCACGAAAATTTTACTAATTTTTCATTATTGAGGTGAAGGTGAAGAATTATTTTTTAATTTGATCCAAAAGTTGGTCACTCCAGTGTACTAGCTCTCTGCCCATTTCGTCCCATAATCATTGTAAATACAGACCAAGAACCGGATACCTTTGATGACAGAATAATCAGTTCTTGTATTAATCTAAAAATTTGTCCGGCTTGTGACGTTTATGGGACGTCTGGCACTATGGTCACTAATCCCTTTCCCACCATGATCATTGGCATTCGTTCTTTGTTAGAAAGTCTTGAGTGGTGCCTCATGGGAAAAGCTTTTATCTAGTTTTAGGCAACAGAAAACCTGATTATGGTAACCTCTTTGTATTTTTTAAAAGAAAATATAAATTAATATTCCAATGTCGCGTTTTTCACAACAGGGGTCCTAATGAATTTAACGGTACATGTACCATTAAATGCATTTCTTACGTTTGAATGCAGTTGGTCATTTTCAGTTTACCAAATGTAGATGTAAAACAGTAATCATTTTCGGTCATATTAGCACGTTAATCAAAAATGCAACATCGTCTAGTACTTAGCTATCTTCTTTTCCTCTTCTCTCTCATCGTCGTTTCCTCTTCCTCCTCGACCTCTTTCAGTGCCGTAGGCTATTTATTGCTGAATGCAAACACTTTCCCCGTTGAAGGTTTTGCGAGTATTATCATCACGCTCAACTAAAGCAAATCGGGGAACTGGATTGGGCTATGGATATACTTTATATTCCTATGTGCACTCGATGTACACTCGATCCTCGATTTAATTTAGCGTGTATAACACTTAAGTATACTTTCCTCGTCTCCGTCCAGATAGTCCCTCCTTGCCATAAGTATGACTACAGTATTCATTTACATAGTATGGCACAGCCATACATACAATTGTTTTAAATTTTGATTTAACTTAAATTGACTTTCTATTTCCAAAACAGAATATTTTTTTCTAGTATCCATTATTATATACCATATTTGTAAAATTTCAAAGTACTTTTTTTACATATACATTGTTTTTTATAAGTGCTCTTTATTTAAAAGTTCTTTTATTTTACAGAATTGTTTTAGTTGAATTTCTACTTTTTAAATCAACCTAGAACATGAAATCTACTGAAATAAGACTTGCAGTTTCAACAAAACAGTTCTAACGAAACAATTTTAATGAAACCTGTGTTTGTCGAAATGTTTAAGTCATTGACATCTTAGCAACAACATATAACATTTGGCCGCGGCTTCGCTCGAGTAGACATAAAATGTCAAAAAAAATTTTGGATTGGATTTGTATAAAATCCGTTGTTAGTGAGTGTCTACGTCCCGAAAAGAGTAACTGTCCCAAATTTCAAGTCAATCGGACTTACATAGTTTCAGAGATGTGATAAGTCAGTCAGTTAGTGAGTGGTATTCCACTTATACATTGTATATATTTCACTTTTATAAGTGTTGTAGCAGATTTTAATCGATTTAACTTATTATTTCGTATTGAAGTAAGTAAAATATATTAGCATAGAGTACCTGAAAAAAAAATCATAATATGACTAAATAATCAGTATCATTATTTTTCCATTTCATAAGGATTACACGTCTGTATGTGCTTAAACACTTACAACTATTTAAGTAGTTAGACAAAAAACAATACATGACATAAATGGTCTTTCCTTAGGTGGAAAAAGTTTCAGAAAAAATGATAAAGACATTAGAATACATTATGAAACTTAACAAATTGAACTGAAAAACGAATGCTCGAATCGATGATGAATTGAGAGGATTTGGCGAGCTACTTCTTGTTAAAGCAATCGCGACACGTTTAAATATATTTTTTTATTGAACGGTTACATTTGTAATTGTTGTATTGTATTTAGAACTAAAATGTATTAGTTTTTGATATATTTATTATGAAGTCACACAAATTGTAGACTTCAATTTTTGACAGCTGCAATTGTTTTAGAGCGCATGCACAATAGTCGTTCACGAATTTAGAAAAACGCTCGATTCCTCCGATTTCGATAAAGAAAATCAAATTGTGTCAAAATAAAAATCGTCGGTTCGCACTCACCTTTAAATTTGAAACAGGTACAAAAAAAATATATCAAAATGTTACATCCATCGATATCGATCACACACACCAATAGTATTAGCAACTAGAATTTCTATACACCATCCCATCGAGACACTTTTCGAGTCCCTTCGGAAGCGGAGGCCGTGTCGACCTGCGGAGCCGCGGCCGGCGCGCGAGTGACTCCGCCCCGAGCGCCGGCGCGCGAGCACCCCACGCCGCCCCACTAACCTGCGCGGAGCTTCCTAAAATGTTAAATATCGCTACACACTCCGTTGTGACGTCCCTGAAGCGAGCCACTCCGCTGTTTGAGCTGCAACTGACCGCAAAGCCTAGAGTATCGCATGACGTGAACGTTGCAAAAAGGAAAATACGCGATTTGAGCGTTGCGAAAACGGTGTAACATATTGTGACGTATCACGATAACATTGTACCATAATAAATATTAAATAAGGCCCATATTTTATGTACACTGTAATACTGTTAGCGTAATAATCAATACGTGCCGTATTTTTTTTTTAATATAAAACGTACTGGGCTTGACTGTTAGGAAACCAAAAGGGCTTGCTTGAAGCGATTGATGCATGCCGGTGACGCAAGAGAGGTATGCAAGGATCGTTCTATCAGAAGGATCTGCATCTCTGCTCGCCTTCTGGTAACCGGAAGTCAGATTGTTAATAAAATAAAATGTTGTAATGAAAAAATACTCGTTGCCATTCAATATATTTATTTGAATTATTAGCATTAAACAAAGTTATAAATAATCGATACGGAATAGCGGTTGTGATAGAGCCGTGCTGTGGCCAACTTCGCTGCATCACAAAAATGAATTTGCTCGATCGGTGAAATATTACACGTTTACAGAATACGGACATGAAGTACCAACTTCTGCTGTTGGGCTTCGTCCAGTGAGTGAGAGTTCCAATCGTCCAATACCCTCTCTCCCTTCCATCAACCCGATTCTCCTACATTGCCTTGTCACCATTGCCTTGTCGCCCTCCCAAGAGGCCGGCAAGGCACTGGTGGCTCCTCTGAGGTTACGAGTATTCACGGACGGCGGTGACTATCCATTCTCTATTGACTCCTCATGCTTGCTCATTTGCTCTTCGACTATGCTATTTAAGGAGAAGGAGTTTGGATGATAGCGTAAGTGTCCACATGACATATCCAAACAATATTTTATTCAAGACTTGAATTGAAAATTCACCTTTAAGAGTAATTATCAAAAACGTCCCATTTTTTATGATTATTCTTCATATAATTATATTACGTTGGAATATTCATGTTTTCAAATAAAGATAGCGAAATAATATTTTACTTGAGAAATTCCGCATTTTTTGCGTAATTTAAATTTATCTAGCTTAGATCGTAATTAGGCGATTGAAAATGAAACTGATAGAAACTGATAGATTGAAAATGAAAACAAACAGGACGGTTTGAATAAAAAATGAGGTAGAAATTGAAACGAAGGCGTAAATACAAATTTATTTTGTTTACGTTCGCCATACTATGCGGCTATGCGGTTTGTTTCACTCATTCTGTGTAATAGGAAATTTACGAAAGATATTATTCGAACCCCATAAAGAATGATCGATTAGGCCTAACAAAATACAAATC
Source organism: Eumeta japonica (assembly GCA_005406025.1). Lineage (NCBI taxonomy): Eukaryota > Metazoa > Arthropoda > Insecta > Lepidoptera > Psychidae > Eumeta > Eumeta japonica. The sequence goes on from BGZK01000669.1 coordinate 158,165, forward strand.
TAAAACTATCATATATATATTTTCTTTTTAGTTCACCGTCATCATCAACCATCAATTTCTCAATTATCAAGAGAAAAACTAACTGATAAGCAACCATCAAAACTAGTTCCGCCAAAGTCGCTTAGCAGGCGACCATCTATAGTGAACTTAACCTTTCAATAGGCAGATAAAATCTCAGCTATTAGTTTGGCTATAAATAAAACTTTCGATGTAATTTGGCACAAAATACTGTAAAGCTTCTATTATTTTCGCAAAACTTCCCAAGCCACCAAAACGCACAACCGACTTTCCCACGGTCTGAAATATTAAAGTCATTGTTTGCTCGACTATATGCCTGTTAATGCCGGTGTCCCATAAACCTTATACATTATTTCCTTTCATTTCATTTTATACATCGACAAATCAATAAATATTGATTGCTGTACAAAAATAACAACATTAAGGACACTGTTAATGGAAAGCTACTTTATTTTCAACTACTAATGTCACGTCATCTAATAACTACTTACTGGTACAGGTCGAACAGTGCGGTGACAAACTTGTATCTAAAGTCGAAACATTTCTTACACAGGACTTGGGATAATATAAACTTAATTTAGTGCATTTCGAACCCTTAACTCAGCTCAGTGCATACACAGTGCAATTCGAACCCTTAGCTCAGTGTATACACCACAGTTCCTTTGACATTACTCCTTGTTTCAATACGTGTTGACATTATATTTGTGATATAGCACATGGTATATAATATATAGTGTATGTATATGATATGATAATGATATCATAGTCTATTAAAGCGTAAAACCTAACCTGACTACAATAAAATTAGGGTACTCATTAGAGAGAGACCCTAATCACCGCCTCCTACTTGAGATGCATGGCGAAGCTGTGGCCGCTCATGTACCTTTATTCTTGACTCTGAGCTGGGTCACAGCAATGCCAACTTCTCACATTCGACCACATTCAACGTACTACTTAATCGAATTAACGACGGTCCAGTAAACTTTGATAGACTCATTTTCTAAGGATTGCTCTTAACAATATTTGCAATAGTTTTTCAATAGTTTTCCAAATTATTGTAAATATTTAGTTTTGGGAAGTGAAAAATATTCTTCCATACAGCCATCTATGTCACGATCGATACTCCAACTGCATATGTCAATTTGAAATAAAAAAAAATTACGTGCTAAAATAACATGTAAGCTACCAACGATTTTCTGATTTTTCCCTTTACTATATTGTGAGATCTTGCTCGTTTGCCAGATTTTATAGTCTAGGTCAACGCAAAATATTCTATAGTTAGTTTGCAAGTATCATAATATTATGGAACAACCCTATCGGGATTCTAGAATTGAAAGAGAACGTAAAATAAACACGTAAAAAAAACAAAAGTTATATATTTAGTAACACTGAGATGCAGAAAAGCTCTATGAAATTACTGTAACACTTTTAATCAATCGCACTTTACTAGTGAATAACACTGATCGCCAAAAGAAAACTAACCCATAAATGCTCGAATTTAGATAAACTCCTGGACGAGTGGTCTCGAACATTCTCCGAATGTAAACAATCCTATAAAGCATAAAAACAAGACATTAATATGTCACTACCGACGTAAACAAACAAGGTTTATTGTAGTCTGGGACGTTGTAACCAATCAAAATGAAAAAAGCCATAGACAACTGACCATGTATTTAGAAATAAACAAACAAGATAAGTACTTATTTTTTACTTTTTTTAGGAGAGTTATTCTGTTTTTGCATTCTTTCAAAAGCTATTCTGACATTTCCAAGCATAGTTCACGACGAATATGTGTGACAAAATGCCCGTATCATTTAAATACGGTGTAGTTCGAATGTCTTACGCCTACAAGGAACCGTAGACCTAAGTGTTTTCTATTAATTTAAGCTTGTTATTTCTATCCGTTTCCGATATAAACACTCGTGACAGACGGACAGATAGACAAACGGTTAACAAAACGATTCTATAAAGTTATTAACGATTCTATAAGTTTATTGCGGTATGAAACCCTAAAAGTAGTACAGCCTTTTTAAAAAGACGGAGAAACGTTGACAACCCTTCTGTCAGTGACCATTCTAAGGTGAACCACACACTCGTTCATTTCGTTTGCTATGAAAAAGTACGCCGCCGTCATATAGGCGAACGTTAATATATTAATATAATAGTTCTGAAATTGGAATTTCACAATCAAATGTAACAGATTTGCCATTGTATCAAATATGGTATTGTTTAAAAAAATAATAAGAAATCAGAATTTTGTGGGGTACAAATTTTAGTATAAATTGATCTTTAATATTCTAATACGGTTTCCATCTTTTTTTTTTGGATTAGTTATAATTTAAAAGTATTAAAAGAAAAAATAACTGAAATGAGTCTAACCTAAATTAGGCTAAGAAATGTTCTAAATAATAATAAATCGTAAACAAGCCGTGTTTGTATATTAAATAGATTTTCGAAAAAGCATTTTAAACATTTTGTACACATATAGCCGATGCCAAAAAAACGGTACTTAAATTTTTTGTATTTGTTTGTGCATTTGTGCACGCTAATCTCACGAACGTCTAAACCGATTTAAATGCGATTTTCACTGATGTATTGTGTTAAATGTCCCGTAACATTTAGTGTTTGTTTAATTGCAATCGGTTTACAAACAAAAAAGTTATGTTAATCTACTATCTAAATGTATTAGATCCATAAATATTAGAACAAACGTACGATAATTTCATATTTTTGTGTGCGATTGATTAATAGCAATTAATCAATGATATTTACCGTTAAGTTTCCATACAGTTATTTTTAGCGACTTGCTAATTATTCGGCATGGACTGGAAAAAATGATAAAAATTAGATTGTCGCCGTCTCAAAATGTAATCCCCTACAACATACAATATAGTATAGCGAACAAGAAAAGTGTGTAAGAGACAACACAATTGACATAAATCGAAAAGTTTACATCGATTCATATTATAAATCTCAACGTCTCTCCTTTTCACGCATTTATTCAGTTTACGTGCTTTTTTTAATTATCACTATATTACCTGCCTAAAGTACAGGATACACGATACTTTATTGAACAAAGCAAATAAGCATTGGCGATAATGGTGAATCAGGCTTGTAAAAAGACGCTTTTGAAGCGCTTAAATGGCTTGCACTGAGTAAACGATTAAAGATGAATCAAATTAATTAATATATATATATATTGTAGATTTTGAAAAAACCTACAAAAAAGTCCGTGATAACATGTCTATCTTCTAACGATAATCCACAACAAGAATTTTTGTCTTTTATACAACACCTGGCTGTCAACGGCGGCGAACCGACTCGCGCCCGTTAATAAAACGAGGAATATTATATACAGAGGCCTTGATGTGAATAAAATATATTTTTTAAGTTTGGAAAATAATAGAGATATAAATACACGGAAAACTCATAATATCTATAAGTACCTTTAAATTAAAAATATTTCTTTTATTATTATTTATCTCGTAATTAACATATCCAAATAAAATTATACTTTATTTATGAAAAAACCTTAAATTAAATTTTGCAGTCCACGCGAACAGAGCCGTAGGCACAGCTATAGTAATATAATAAATATTAATAGTGTGTTTTGTATATTTGAAGGCGCTGATCTCGGAAACTACTAGACTAGATTAATTTGAAAAATTAATCTAGGCTAGTAGATTTCTTCTTCACTTGTCGTATAAGGTTTATTTTTTATTTTTAATGATGAATGCATGAAATAATGGATAGACGTCAGTGAAGCAAAAGAAATAATGACATGCAAAGGTGATGTTGGGAAATAAGTGTGAGTTTGTAATATCATAAAATATTATTATTATATAATTAAAAGTAAATATAGACCGAATCTTTTGTTTTCTTTTTTTGTGTAATTTCTATATTAATAGTATTTATTTAATGAGATGCATCTAATTATGTGCCTATCGTGTACATAAGACTCATGTATAATCCAAATTGAAACGGCGAATCAAACTTAAAAAATTTCAAGCAGAAGTTTAATTGCTATAATTTGAGCTACATAATAATAAATGGAGTATATTTTCGACTTGATGCAATATCTGATGTTTGACCCCAATGAATTGGATAAATGTAACATCAACTATTTTTAGATGTCACGCAAATCCATAGATTTTTTTTCTATAAAATCTTCTACTATTTTTCCCACATTAACAACTTTATATTCATTCATTTATTTTTAAAAATATTATAGTACATTTCATATTAGTACTCCACAGTATAAATCTGCCTCCGTTATTTCCACTTTCATCGTACTGTCATCTATTAGGGATGTTCCCCGCACTTGACATTGTTCACTGGGCGGATATCATTATAGGCGATTATGGGATATCATTAAAAATTATTTTCAATACTTAATCTTATTTTGATTTCTCTTTTCGTAAATTACATATAACTTACATTTAAAAATTTGGAAAAAATGACGTTCCTCTAACCATTAACCCAGTTAATTTGACACATTCCAATTCTGAAGCTTTGGAACTAAAAGTCCTAAAATAACAATTATTCTATTACGAAACTATTAAGCAACGTTTCAAAATTCGCTCAAGGATAAGGCCCAGCAACAAAGTCCTTGAACTCCAATCCTATGTTCTATAGCCTATTACTCATATAGGCTTTTGTATCCCTAGATATCCCTTCATCGCAATAGCGATGTACCGTATGATTAAGCTGCTTGCTTTTCGGCCCGCGACTTCGCCTGCGTGGACGTAGTATTAATGTCTTCATCTTTTACATTGATCGATCTTGCTATGAATCCCCAATCTTGGTTCCGCTTTCAAATGCGATCTCCGTACTGTTCCTAACGATTCACACGCTCGAGTTCGATCCCGGTCTTACTTTCAATTCTCGTCCTGCTCTGGCTTCCGATCCTGCTCTCTGTCCCACTTTGTATTCAGATGCTAATGCCAGTTTCTTATATCCGTCGATCTTATTATTAATCCCATGCCGGTCCTGTATTCAATTCCAAACCCCAGAACTGCTTCCGATTCTGTCCTGGTCACGCTCTTGATTCTGATCTCTGTCACACACTCGAATTCGACCTTGATCTCGTTCTCACTTTTGATCACTCCACCCTTCTCGATTCCAATTCTAGTCCGACCCTCGATCCTACTCGCTGCCCCGTTCTCACGTTCCTAATTCTTACCCCGATTTTATACTAATTTTAGACCCCGTCTCGTTGTTATTTCGGTCCCAATCCCGTTCTTGATTCTAATTGAACATTTGGACGATACCAAAGGTATATCAAATAATAAATAAAATATAATAAAAAATAGAATACAATCTGTGGTACTCGAAGATTATTGCAAAGTGCTTCTTTAATACAGACATCCGTATTAAAGAAGCACTTCTCAATAACCATTTTTCTGGTACTTTTTTATGATGTTTTTTTCGTTCTTGAATCCTTTTTTTTATAAATAATATGTCATGTCCTATTTTAAAACATAATCTAACTCTATGTGAGGTTTCATTGAAATTATTTAATCATTTGAACATGATTGAATGACAAACATTCAGACAAAATCATTCGTTTATTTATAATAATATTTCATTGTTTCTCGTGTACAATCTTAATGTTTTTATTAATAACAGTTTTACAAAACATCTAAAATATTTTTTACGGTTTGATATTGCATGTTATGTGGCTAAGAATGAAAATTTTATAATTGTAAATACTAATGGCATTTTTAACGTAATAAGCTTCTTTTTAACGAATCTTTGATATAGTCCACCATACGATGTTGGTACTTTGCATATATTTAAAAAGGCATCGATAATGAATATTTAATAATCAAAGAAAGTGAAAAGCGATACTTAGGTATTTGAAGGTTAAGCATAGTTGAGTTTTACCTAAAATTTCAAGATGTAGACAAGGACTTATTTAAATCTTTAATGTACCATAACCCTATTTCTCTCCAAACGCGATATGTAATTATTTGTGCCCAAAAAAGAAATTTAATAAAGAAATATAAACATTTTTCTTCCGTTCATTTCATCTCACAACACGGACTATTATAAGTTTGAAAACACAAGCACAAGTATCATATTTCCCGCTTACAAACGCTTAGTACGATGGAGGTGACCATATGTCACGTTTAACCATAACAAATATGTGTCGGATTTTCTTAGAAATAAACGGTTTAATTAGTGTGGCAGCCGAAATTAAGTATGCTATATGACCAGCAGTTAACGTTGTACATATTTGAGACCGGATTAATTAGCTGTCGCGTTTTTTGAAACGGTGAGAAACCCAGACCATTCCAGTGACCACACGCGTAATTAAACACGACTATTTGTGCTCAAAGATGAAATCTAATGTTTTATATTATGATATAAATAATGTCTTAACAGCTCCCCATTCAGTGGAATCATACAATTTAACGGTTTTAATGATCCTGTCGTACGATGTGAAAATTTTAGTTATGAAAATATTTCGTCACGTATCTTACCTTGTCGATTCCTCGACAGTTTGTTTTATTGTAAAGCGGAACATAGCATTTTCAACTTGGTATTAGCATTATTCCCTTGATGACATTAAAACTCTAATTAACTCTACACTTAAATTATGGACCCTGAAAACGGACTGCAATTGATCCGTATATTAAAGTGTTCTTAAGAGGCTGAATCTAATACAATTCAAGTAATTTATTGGATAATACGATATCCCTGGCGTAGTATGTGTAGTATCCATTTACATCATTTTATTTCCGTGTTACGTCTTTTTGTACTAATCTGATTAGCGTGGCTTGTAACACTCGTCAGATCATATAGCCATTATAGCAATGAATTTGTTAGTTACGAAGAATACATATTTCATTTGTGAGGAAATCGCTTTAAATCTTATTTGATATCTGATTAATATACTTTTTTTTTTTAAATGAATTTTTGTGTTTGCGTCGTATAAATAGACGATGTAGCTCCTACTTTTTAAAGTTTAAACCTGATTTTTTAGATGAACACTTCATGTAATTTCTGTAAGATTAAAATGCTTGGTCAAAAACAAATTATGTAAACACACTAGGTATAACGGGCAGGTATCGTTGTTTTTCTGTGATTTACTTCTGTATGGATCGGACGTTGATCCTTGAATTCCTAAATACCTAAAATGCAATTTCTTGCTGGTGTAACGACACATACGTTATTCATCGTATTTTTTAAATTAGTACCTAATCCTTTGCTTAGCCTGCTTGCTGCCTGAAAAATATCTTAGCCTATAAAGGTTCTTAGTACATTAAAAATTATTATAAAATATTATTTTATGAGAATGCGATAGCAAAACGAAAAAGATAGCTTTTGTGATTGTAATGTTTATATCTTTACTTGTAATATTTAAACTTTTTATGGCATTTCAATATATGACATCGTGCTAAATTCAACATGCAACCTTGATATTAGCGCAAAGTTAAGTATAAAAAAAATGTGTCGTAACAAAATATAAAATGAGGATAATTCGACAACTTTTAATTCCAAACCTTATATCAAGCCTCCTACTTTCGTGAAATTAAGAATAATTGCAGAACAAAAGATTTAAATAGAGGGGGGAAAATAGAGAAAAATTCTTGAGTTAAAGAAAGCTGCCTTCCTTACGATCTTAGACGCAAGACAATAGTGGTTTATTAATTAAAATTGTGTGAATACCTAAAATTCACTAAAATTGTCGAATTTATATAGTGAAATATTTCAAACATTGTATTATGACATAATAGTCATACAGCAGTGTGCTTAAAACTCTCATTTGAAATAATTAATTGTTAACTGTTAAGATAAAAATTAAACATGTTAAAATACATTGTTTTACAATTGGTAAAAGAAGGTATTTGTGGGCATTTTCACAGTTGGCACTTGACTAAGTTAGTCTTAAGGATATTGATATTTGTGACATTAAATTAATCACACAAATACCAATATCTCTAAAATTACCGATATTTTGACATGTTTAGTTTTTAACTTTAACAGTTAGTGGTTAACTATCGCAAATGCGACTTTGAAGCATACCGCTGATCATTTTTTGTACAAAATTAAAAACTTAGAATGAAATAAAAAAGACGATTTCGTTCTTGCTTTTCCTAATCTCCTGAAGGATTCTAATTATCTGGTAGAAGGGAGAAAACACAATGATTCAAGTCGTTTTCTTTGACAGGCACCGCTGAAAAATTTCTTAAATTTTTTCCATGCTAATTTCATTTTCATCATCATTTATTTATCCAGTTGCAAGGACATTGTCATCTACAACTGTACCTTCACATGTCAAACACTTGTTTCAACGCTTTTTAATATGCTTTTATTCATTCAGTTGGAATAATTCCTTGCTTGTTTTACTATGTCACATAGAACATTCAGCCTAGCCCATTTACTAAACTCGAGTAAATTATTAAATGCTTACAAATTTCTGTGTATTTTTAGTTACAAACTTTTCGTCTCTACAGCATTTCATTTTTCAGAAATGGTGAGCTTTTTTTTATTTTAATGAGAGCAATACTGCTGCAAGCCCTCTCCTAGCTGCTCGGACGTCCGCGTGCGAAACCCACATTTGCACCTCCACTTTAAGTGTTTCCTATGTTTAGGCCGTGAACTTATCCTAGTCTTTTAGACTTGTTAAATTTGAGTTCTTAAAAGAATTAATAAATAATTTTAAAAGTTTGATTTTTGAGTCACAACATATTTTTTTCATTAGTATAAAATCAATTACAAAAATGCAAACTTAACGTTTTGTCAAAATCGATAAAAGTTTTTATTGATACATTTATATCTAGAAAACACACCGGAATGAATCTTGTTTTCTAAGTATTATTACGATATATTTAATTCTATTAAATAACTCTAAGCTACATAGAGAAATTGCAAAAAAATAATTATTAATTGTCCAAACTATCTAAAATTTCATGTTCATCATCATCATCGTCGCTCAACCCTAAGCTAGTCGCATTTACTGAAAAGGACAAGTCCTGATACACCGAAGACAGAGTAATTATGGGGGGGAGGGGGGAGTGCAAGTTCTAGTCTGGATTAGGAGTGACGAGAGTGTAGAGCCAGCCGGTATTCGCGCAGCCTTTAGCCAGAAACCGAAGTCGGGATAAGTAATAGATACTATAGTGCGTCAATAAATATAGTGAGAAGAGTATGTTCTTTTCGTTTCTCTTTCGGTATTTATTTCCTTTGCTGGTGTAGATTTGACGTCCATTTCTGGAATTTGGAACAGTTCATCTAAAGCCTTTTTAATGTCTACTGTACTCTGTGCTAATGTTGTTTATTCTTCCTGGTTCCTGTCAATCTTTCATTGTTTATTTTCTCAGCTCAGTGAATAAGTTTTAGCGTCCGTTTAGGAGTTGACAAAGTGCATCGCTAGCCTTTTTAGTTTCCGCTTTGCTCTGTACTATAGTTGCCTCTTTTTTTGGTGTCTGTTGTCTTGGTCTATCTAAGTCTCTCATGTCTAACTAGGATGCCCAATTTTTCTTTCTGTTATAATAAATCTTAAGGCGATGTTCACTCGATAATGTCGAACTCTTTCTTTGAAATAAATTTTTATTTTTTAATTTCTTTCTTTCCTTAATCTTTCATTCTTCTTTTTCTTCATTTCGTGCAGATTGTCAATGTCCGTTTTTGAGAATTGGTAAAGGTACATAATCTTTGTAATCTCTAGTTTTCTCTGTGATAATGTCGTTCATTTTTCTTAGTTAATGTAACAGTAACTCTTGTCTGTCTGAGCGAGTCTCTCCAGTGTGAGTATATTTCTGTTGTAGTAGATCTTAAAGCAGAATTAAGTCAATAATGACGAAGTATTTTTTTTAATAAAAAAGATAATTATCCTAATTAGTTTCTTTAGTCAATCGATTAATTCTTCATTTCCTTCGCTTGGTGCAGATATTCAGTGTCCGTTTGCGGGAGTCAACAAAGTTCAGCCGCAACCTTGTTAATTTCGTGCAGCCCATTTTTCTTACTTTATTGTCGAGACTATTGCAAATTTCATGTTGTATTAAAAAAAAAGTTAAACCTAAAGGGTTTGCTGATGAACTGTTATAAGATAAAGTAAAATCTGACTACTAAAGAAATAGCAAAATCGCTAAAGAACTTCGGCGCCATATTGAAGAACTCAATAGAGGTTTTCAAGAGGGGAGTCTAAAAATGAACACGAATAGCAAGAAAATTGTTTCGAGTGCACTTATCAACCAACTCCAGTGACAGTCAAGAGCTCTCCAATGGAAATTGTTGTCAAATATCTGTACTGGGGACATATCGTGGGATTAATTAGATCCAACTTCAATGTAAAGGTTACCCTGGTGGAAATATTTATTTATAGTCCGAAACCTCAGAGATTATTTGACTTTTTTAGAGTTTTTCGGACTTAAAATGTTATTAAGTCCGAAAAAGTCTGAAAAACTCTGAAATAGTCAAATATTCTCTGAGATTTCGGACTATAAATAAATATTTCCACCAGGGTACACAAGGAATTCAGCTCGACTGGGCAGCGTTCTGAAAATTACACGACATATTCATATCCAATATACATCAGTGTCTAAAGACGAAAGCCTTCGAATAGTGCATGTCGCCAGTGATGACATACGGATGCAGAACGTGATCCCTTACATTAGCAAAGAATGTCGAATTGACAACTTTTGGCGATAGGTCTTCGAGTGCCGACTATTAACTGGACGTCCAAGCAGACACCTTGCAAAGATCGCGGGCCACCGTTGGTTGCGGTCAGCTCGAGACGTTTGTCGCGAAAATATAATGAGGAGATTTATGTCCCTTATGGAACTTAAATAATTGAAACGAACGAATTAAACAAACAAGCTACAATTTTGAACTAAAAACTAGTAGACACTCAATTGTAAACAGTAAACTGATGCTCAACAAAACATCCCCTCGGTTTACAATTGAGTTTCAGAACACTGAAATATCAAGTATGCCTGCGACTTAACAAATCATTATATTTTAAAAAATGTATATTTTCAAAGTTAGAATCTCATTTCTTAGTTTATTTTTATTTTTTATCTGTCCATAGTTGGATTTTACTACTATTTCATTGATATGTAATTAACTTGGTGATTTAGTTAACTTGGTATTGTATATTTTCTTTTATGAGAAATATATATGCGAACGAACATGTAGCATTGGAGAGATTGACAACCTCACACTCTAAAAAAAAATTGGTTGCTTCTAACAAAATTATGATTCCCGTGTTCATAATAATTCCATACGAGCCCAACAAGATCTTAGATTCTTCAAATAATATGATTTTGATTGATTATCATTATTCAATTGACTAGTCAACTGTATTGCTCTTATTATTTTTAGTTAATTAAAGCAATTCAGATCTTATTCAGCATTAATATGAAAAATGACTATACCGACTAATTTATCTTAACAAATTCAATTAATACCTAGTCATTATCAACAAGAAAATTATTATAATATCTAATTCACTTTAATAGATTCCACTAAGATCATGATCAGTACCAACATAGAAATGATTATAGTACCTAATTGATTCATCTTAATAAATTCAATTTAGACCTTGTTACATTTGAACCACATAATGTTTATTATGATCGAATTCATTTACTTAAATCAACTATGAAACTTGTTCCATACTACTTGGTAACATTATAATAACAACTATGTTACTCATGTTTAAATTCATTAAGGGCCTTTCCGATCATCTCCTCTTAAACTGATACTTAACAAAAAGTCACTCTTAAAATTAGCTTTGCCTTCTACGTTGTCTTTTTAACAGTTATTAGAGCTGAAAAGCCATTTAAAGGAAGACCTGAAACACAAAACTAATTTTAAAAGTGACTTTTTGTTAAAAGTCAGCTTAAAAGGAGATGGTGGAAGAGGCCTTAAAAAACATTTTGTTTTATTGACTAAGGTCCGCATTGATAAATCGCACTCAAATCTGAGAATACCCATGAGTTCGCATTTGAGGGGTTACCCTGAAGTTCACTTAATAACCTGTAACGCGTGATTGATAATTGATAATATGTTCCACGTTTAAGAGTGAACTGACATACAACACATTAATTAGAACAGCACCTCCCGTGCTACCTCAAACGCGGTCTCAAAGTTGAGTACGATTTATCAATACAGACCTAAGAAATTTTATTTACTTTGAAAATTAATGCTGGCATGACATTCTGATCCACCCGCAACCAGCCTATTTATGTTTAAATAATCACAGCTTATAAATAATTCATAGAACATATCTAATAGAATATATTTAAAATATATTCTATACAAAATATATCTAAAATAGAATATATTTAAAAAATCTAATTTCTTGTCAATAATTGAATCCTAAAAATAAATTACATTATTTGTTGTAATTGACATATATGACAAATTTAGATAAAATAAAATAAATTGTAAGAAAATACTTGTTTATTTATTTTAAAACCGTACAGTGTAACGTTACATATTTTTTTACTATTGTTAAAATGTTTATGTTACAAGGTATCGGCGATATTAAATGAATTGTAGAAAATAACGACCTTCTGTGCTGTATTTAGTTCGTTCTTTGATACCTTAAACTTTGGTACATGTACACTTGGTCTTCAACATCAACAGCAACCAACAATACCACAACTATCTCATTCACTGATACAACTATGTCTAACTTTTCGCAAGTAATACAAATAGGTACTAAATGAATAAACAAAGAAATCATGAAAGAAATAAACCGATTTTAACTCGAGCGGCATACAAACTACTATTCATTTAACTATTGACTAGCGATCTGTGCTAGCTAGATTTGTTCAGTCAGCGTCTCCTCTTGCCCCCACGCCGCCCTTTGAGGTGAAGAGGGAAGGGTAGTCACTTATTTCAATCGATAAATTGATTATTTACCTCAACTAATATGAAAATAGTTTTAAACATTTTCTCTCAGTAGAATTTAATATTTAATTAATAATTAATCCAATAACATTAAGTACCAAAGGTGATTATTTTATCTTTGTTGTATTAAAAATGATAAGTATTAGAGTAGTTGATGTAATTAATAGATATTTGGTAAATCAAATACTACTTTATTAATTTAACAATGAAAAAAATTAAAACTACTAATTTGTTTAACTGCTTCAATTTATTTATTTTGAATTGATTTAATCTACACGTGTACAAGTTCATTAAATAAAAGTGATCAAATTATATAAGAAAATAAGTCATGACAGAAACAATGTATATACTTGTTAGAATTAATATAGTACTTACATTGTTAATTCAATTACAAATGAACTAATTGTTATAACGAATCAGTTTTCGTCGATATATACAATTTCATAGTTGTTTTCATTTATTTAATGCTAACTAAAAAAAAATCTCTCTTAGTTATTTTTAATTTTTTACAGTGCAAACATATCGAACGCATTGCTGTTCACTATTATACACTGTTGAAAACATCCAATACAGTCCCATACAGTGGCGGATTTATATTTTTTATGAGTGTAGGCCACTTTATTTCCGCCGCCCCATGTACTTTTCTTAAATAATAATTTCCCGAAATGTGCCGCCCCTAGGACGCTGCCGCCCCTAGGCCGCGGCCTACACGGCCTATTGACAAATCCAGGACTGGTCCCATACAAAACAATAGAATCTATAATGGTTTATATAATCTATCTGGAAGAAAAAATTTCCAGATAGAGTTTAATTTGGAATCTATATGTAAGTCCATCATAGCAAGGTTTCTTTATTGGACTTAATGGGATTGTAATGTTATTTGTATCTGTATGGATTCTAACTGCACCTTACCTGTAGGTTTGTATCCGTTTTTATCGTAAGTCCATGTGGACATAAAAACCAATGTAGATTTCCGAATACAAAATAGAAAATGTTTTTAATGCTTTTTAATGACAATTCCACAATCGTAAAAATGATGTATTATTCTATATGTAAATCCAGATAAGAACTCTGCAGTCATATAAGTTTCATTAAACTTTCCGTTTCGTCCCTTCGAAAGTTTTTATGGGTATGGATATGGATTTGCAGCGACGAAAGCACATTAGTTTCCAATATAATCATTTCTTATTGGAATCTATTGGATGTTTTCAACAGGGTATTTATTGAAACTTATTATAATAATTTAAATGCAATTTTAATTGCATTTAAATTATTTTAAATTTTACATTGCATTTAAAATTGCATTTAAATTATACAACATAAGATATAGAATCAACAATCATAAGTAATAACAATACAATTAACATCGACAAAGTCATGAAAACGTGACGTACCCGACGCGCACCGGCTATCCACCCCATAAATAATGTAGGAATTTTGCAGCAATCACTAATACCTGGAAATGTGGCGGATGGCACTTCTACGGCTGTCATTTCGACGACTAATTTTATCATCTTTCTCGATAGCTAATTTAAATACTGCATTTTTTTATTATTTTGCTATTGTTTTTGTTCCACAACGGTCCATAGAAACACAAGAGAATAGGCCACATTTTATAATGAGCTTTAGTGGTTCTAAATTACTCTAGGAAAGCACGCAATTAAATTCATAACTTAAATTCTCTACCTGCGGGTTTGACTTCAGCGATCTAAACTGTTTAAGCATCCGGTGTCTTGCACTGTATACAAAATTCGTGACTGCTTCTGCTTAGGATGTGCTACTTTGGCACCATTACTTTGACAACTACCATTTTACGATTTCTAACATTTGATAAAATAACTAGTAAAACTGAAAATTGTAATAAACCATTTCATTAAGTACAGATCCTATTATCAAAAAATCTTCCAACTCGTTTGTCATTTCCGAAAAATCAAAAATGTGTATGTATTTAAGATTCTCTTTAAATATTAAGATGATTATTATTTTCTAACGCTGGGTCGTAAAATATTAAGGCATCAGCAGTATATTAAAAATGTGGCGCTCCTTCAATAGGTAATGTCATTGCAAATTGCAAATAACTCATAACACACTACAACATTTCCTGTGTCGTTTTTGTAAAGGGAGTTTGTGTCGTGTTGCGGAAAGGAAGTTGTGTCAGTTTGGCATGATATTTATTTATAAATTTTAAAAGTTGTTTGATTCATCGAACATATTGTTTATAAGTAGGAACTGTTTTTTGTGGTGTGGTGCTGGCTATTGGTGGGTATTTTTTGCAGTTGCTTTTGCTACGACAGGTATGGACGATAAATAATGGGTGACAATACTGACAATACAAATGATGGATCTTCGAAGAAAAAACGAAGTGCATACAGGTTCACAGTGCAATACGACAAAAATCTGGAGTAAACATTTAAATGAATACGTCCAAATATAAACTTAAAGCTGTCTGCCAATTATGTATAAAATAATTTCGAGCTGAGACGTGATTAAATTTCGAACAAATAATTCAGCAGACTACTCTGTATTTTTAAATGTCACGACTTGACTGCCACCGGTCGGTGTAGGCACCGCCGGGATTTGTTTTATGCATGGCATCTCATTCTGTTTAGCTAATAGATTATTGTTTAAAAAGAAACAAAATTGAGTATGTTTGTCGGTCGTTGCTCGTTGGTCATAATCGGATCGATCAATATAAAAACTAAACCATACTAACATTTTTTGTCTGTGGTGTGGGGTTGCCAACGTTATAATATTTCACATTTATGCGGAAATCTGAAAGTCTCAATAACTGTAATGAACTAGGCCTAGGCGATCCGTTTTAATAAAAAGTATATTTAGCAGGTCTGATATTGAAAGGCACGCAACAACTGCAAAACATCAGATTAAAATTAAACTTTCCGCTTTAAGCGCTCAAAAGTGTCACAGACATGTTTAATAAAAATCCACTCCCTCGGAGGACAAAGTAAAACAAACAGAAATAAAACTTGGAGGTTACTTTGCAACCCGTGACGAACCATTTTCTCGCATGGATCACCTTGTCGAGGAGTTAAAAGATACGTTTCTGGACTCGGATATAGCGAAATCTCTCGCTGCAAACGCACTAAAATAAAAGGCATAATAATCAACATTGTTGGTGAAGATGAAAAAGAGGTACTTGCGGAAAAATTACGAAATACAAAGTTTTCCATTTTAACTGACAACTCAACAGGAATTGCTTGTGTAAAGACAGTGTGTTGGTTTTATGACGAGCTCTAAGCGCGCATTGTGAGCCGTTTTTTGGGAGCTGGAACAAGTTTGTAGTGAATATAAACCTGCGAGCGCCAAAGAAGGTGCCACTGCTGCCCGACTTTACAAAGCAATTATTACCACGTTTAAAATAAAAAAAACTTCTAATAAATAACATTATTTTTGCCTCTAATGGGCACAATGTTATAATGGGAAATACAAGTTTGATTAAGACCCGCATGATGAAGTTATATCCTGGAATTCGCATTGTGAAATGCATATGCCACTTTTACAAATGTAGCGCACAAGTGTGAGCTAGCGAAGTATGTAAAAGACTACTAAGAACTTGTAAAGATTTGGCAAGAAATCGCTACAACTTTTTGAAAAATTCGTCCAAACGACACGCACAGTTTACACAATTCCAAAAGGTTTTTCAGTTGGATATTCTAAAATTGTTGCATCCAAGTCAGACAAGGCTTAACGTATTCATAGATCACATGCTCGAAATGTAGGATCCAACGAAGATATTTTTCGCTGACAAATGTCTTAAGGAGCGTCTGAGAATCTCAGAAGATATTCATCGTGCTTTATGTGACACATTCGTGAAAGCCTACTATTTGTTTCTACAATGAGTACTTCAAAAATTTACTCGGTTCAATGAATACTTCCAGTCTAAAAAAAAATGTTGTAAGAGTAGTATACGAAAGAATGGAAAGAAAGAAAGAACTTACACCGAGTTCTTATTGAAATGTATGAAAAGTGATTATGTCCACCAGATTTCATTATTAGAAATCCAACCTGACGATAGCATTAAGTTCCTTGAAACGAATCAGATTTACTTAGGTGTAGCCACTATGAGACAAATATCGACACCAGAAGCAATGCAGAGACGCGATGTAATAGCTAGTTTTCGAAAGAATTTCCAAAATTTTCTCATTACATCCTGTTTTCAAATGAAAGCGAAGTTACATTTTTTGTTTCGATATTTTATTAAGTTTTAACTTAAAATTATTAAAAAAATATTTCACGTACCGCTTTTTAAGTTTCAATTTTTTTCAGAAATGATTTCGAAGATCCTGTGTTTACACAGTTAATTTTATTAAGTCCAAATTTCCAGAACAAGCTTTGTCTCATAAAATAAGGAATCAACACCCAGCTTATTACCATTGGCTATGCTTTTGAGACGCTGCACTAACCAATCAGATGAAAATTTGCAAGCTATTTAATAGTGATGAATGGCGAAATTTCCGATTATTGAACATATTCTTCCAAACGAAATATTAACTTCTCAAGAAGCCGAACATTTTTGACATAAGGTAAAAGTAAAGACTGTAATGTATGTGTATTTGTTTATGTACACGCTTCTTTTACTAGACATTAACTGATTTGGTATCTCATAGTTATTCTATTTATCATTTCTTTTGGGCAGCACAAAGACGAAATTGAAGAACAGCTGTTCACACATTTACCGGACTTTGGACTCACAGCTCTGTCCGTTCCTATTTCAAATGCTGATTGTGAGAGAAAATTCTCAAAAATAAATAATATAACAACCGACAAGCGAAATCGTTTAATAACTTCAACTGTGATGGAGTTCTTTTGGCGAATTAGGCTGTTTCTCAAAACATATTGTCAACATTGACTACCAAACAAATTTACAACTTCCTAAAAACGGAGGTCGGAGAATCTGAAGACAATGCTGAGGATGTGTTTTCGTTCGAATGATAATAATAGCAAATTATCGTTCGAAGGAAAAACCTCATTTATTAAAGCTTGATGACTAACATATTGTTTTAACCCTTAATTTGTAAATTTCCTTGTTCTTGTGCAAATAAGCAATTAAAAACATCAATAACAGTATAAATTGAGATAGAAAAATCGATGTAAATCTTAAAATAAGAAATTCAGATATTTTTTTGCTTAAAATCCCCGATTGTGAAGTACGTACACCGCTACCGCATTTTCAACTTTCGCACCTGGCAACATTAGCTCTTTGGCATAACATTTCAAAGTGGTGTAATTTAAATATTTTTAGGTTAAATCTAAAAAACGCAAAATGAAAATCAAAACAGATATTATTGAATTGTTAGATACAGCGAAACAAAACAACACATATGTAAAAGTTTGTGCACCGATGGTTAGATATAGTAAAGTACAATTTAGAAGTTTGGTAAGACAGTATGTACTAATCGTTTATACTGAACCAAATATTCAATGTTTTTAAACCTGTACGCAAATATTAATTATAAACATTTATTTTTTGTAGGTATGGAACAGATTTATGCTTCTCACCAATGATTTTAGCTAATTCTTTTTGTCAAAGTTCAAAAGCACGATCAAATGAATTTTCCACAACTACAAATGACTCTCCATTGATTGTACAATTTGCTGCCAACAATCCTGATGAATTTGTTGATGCATCGGAATTGATTTACCCATATGCCGATGGAGTAGACTTAAATTGTGGATGCCCTCAAAAGTGGGCTGTAAAGGATGGTATTGGCTGTGCTTTACTTTCGCAGCCTGAAACGATTCATAAACTTATAAGAAGATTTAAAAATATTTTGCCAAATGATTTCAGTGTATCAGTGAAGATAAGAATATTAAGAGATCTCAAGAAAACAGTTGAATTATGTAGACAGATTGAACATTGTGGAATAAATTTATTAACAGTACATGGTCGTACACAATTTCAAAAAAGCAGTGATGATATTAATATCAACAGTTTATCTGAAGTATGTAAAACTATCAAAACTCCTATTATAGCAAATGGTGGCATAAAATCTTTGAAAGATGCAGACAGTTTATATAAAGATATAAGATGCAGTGGAATAATGGCAGCAAGTGGTTTACTCACAAATCCTGCATTATTTAGTGGTATAGGAGTCACTCCACTTCACTGTATCAAGCAATGGATGAATATATGCAGTATGGAGCAAGACAGAATGACTTTCCAATGTTACCATCACCACTTAGTATTCATGCTTGAAAAAGTATTAACTAGACAACAAAAACAAGTATTTAATTATTTGAACACTTATAATGATGTGAACTGTTTTTTAAGGACTAATTTTTCTTTAGATGATACAATCAATCCTTTGGACTTAAAATACATAGTATGTCAGTATCCAGACAATGTAACAAATAAACACAATATTAAATGTAGGTTATGTCAGCTAGGAAAATTTTATTGCACATGCAAAAAAATATATGATAGCAATACTTCAAATGGGAAATATTTCTCTTCCTTTTTAGTCAATGATGACTTGGAAGAAATAAACATATTTGAGACTAATATGTTCAATGAAACATAACAAGATAAAATAATATGGGATTGCATTTATGACTGTAAAAAAATACATTTTACATTCTTTCTTAATTTTTATTATTGAAATATAAAATAATTGAACTTTTATATAATAAATAATTATGTTTATTTCATACTCAGCATAGGTATCTCTTTTGTACAATATTTTAAAGTTTACTTTTAAACTTATTTTAAAGATAATTTGTACATTATGGAAGAATGAATAATAATTGATATTCTACAATCATTTAATACATGAATGTAGTATTGATTTCAATATACGAATTTTGAGAGGAAAGATAAAAACAAACTATAATTTTTTAATAACACACATTGGTAAATTATTAATCTCAGATAATTCTATATATTATAATCAAAATTTTGGGCATAAAATAGACATTTAATATCACAATAAAATCATACTAAAATCTACATAGTGTATATATTAATCTCCATTATAATTTCAATTATTACAAAAATACCTTATCCTTATTTACATTGTTTATCAAGCACAAAAATATTTATAAAGAATAAAATAAGAGAAAAGATAAAGCACTTCATGATATTTTTTTGCAAATATTTCTATTTGAACTACCTTATGTATTTGTTTATGATAAGTATTTGATTGTCATATATATTATAGATCGTCTAGAACTTCCATATGATTAGGTGACCCATTTAGGAATCAGTTCATAAGACTTAATTCTAGCATGATCATATATAATTAAGATTCTTCCAATATCCAAAATATGAGTAAAGACATTAATCTTATATAATAATAAATACATCTTGTAAAAAGGACTGGAATATTTTCTGAAATAACTTACACAACAAATTGTGTGAATCGGAACTCTATACAAACTTAAATATTCAATGTTAGAAGTATATAAAATTTCAGTACATGTATAAGGTACTTATAAATATAAATGTATTTTGGTGGTGAGGGGTTTACGGCACATGTGGCACGTAGTAAGAGTGTCTGCACATATGGAACAGGTCTGGTGTCCACATAGGAATGCCACTGAGCACCGGCGTTCCATGCAAATCTTGCACCCCTGAGTCTCTTCCAACTCTTGCAGCTTGTACTCCAGGTAGCGCAGCCGTTCTGCACTTGGCTGCCGTCCACGGCCTGACAGACATCGACCGTCAATCGTCACCCGGCGTTCTGTTAATTAAATTTCATTATTATTTAATGTACCACTTTTTTATATAGGCAGCTTCATATGAACATAGCATACATTTAGTAATTATAAACAGGTACATGGTGGGCTCAATTGTAATAATGTATTTATTTACAAAAACTTTTACATTTACAAAACTATCCATTTTTATAATTTTTACTTTTACATAGAACACTTTGATAATACTGCCTTAGCCAATTTTGAAATTTTTTTAATGAAAGGTAAACGCTACTATAAATATAGAAATGGGTGACCCAATCACAGCCATATGATTTTAATAGATTTTGAGTAATGAAATTTAAAATAATTTAAAACGGTATAGTTGACTAGGAAAAGGACTTTCTCTTTAAGTTCAAATATTTTATGATCGCTTTCTATTTGAAATTATTTATAGTATCAAATATTAAGAATAAGCTAACTACAAGATTTTAAACAGAGTACTTGATTTATACTGAAAATATTACTATATTTTAGCGATGTAACGATACCGATATCGGCCGATATAATCGGCAGGCCGATATATCGGCATCGCCGATTTAAATACAGCCCATACACAGTTTGTAAAGCGCGCGAAAATGTCATGTTCGACATGTTCCTGTCGAGCTTGTAGAGTCACAAAAAAAGCAAGATGAGACTTTCTCAGGTATCTGGAGTGCTTGTGACAGTTTGATTAAAGAAGCAGAAGAGGAGGAACCTCTATCAAACATGTCTAGTCATCCTGATCAAGAAGAGGTGGAATCTTATACGAAATGTCCAAATATTCCAATGAAACAAGATCCAAAGAACTATTGGAGCAATGAAGTTAAATACCCAAAATTGAAAATGCTTGCACAAAAATATTTATCTTACCCAATGAGCTCAGTTGCCTCAGAACGTCTTTTTTCAACTGCAGGCCTCATACAAAATGATTTGCGCAACAGATTATCTCCTAGTAATTTGAATAAACTTTGTTTCCTTAACAAAAATCTTCCTAAAGTGAACTTTGATTATTAATATTAATTTACTTTGATTTGATTCCTTGATAAATGTTACCCAAATAAATGTTGATATGATATTTTACCTTTTTTTTAATTATTTTTAATTTCCATTTTTGCCACACTTTACAGAATGGAGTGTCTATTTATTCTATGTAACATAAGTAGGTAAGTTTTATGCATATAAAGTACATCATTCTTTATTTACTGGGTGTATTTACTACTAAGCCATCGATATCGGTATCGCCGATTATTTTCCTCGATAATCGGTATCGGTATCGTATCGGCAAATTCATGTATCGTTACATCCCTACTATATTTATTGATAATGTAATGCAATGAGATTGATAAAAAATGAAATCAAAATCAGAATCTGTTAAACAACTGAAGTCATCTAAGATTATTTGCTATCCTTTTTTTTTTTTTGTAAAACATGTTTAATAATTTTCTATGGTGCTGCGAAATTAATATCACAATTTTCTTTGTATAATTGGCTATTCAAAACATCCATAATTTTGTTATTTATATACTTATGCAAAAAATATCCAATATTACTTAAATAAAAAAAAACATGGGACAAGTGTAAATAAGACATTTAATCTATATATTAAAATTTATTAATATATTTTAAGAAACTACAAATTTACTATTTTCAGATTTTTTCCTTTATTTGGCTATATAACCTACTTTTTTGACAAATTTCATAATTCTACACAATGGGAAATACCCTATAGATTTAGACTTATTGGAAAATATCAAAAATTACTGAATTTTTTTATTGTGATGCCTTAGAAATTTGATTTTTTACAGCCTCAAGGCATTGTAGACCTAAGTATTTAATATTAGTTTTAACCTGATATCTCCACACATTCTTGAAAAAAAAAGGTCTTGACGAACACATAACCAAATCCTATAAACCCTTATCTTTTTAGTGTTCCATACTTAATTTGTTAGTTACTTTTTGCTATCTTTGTTTTGGTTGCTGTCTCAATAGACAGCAACCAAAACTACCCGAAATTGAAAATGACCTCTACAGTAGCTATGCTTACCGAGAGACTCACGAATACCCTTTAAAAAATTATATATACTATTCATGGGACTTTTATGGTCTCTTCCACCATCTTCTTTAAAAGTTGCCTTTTAACAAAAAGGTTACTTTGAAAAATAATTTTGTGGTCCTCTTCCTTATGAGGGGGGATTTTAGCCCGAACAACTGTTAAAGTAAGACATGGAGTGCAAAACTAATTTAAAAAATTACTTTTTGTTAAATGTCTGTTAAAAGGAGATGGTGGAAGAGGCTCTTACGCAAATTGATGTTTTCTAAAAGCAACCCCAAGTTTACTTTTGGTCAGCTTAGTTCACTTTAGTACAATGTTGAGTAGTAGCACTCAAATGTTTTCCTCAGCGATGAAACATTAATACATGGGCGATTCAATTTATTTGCGTTTATGTAGTTGTAAATATTTGAAACAAATTTGATAGAATTTTAAAAACCTCCAAATTTAAAAAACAATACATATAGACTACTTTTCGTTTTCATTTTGTAAATTTATTTTTCATTTCATAAAATATTTTTTTCATATAGCAAAGCACAAAACAAAATACTAATTATAAATTTCTCCAATTTGCAGACATGATCAATTCAATAAAGCTAGTGATCAAATTACATACCAGCCCTAATGGTGTATCCACTACTACATTGATACTTTATTAAAAAATAAGGCATCATTAGTTACACAATTAGTAGCACTCAACAGGGAATACCAAAAATATGTAGAAGTACTCTTATTAATCACTGTATGAAATGCTTCAAGTTTTTATGTAACATGTAACATAAAACAAACTAACCAATAGCAGTACCACAAGCGAGGCATTTCTTCATACGCGCAGCACAATCTTCGCATGCAATTCTATGACCACAGGGCTCGAACTGACAATTTTCATCAGATAGTTCACAGCACACCATACATTCCACTGGTTTATTGTGATTTACTCCTTTTACAGAAACCAAAAATATATAATAAAGTACATTATTGTTTAAAGATTTACGACTATAGATTAGAACATAGAACTGCATAATTATTATATCTTTTTAGGGTTCCGAGCCAAAACGGCAAAAACGGAACTCTTATAGTTTTGTCAAGTCCATCCATAACAGGCATTCTACTCAAAAAACTGCTAAATGTATTGGGACCTTGAATAAGTTCGTTAATACCCCGTTCGTGGAATTTCGAATGATAACACACATGCAAGGTAGTAGTGTATCTAACCTTAAATTTCAGTGTATGGTTGTTCACTTTAGTGTAAACAAAGTAATTTTTTCTTAATTCTGAAAATATCTACTTTTGTGCTAAATAAAGTGTATTTGTGGGGAATTTTATTGCACTACTTTATTCAAAAGAAATCTACAGCTGAAGCACATAGAATTCTTGCTGAGACTTATCGTGACAATGCTTTGTTGAATACGACATGCAGAGACTGGTTTCGACGCTTCAAAAATAATGATTTTGAACTTGAGGATAAAGAACGTTCTGGCGCACAGAAAAAATTTGAAGACGAAAAGTTAGAGGAATTACTCGATCAAGACCGATGTCAGACGCTAACAGAACTTGGAAAAACATTACAAGTAAATGAGTCAACAGTTTCAAAACATTTAAAAGTTTTAGGAATGATCCAAAAGCAAGGACATTGGGTACCGTATGAATTGAAGCTGAGAGACATGGAACGGCGTTTTCTCACGTGTGAACTACTGCTTCAACGGCAGAAAAGAAAAGGTTTTTCGCACCGCATCGTGACTGGCGATGAAAAGTGGATACACTACGATAATCCAAAGCGTAGAAAATCGTGGGGTAAGCCTGGCCATGATCAATATCGTCTGCAAAACCAAATATCCATGGTTCGAAGCTTCTCTGTATTTGGTGAGATCAGCAGGGTATAATTTATTATGAGCTGCTCAAACCGAATGAGACTATCAGGGAGGATCGCTATCAACTTCAATTGATGCATTCAAGTCGATTCTTAAAAGGAAAACGGCCTCTTTACAAGCATAGACACGACAAAGTGATTTTACTACATGACAACACTTGGCCTCATGTTGCAAAACCAGTGAAAAACTACCTGGAAACGCTTCAATGGGAAGTGCTACCCCACCCGCCGTATTTACCTGACATAGCCCCTACTGATTTTCGCCTATTCCGTTCGATGGCAGATGGCCTAGCTGACCAGCGCTTTCATTCTTATGAAGAAGCTAAAAAATAGATCGATTCTTGGATAGCATCAAAAGACAAGTCGTTTTTCCGACGCGGAATTCATATACTGCCAGAAAGATGTTAGAAAGTGGTCACTAGTGATGGGCAATACTTCGAATGAAATGTTTTTGTTCCTTATAATTTAAAGAAAGCTTTTTTTTTTTGTAAAAGAAACAGCGAGAACTTATTCAAGGTCCAGATACGTTAATGAAATTCGAAGTATTAGTGTCTTGTATAAGCCGCTGCTTAGTTTGGTAGTTAAATAAAAGTAAATATGTATCTCTAATTAATTCAAGAAGTTAATTCTAAATTTCTCAAAATATGATATAAATGTAAGTTGTGAACTTCTATCTAAATGCATATTAAAAATTATTTTTAAAAGTTCACAACCTAATACTTCATTAGTGACTAAAGAACTCTTCACTCATCATTATCAAAATAACAAAAATATCTTTTGATTAAATGTTATGTTGACTAGCAAGAAACGCCTATGTAACTGGATGCACAAATTAAATATCATATTTTAATTTTTGTCTTAAAAAAGTGTTTTAATAAATGATATTTGTGACAAAAATTTCAATCTAAACCCTGTAAAAAATGTTTTAAGATTTTTATAGATAAAAACATATGAATAAACCATAAATTTTCTATGGAAAATAGTCAGCCTAAGTATGATCACATTCCGGTAACCTTTCAATGGCGCCACATTATTATTGTACATGTATGTTAGTGAGTAATTTTCTTAATTGGTTGAACATTTCACATTTTAATATATCCTCATTAAGTTTAGACTTTTTTTAGCTGATAATTTAATATCATTGACATACGTTTGGTTTTCTGTTTTAATTTGTAATAGCTATAAATAACTTACTATGTTCAATCGGTGTTTGGAAACCCTTTGAACGTGTGCGAGATGGTCGAACTGGTAGTTCATCTTTGGCATTAATTTTATGAATTGGACTGTTATTAGAACTCCAATCTCCACCTGATGATAATAAAGATAAAAGTAAATCAATGTCACGTGTTAGTAAATATTTTTAATCAAGAAAAATGACATAAAAATGTATTGCATGGCTCTAAAAGAATACTCTTGAAGTAATTTTTTAACACATACTTCTTTCGTCAAATGACTATAAAATGTATACCTAAATCATTGTGGTAGTTGTAATTGTAGTTTCTTTTGAAGGGTGACTGATTCACATTTTCTTCAGGCCCTGAGAAGGCCATTTCTCTTGTGCTGTTGGGCGTTTGCGTGTTGGGGTGTCGATCTCCCAACCTGATTTCAGCCATAGGATTTTCTAAGTGCTCTATGTCGCTTGTACTACTTTCTGGAGATGATGCTTCTGAACCCATATCTCGCAAACTTTGTATATGATTCCTTATGATCTAAAACCAAAATAAATTTTTTGATTAAATTTTATGTATTATATTTAATACGATCAATTTATTAGTTTCGACTAATAATATGAACATAATAAATACTAAACATGTATGGAAGTAACAATAAATAGCAACAAGAATAGGCAATATTCATTATTTTGGACTGAAGATTTGAAAACATTAAAGTACTTAAAGTTGCAAAAGAAGAAAGAATACTTTATATTTTTAGTGACTGCATAATTTAATGAGCTTTTATAATTTACAATCATTGTAACATTTTCAGAATTGTTATCAATTTATTAAGCAGAGACCTTTACATAGTTGGTACAGTACACGGCACGAAATTTTGCCTCTGTGAAGTTCTTAACGAAAGCGACGCGATAGCGCAAAATAGGAACGCGGCGGACCCCAAAAAAGGTCGGAGAGGGCAATCCCTGCGCAGTATATCATTCGCAGCCAATTCAAAGCGGCAAAGTTTCGTGCGTTATACTGTACCGTCAATGGGTTGAATAATGTAAAAATAAATATACTTCACGTTATTCTGAACACTGATTTCAACATCTCTAAACAAATTCGACATTCATAATCTCAAACCATTAATTACATTTATGTAATAGTTATGATTATAATGAGTTTTATTATTCATTTGGTTTTATGTTAACAATGATTCATAAACCATTATATTTATATGACAATAATTTTATATTAATGTATTATTTTTTATAATTTTTTATGTCTAGACAATCACTGTGAAAACACTATAATCTCTACCTAATTAGGTCAGCAATCATTTCATGCATGAGTAACTTTTTGGAAAATTCAATAATTTATATGATTTTCATAAAAGAAGAGGAATAGTCAATTTTCGTATATATCTCTTTAATATTTCTTAAACTATACATTTTAAAATTATAAATAAAATGTATTTTCATTCTTCAAAATCAGAATTCATTAATTTACACTATATACAATACTCGCATACAATGTACATAAATAAATTCATGGTCGCCAACTCTATATGTATACATATTGGAACTTTTTTATTCAGCAGATTCAAAGAAAATACAGAGTATTTTTCATCAGATGTATGAAAAAAATCTATATATTTTTTATTTATTTCATCTTACCTGTAGCACTTGCACATCACAGTTAAAAAGATCAAAGAAATTTTTATTTTCTTTGTTTTTAATTTCTGGATCGCATCCCTTCCATATTAAGTATAAGGCAATAGCACAAGGCAATCTATTGTTGCCAAGGGAAGCCTCTGTGGTTAGTTTTTCATACATCTTAAAGATGCCTGGAGAATCCTAAATAGGACAAAAATAATAATTACATGGATTAAAATTAATAATAAACATCATCAATGGTGAGTTACACCAAAAGATAAAAATGCTAATAGTAAAATTGAACATAAGATTGATAAATAACATATGGATAATCTGTCAAATATTACTATTGATATTTATGAATCTTTTTTTGATACAACCAACCATAAATGTATGAATATATTTTTGTAATAGTTATATTCAAGAGAATTCAAGCAAGTACATATACTAATATCAATTTGCAATTTTGATATCTTGAGACATAGTAGATTATTTATATAGATTGTTTCATTTTGGAATACAAACGTGGAAATAAAATCAGATCCTTTAAAATGACTAGATAAAATTCAGTTTTCCACAAAATTACCGTTATTGTTGGACGAGAAGCTTCTGATTGCATGTTGAGCCTCTTCATGGCAACAATGTGAAGAGCAGTGTTACCATCTTCGTCCACTGCCGCAATATTACAATTTAAACTGACTAGTAATTCTATTACTGATGTATGACCTAAAACATTATTGAAATATTAACATTTTTTTTTCAATCATAAAATTCATTAAATAATAAATGTGTGAATAAATTTGAACTCTTAGTTATTTTTTGAGGTGATTTATTATTCAATATATTGCATAAACAAATGCTTATTACAAACCTTGCGAAATGGCCAACAAAAGTGGAGTCTGTTGTCTATTATTTCGTAAATCCAAATCAGCTGAACCTACTTGTACCTGTGAATAAAATATGTTCAAATACATAGCCAGCTTGTACAATTCTATAAATACACAAATTAAAATATAATAAGTACAAAATAATAGCAATTTTTTTCAAGTGTTAAATATCACCTTCCAGATCTCCTAAGATTTATCACTCAAACAATGATACCATTATTATTTCTTTAGAATCAACAGTCAATCTCATAGTTTTACAGCTGTTAAACTTATGTGCAAGACATTTTACAAAAGGATTTACCATATTTTTTTAGGATATATCACTAA
Organism: Eumeta japonica; assembly: GCA_005406025.1. NCBI lineage: Eukaryota > Metazoa > Arthropoda > Insecta > Lepidoptera > Psychidae > Eumeta > Eumeta japonica. The sequence continues at coordinate 186,685 of BGZK01000669.1, forward strand.
GAAAAGTGACAAGGTCATATGACGAGGGGAAGGGGCTAATCTCAGATTTTTCGCTGACGTTACATAAATAAATCTAAAATATTAAAAGTAAAACTCTATTATGGTGAAAAAGTATAAATTATTATCAACTCTATCGAGCTTATTTTTGACATTTGGCGGCTGCGTGACATCAGACTGCCCTCTGCTCTCTGACGTATACCGAAAAGCTAACACCGTCTCCAAAGCTTCGACAGAAACTGTTATGTAAATTTTCTTAATAATTTATTTATACATGCAATTGTATCTCTATTTTTATGTTTTGGTATCTTTTTGGTGCAATATTTCACGTTTTGTATTCACATGTGTAGGTGTAATTGTTAGTTTGTTTATCTCTTATTAACTTTTGTGTTCAATTACTTGTATTGAGATATTTTTCCTTTTCCTTATGGGTTTTTGGAAGTGTTTTATTTATTATTTTATTTTTAGAATAGCTATGTTTATCAAAATCAGTTTTAAATAGAAATGTGTAAATTATTTAGAAAACATTTTACTTTTTTTTTTAATAATTACTAAATTTAATTTGAAAAATATGTGACGTCACATGGATGTGATCACTTAAAAGAAGGAAAAAATCTCTAAAAATCATGAAATACATGTGACATGATCTATGGATGGCTCTTATAGTAATTACCCTATACATGCTACAGAAAAACTAATTCCATTACCATCAAGTGATACAACATAATCATATTACACTGGCAACCTAAATTACTTATGTAAATGTAAACTGAAACCATAATACATCTTAGGAACTAATTAAAAAATAAGATCATACCAATGTTATAACAGCATCTCTGTGGCCATTCAAAGCAGCCAGGTGTAAGGCACAGAAACCGTCATCTTTCGCCACGTCAACAAGATGAGGTGCCTTAAGGCATATAGCTTCGCACGCATATGCATTTCCTTTTAAAGCTGCATGTTGTAGTACGTTGAAACCGCGTTTATTTGATATACTGAAGTCCATCACTATACAATCAAACAGAGAAATACATCAGTTAATACCTAATATGATTTCAAAAATCGATAATTATTTTTACATAGTTTTCTAATAGAAACGCTACTGAAAAAATATGAATTTAAAAATAATTCTAATACTGTAAGTACTGAATTTCAAGGTCCTTGCTTACAACATGCAATAACATGCAGCATTCAACCCAATGTTGACTCTCAAACCTGCTCTTTCACTTGGAATCCCTGTTTGAAAAATTATATTTTAATTGTCAACAATTGTTATGATTTATTGTGTTAGCATGAAACATACATAAAAATTTATTGCTAATTAATAAGGTGCATTAGACTATTATAATACTATTTATTATTATATACCTTGTAATGTAATATAAAATACATGATTAAACTATTACAATAGTACATTTGTTTATATTTTCGATCATTATCAATCCTTTTGAATCAAAATTCAATGTTTTAAAGGGTCCATATAGAAAAGTAAATACGCGAGTCAACAGTAGGTTGCATATTGCACGTTTCAGGCAAATGATAATTATGAATTTCGACAAAATAAAATTATACACAATAGAAAAATAACTTAAAACATCTCGAATACTAAGCGAGGAGGCGTGATAGTGGAGCATGATTATATCTAGTAGACCAATAATAAAATTTTGTCACCCACTGGGGTGGTTGCATAACATCTGTATGATGCGATGTGATGTGTCGGTGGGCACGTTGTGCGGAGCGTCCACGAGCTGAACATCGCGCCGCGCACCGCCTGCGCCCGCCGCTCCGCAGTTTATAGCATCGTGCAAAGCCGTATCGCCATAAGTATCCTTTTAACAATATTTTCATCTCCTTATTCTTAATACAATATAAGTTAAAGATCAATATAACATACAACATATAGTGTACATTATTTGTGTTATTGTATACTTGTGTAAAATAATGAAGACCTATTCCTATTCTATTCTCGCACATATTACGCATATTAGCACATAATTCACACCTATGATCCAATTCCCACATATATTATACCCGCACCACATTTCCAATGCATTGATTTTAATTTTATGTTTCTTTTGCCACATGCAAATTTCATACTGTGTATGAGCGTAAGGATCAAGAATTCATTATACCGGTCATAACGATTTTAGAGTTTGCGTTCTACATGTTAAATTTTAGTTTCTCCTATGCCAAAAAAAGGGAAATTTTTTTTTAATCAAAGTTTGCTTTTATAGAAACTAGAGTAATTTTTTAGCAAAAATTACTGCTTTTTATATTTTTTTTTTATCTTTCAAACTCTAATAACCCAGATTTATAATTTCTTTCTTAGATTCTACTCTTTCGTTCCTATCAATATGTTGATTTTTTTACCTATCCCATCAACCTTTTACCTCGTGTGATCTGTTTACATTTATTTTCATAACTCTTCCATCGAAACAATCATACAATTTGATTACAGTTAAACGCATGAAACTTTGCAGCTCTGGATTGCCCGCCAATGATACAATGCATAGGTTAAGCGCACTCCTACCCTTCTTGCTTTTCCACCGCATTCCTATTTTACGCATTTGCGACGCTTTCGTGACTATCTTCACAGCGGCCGAGTTTCATGTGTTGTACTGTACTATCTCTTACAACTCGCACGCCGATGACAGGAAAAATATGTGATTGTTAATGTGCAGAACGCATTTGATAAATAACTTAGCAATTCTTAGTACAGCTCACATTCTTTCATATTTCAATTCTTTCTATTTCTATTCTATGTATCCATAAATAAGTTAAACATCCACAGTGATTCTACATAATTCATACAGATATCAAAAAGGGGGTATAACACCTCTATGAACCATCTATTGATTATATGCACCACTCAAAAGTATACCTTATTTATTCTGATACAGAAACAAGAATAGCTGTACCATGCAGTGCCTTTATCAATGTGCTATTTACATTATACCTGTATAGGGTTTCCATAGATCACTTCTCTCTACCTCTGTCTCATATACCTTTCCAAATGTAAAATCTTTGTCTTTGACTAAAAACTTTTGTAATTTAAGAATAATATAATTTAATAAAGCGTCAAAGTACAATTCAATGTCTAAAGGTACCTCTATAAATTAGCAAAATCACTAATATAATTTTCATTAATTTGATATCGATTAGTTACAGTTTGTTACAGTTCACCACAAAATAAGTATACCAGTCGGTCCACTCCTGCTTGTACCCAATTTTAATTACCTACTCTTGGCCGTGCGCTAAGGACTGATGGATGATGGATGTTTGACTTTTATAGAATTATATTTCAACATGTGTTTAAAAATAAACATTATTAGAAAATAAATAAGGTAATGTTTAATATTTACTTCATTTATTACATAAATAATAATTATACATATTTAAAAAATAAGGTGAAATAAAACATTTCCTGAAAGATAAAAGTACTTTTGACAGAAAAATAAATCAAAGTCAATGAAGTGGACATATTTATTCACTAGTTATTATTGTCGTGGAGTAATTTAAGTGACAGATAACCATTTTTTTTTTAAATTATTGTCTATTTGACAATGTTAAAATAGAGTTAACATCAAAATTACATTCACATACACAACAATAGAGTGAGGGTTTATCATTTAAATTTTCTCGTTGAATATACTTCGGCCATAATGTTAGCCTGAAAAATCAGAATATCAATTTGTATTTTTTTTAATCCTTTCCTGACTCATTTAGGAGTCATGAGAAATATTTTATAGAAAAAAAATATCTAGAAATTGGATCACTAGTTTTTAACATTAGGTAACTCTTGCCACCAAGAAAGGTTTCTTTACTTATTATAATAGTAAAGATGGTATAGCATAGACATTACATTACTAATTTTATAAAAATAAATCAAATTACATTCAATTTGGGTGTAACGATAGTATTTTAACGAACCGATTTTAAATATCTTAAATATAAAATTTTTATGAAATATCTTTATTCTTACCTATCAATGGATAACGGAATAAAGGTAAAAATTGACTACTCATAGTGGTATTTAGACATCCCGATACGCAGCAATTATAATAGCTTCAACTCATTTGCAGTCATTTCGTTGTTGAAATGAAGGAAAGAAACGTAGGTAGCATCGTGTATTTATTATCTGTGGCGCGCGCCAGTCGCAACCAACACCTTTGAGACGGTTTGAGACTGCTTTGTTCGGCCGTCGGTGCACGTATGTTATTGTTTGAGGGGTTTTGTATGGAGCGGACCTTCTGAGCCTACTTATTTTGTGAGTTCACTTACTCATTTAAAGCACTCAACAGCAAGACAATTAGTAAATAACATTGTTGTCTAAGGTAATTTAAAGCTTATTACAAACATAAAAATACTTACGCGTATATTAACATCAGGATTGTACTTCAATAAGACAACAACACAATGTACAAGGCATTTATGAGCAGCGATATGGAGAGCGGTACAACCACCGCGATTTGGTGTGTTAATATCCACATCAGGATGGCTGAGAAGTATCTCCAACACCTAATAATACATACTGTATAAGAAAATGTATTGCTACAGGGAATACAATTTATGTTTAATTACATTTAATTTATACAAGTGTCCACATTAACAAATACCCGTGACTACATGCACAGGACCAGTTTTTGAATATACAACATAATTTGTGTACCAGAGAACAATAAGTGCCTGACAAAATTCAGAAAAAAATATTATTCAAAATATCCTGGGAATTTTATTCCAATAAGCTATATATTTTAATGTTTCATGTGATAAAAACAGGATATGATAATGTATTTTTATTCATATTATCATTATGTATTTTATGTTACAAATTTCCACTCTTGCCCAATCACTAAATGAGTCATTCATTATCATTTAAAAATTGTATAACAGTGGAAATTCATAAAAAAAAAGGACTTTAAAACTGACTATACGAGCTTTATAACGAAAGGACTTACAACAATAGTGAGAACTTTTATAACTGTGTAAAAGATCACAATTTTTTTTTATATCGGGGTTGAATTCAAGCATGTAAATAATAAACTAAAATAGAGCAAAAATATTATGAAAGAGTGTCATAAAAAAAAACTTGGAAGAATTAGGCCGAGTTACTGATTTTCACCTTAAGTTACATGACAAGACCACGAATAAGGGCATAGAAGTTACTTCGGTCTATGTTATTGACGATGTTCCATCTGCTTCTCTTTCTTCAATAAAACCATAGGTCGTCTGAAGTATAATAATAATAGAGGTCCATTTTTCATTCATCGCCAGAGGGCCGAAGCTTCTCCTTCTGATGGCAGTGTACTCCACTCATTGTCTTTTGGGAAAATCGTGCAATCGGCCAATGTTAAAGACATTGTCAATGGCAGCGTGAAAAGGATCGGGAGGATTGCATTGCCCTCTCTTTCCTCAATCCCACAGCTGCTAACGCATTCCTTTGTAACTCTCTCCTAGCACTCCAAGGCCTAAGCGCTTTCATCCCATCATTCAATGTTACTCATCTTAGCCTAGTACGTGTGACCCTTCAGACTGATCCCCAAAAGAAATTCTCGGTTGCATTATGGTTCCGGAGAGTTGTGGTCAGGTATTAAAGATATGATATCTCAACTAGAAGGCGATAGTGGATTGCTCCACTGTTTGGAAACCGTCCTAAACCGTTGTGCCTACTTTTGATGGGCAGGTATTGCCGCAGAGGGTGTTCCTCTGTTGCAATGCTCTATCGGTCGAAGTGTACACTTACCCGACGATCCAAGGCCACAACTGCTGCCGATATAGGCATACTAAAGCTCAATGTAGATCTCATTCTAGATATTTTAAGTGTGGTAAGGCACATATGTGGGAGTCCTGCAGTATGAAGGAGGACGAAGTGTCCTGTCTTCACTATTCGGACCTTCATACCGCTACTAGCAAATACTGCTCAGAGCTGGATAGACAGAAAAGTTTCAAGATTTCTATGGCTGAAGATTCTATTTTCTATTCTGAGGTTTCAAAAAAACATCCCTCTATCAGTAAATCATATGCAAACGATGATGCTTCCTCCCTTTCTAACCCTAGTGCTCAGAAGTCGCAGCTTCCTATACATCATCCTTTAATAGAAAAATCATCTCTTTGAAGTCTCGTCAGTCGGCCCCTAGGCCTAAAAAGGATACGATAAAGCTTCCCACCAAGAGATTATCTTCGGTGGGTTTTCCCTTGTCCCAATGGCTGCGCACTTTCAACCCAAGGCCATATTGAGTTACTCTCAACAGATCCATTAGACTTTTAGACTCAAAAAGTCCATTATTCCCACATCCAACCCTATGACACTCGGTCATTGTTCCACCCCAATGCACCTAGCTAAACTTCGGATCAGAGACTCTGGTGTCCCTTTCCCAACTAGTTTTTTTTAATTAAATCGGCCCCCGTGACATGGCTATCACGGCCCTTTTATGCTCATTCTTAGTTATACCGTCTCTCTTTCGTTCGTCACTATCGTATCCGAGGATAGCAAGGTAGGATTAAAATAATTATTTTTTTAATAACCCTTTTTTTTAACTTATATTCTATTACATTATATTTTCTTAATCCAATTCTTAATCACTATTCTTATTAATATTTAGTCCCTGCCACCTTAGGATTATTATTACATAATGTATTTGCGACGAAAACGTTCCTGCGCACCTCGACGTACACGCGATGTGAACATATTCACTATCTTACTTTCAGTCCTATAAGTTTGTATGGACTAGTTTTGAATTTGTAAGTCGTTAATAAAAAATATCGCTTTATCGGTGCAGTTTTATAGTGAAATGTACATAATAACATAGTTTCTGCATACATTATTTTGTAAATAAAGATATGAGTTCGTATGAGTTTTACTTCCGAAATGCATCAAACACGTATGCAGTATAGTACCACGGTAATACTTCAGAGGGCTGACCACGTGACATAGACATCAGCGGTTCTCACCGCCGGCCCTCATCGGGCCGCCGACCACCGACGGTAGTCCTTCAGAGGCGCCAGATAGCGGCGCCCGTTACGGTGCGGTCCGACCGATGTCGAAAATAATATAGCTGTCCCGACCGTAGGGCTTCCGATTGGGAAGAGACTTTGAGATCCGGACCGCTTAGATTCGATTGGTCTAAAATCGACCCGTCTAATTAGTCGCTCTTTGAAGAATTAATTCGAAAATTGCGGAAAATAGTATAAAGATGCAGCGTTATACTACATTAAACCTGCACTCCATGGCACTACCACAGTACTGTATTTAGTCTACAATCTACTATTGCACATCGCATATGTGTTGGCATATCGGAGATGAAACTCTGCGCCACTATAGACACATAGTGTTCAGAGGTATCATTACGATGACCTACGTTGGCGAGGCGCCGCTCCTGCAAATAGTCAGCCGATCAGCAAACCCAAAAACGGTCCGTTAAGCGTTCCATACGCGTGCGCCCGGTCCGTGACATAGTATTTGTAATTCTGACAATTTTTCTTTCGCTATTTGTTTAATATACATTTAATATTTTACTATTGTAGTTAATTTCTAATATTGTAATTTAAACTTATGTTTTCTTTATTAATATTTGTTCGACTTTGTACATTGATTTCCGACCTTGTCGGCCTTTTAAATCTTTAAAACTTGACTCTGCTGATGCCATCCTCCATGATCTCTGGGAAGTTCCGCCTCCCGAAAACAACGCCAATTTCCGCTTCCAGCGCCACGCGAACCCGAAGACACATTGAATATTCCTTGAGAATCTGTAGCACGTCCTGGATTTTCACGGGGTCACAGACGCAGTACGGCGAGTTTTTCAACTTAAACCTGTGTAGGTATTGTATGAACCCGCCGCGTCCCGTAAGGGTTTGCGCTATTTGAGACGTAATTTCCATTTGTCTGAGGACCCAGTACCCCTGTTCCACTCGGGGAAAGAAGCATTTAGTGACTTCATCCGTGCTCCTCTCGGTGTATCGCTCTTACCATTCTTCCAGGCTCGCCGCCCTGATCACCTTTTTCGCCTACGATAGTGGAAACTTATCATAGTCCGCTGCCGCCTTCTTGGTGAGGGCGGCGCGTCTGGCGAGCTCATCTGCATGCTCATTTCCCGCAATTCTGGCATGCGCTTTAACCCAAAATAGGCGCACAAACCTGCTTTCCGCAACGAAGCAGAGATGTCGCGCCTAGCTTCATGAGCTAGAGGGTGATAGGTTTTCGGGCCTGTTAACTCCTCTAGGGCTGATATGGAATCATTAAATACATTGACCAGCCCATCTTTAGCATTTTTGACCCTCCACATCGCTTTTTGCAGCGCGACCATCGCCGCCTGGAAAAACGTGCAGAAGGAATCGAGTTGTAGGGTCGAGTACCGGTCTCCTCTCCATCTCGCCATTTGATAAGGGCCGCACAGACTGCCCTCAATTAGGCTTCCGTCAGTGCAAATGTGCAGCCCGACTACGGCGAGACGGTCCAAGGTTTGGGAGTCCAAGTTCTCGACATTCTCGTACCAGATCTCGGGAACTTGCACGAGTGAGGAAAATCACCAAAATATACGAATTTCTCGAGCTGCCGGTCGAGAAAGGTATCTTTACCGCATTTCAGCTCGTACAGACAGGCTGCTTCTTTCACTCTTATGTCCATAGGAAGCAGCCTCGAGAGGATCAGTTGAGAGGAGGGAGACTGTGCCGCGTACTCGCCATGCTTTGATGGCGACGCTGCGCTTAAAGACATCAAGCATTTTTCGCACGTCAAGCTTCCTCGTCGCCAGTGCCAGTGCCCAAGCGCACTAAGCGCACAGAACTGTAGGCTCTATTACAGCAACATATATGATCCTCATGAGCTCCGTACTCAAACTCCATGTCGCCTTGGCCGCTCTGGCTATGCCTTTGTGTATATGGGCCGCCCTCTTACAGACCTTGGCGACATGCGGAGTAAACGTCAGTTTCCGATCGATGATCAGGCCGAGGAGGCGTACTTCACCAACCAGGCTTACCTGCTCTACAATTATGTATAAATGCGTCGTTGTATTTAAATTTTTGGGTAAACAAATTCGAATTTGTTTTCGATAGCGCGAACCTCAACTTGTTCCTCACTCCCCACCCGTACACATGAGTTAACGCCGGGTTAGAATCCTCCTCCACTGACGAAGCCCATTGTCCGGAAAACGTGAGGACCACATCGTCTGCAAACACCTGCACGTATACGCAGAGTTCCCCGAGTTCTCGGAGCAAGAAGTCCACAATTAGGTTCCAAAAGGTAGGTTCAGCTATAAAGACTTGTATACAACCCTTTTTCCGCACTACCCTCCAGCGTACCTAATGACCACCTCTCGGTCCCAAAGGTAGCCCGAACCATGCTGTGGAGGTTTACTGGGCAATTTTGAGCGGGCAGCTGGGTCTTCAGTGCCGGCCACCACGCTTTGTCGAAAGCACCCTCTATGTCCAATGACACTATTAATATGATCTTTTTGAGATTTAACTCTTTGTAGATATGCATCATTAGGTCACAGAGAGCATCCTCTGTCCCCTGCTGCGGCGTGAAGCCACACTGCGTCACTTGTAGCTTAGCCATTGAATGCTACTGTAGGCGCCCGACTAACATCATTTCCACTGTTTTGCTCGGCACAGGGAGCAGAGCTACAGGACGGTAAGACTTCGAACCGGTATGGTTGTCCTCTCCCGACTTCGGGATCACCTTTATGGCAGCTTTCCTTCCAGACTCGGAGAAAGTATCTCAGCTCTAGGCACTTATTGGCCATCGCTAGGAACAGACCCAGGTCCCGGAAGATCACCGCCTGGCATATGTCCGATGTGAACCTATTATAGCCCAGGGTCTTTCGAAAATGAAACTCTTTAAGAGCGTTTCTGACCTTGGCGCCGGTAAAAAGTGTGTCCACCTCGGGCAGATCCCCCAAAGTTGCAGATGGTTCACTACCCCCGTCAGTTCGCCTTCTGACTTCCGTTTGACAATACGGATCGTCAGTATCGACCCGGTCATCAGGGAAAAACTTTTCACCAGGAGGGTTACTGACTCATCGGGACCTAACACTTGCCCTGAGTCAGCTTGAAGTAGGACATCCTCCCGGTTTCTTCCCATTTCCCTGATGACCCTGTAGATACCGTCCCACAGAATCTCTCCGTCTTATATAGAGCAAAACCGCTTTCAGCTTATGATCTGCGCCTCCGATACTACCCTTTTGTAAACCTCCTTAGCTTGCACATATTCCCCGACCACGTATTCCCACTTAATGGGGGCCGCGTTTCGAATGCGCCGCTTTTTGGTGCGCGCATCCCGTTTCAGCCCCTCTAACTTGAGATTCTACCAAAAGGTTTTCAGTCCACGCTTCGAGCTTTTACGTGGAATGGCAGCGTCGCAAACTTGTCGAATGCACTCAGTGTAAGTCTCCACAATGTCGTCGAATTGATCACACAAACCTACAGATTTCGACGATCGACGGTCCATGCTTTCCTATCCTATACCTCTAAATCAATTCTATCCTCCCTTATCTCATTCATTAGCCATAATAACATAAAATTGTAAGATAAAATGACATATATAATATTTACTCTACATGTATTATTTAGTTTATATGTTGTCTGTGTTTGTAGGCATATATGTTTGCATACTGCCTTTTCTATCCTTTTTTTTTTCAATAATGGCTTATTTTTTCTTGTGCCTCCTTTTGTTTTTTAACAACTCTAGATGCTTCGTTTCTTTTTTTTTCTTACTTCATAATGAGGAATTACTTTTATTACATATGTAAATGAAGCTGGCACAAATATATAGTCTTCTGTACAATTGCCTTTATTGAAGAAATGAAGTGATGTCTACGTGGATTGAACTTAGTTGCTATAATGTCACAAGTTATCAGAGATGTGATCTTTTACACCCCAATCTCACTTCAAACTTAGTACAAATTAACTAAGGCATATAAATCAAAGACAAACATGTCCAGCAAAAGAAACAGAGAGAGAGAGAGAATAGGATGAGATGGTTGAAAAAAAAGTTAGCAGCGAATTGTTTTTCATTTTATACCTGTAACCTGTTCTCCCTGCCGAACATGTTTGCCTGTGAATGGTACTTGACATATACTTTGCTTTGGCCAATCATAGAAACGTACATCAATAAAAATAGTACTTAAAAAGCTTTTATTACCTCAGGCTGGTTGCCAAAAGCAGCATCATGTAGAGCAGTATCCCCATCGAGGTCCCGTGCAGACGCTGCTGCACCACCGGCCAATAATACACTCACCACATTGGTGTGTCCTCTATATGCAGCCACTTGTAATGCAGTCTTGCCCCCATACGGCATGTCCAACTGGTTAAGAAACACATATAGTCTCATATCTTTACTCAATCGCTTGCGCAAAGATATCAGACAGGGTATGCAAGGTTAAAAAACTTATCAGTTTTAGCATTGTTTTGGTTGTTGGCTGGTGATGGCTACCTATCTTATTACTCTTACTATAGAACAGAATCTTCTAGAAAATCCATGCAATAGAAAGAAACTTTTCACAATCAAATAGTTTACAAAACTTAAAGCCATTTAACTTTTTTTGGCAACTTTAACATTTGTTCAAAAGATTGTCTATAAGCTTAAAACACGTGTGATTGTAATATTGCTGATATTATAAATATGACAGTGTCAGAATATGTTAACTAAATATTACAAATGGAATTTTTAGTTGCTGTAAACATTCTTGTGTTTGAGATACTTCATATATCCAATTGGTATTTTTTGTCGAGGGTATATTATGTTGCTCATTTTGGCAGTTCTAAGTACATTTATTGTACAATATAATTTATTATAAAATAAATATACAACTAAAGTAGTCAAAAGAAATACTGAAAATAGGAATAATAAAACAAATTTTGGATATTTTTCCGAAGACATGAAAAGCTTCTATTGTTAATGGTGTTATTTCGCAGAAATTCATTATTAGAAGCTTGCCCGTGTCATTCAGAGTTGCATGCTGCATACTACAGTATATAGCTGGCAAGCATCTAAAATAAAGACATATTGTTTTGGTCTACCTAAATGTTAGTAAATCACTATTTTAAGAAATTTATGAATTTGAGGCATTGCAATGTTAATTCAATTGAGAACCAAACGAACACACATATTACTGACGTTTCTGTATTTGTTTCTAATTTTTAAAATGAATCTAAAAAAAGGTATAATTATTATACAATCTTATCACTAAGGATTACGATAACATAAATACATTACTTATAAAATAAATTACTTTGAACCCTTCAAAAACATTGAAATTCATATTGATAGGTAAATTTTGGACAATTTAACATAATTAAGAGTGGTCATTTGATATTTATTTGCATAAATTGTGTTCAATGTGCATACTGACTGTTATTTTACAATAAGGAATTTACTGGTATCTAAATTATCTTGACAATATGTTGGTCATTATCCCTGTGCTATCAATATAATACTTTTTATTATACTTTGGACACCATAGTATTTTATATGCAATATAAAACAACCAAATTTTAGAAAAATTAATAAAATTAATTCAAAACAAATTGAAAGCTTACAAAGCTCATGTAAATACAGTAGAACCTCGATAACTCAAACCTCGGTAACTTAAAAACCTCTATAACTTAAATAAGTAATCTCTGTATTGGCCCTCGGTAACTTAAAGAAATGTTTCCACAACCTCTATAACATAAAATTGTTTGTCAATGAGTCATTTTGAAAGTGTGCAAAACAAAGGGTTTCGGTATTTATTGCTTGCACGTATTCACTAGTTAAATTGTTAATGTAAACAATACATATGTCACCTATTGTTTGCTTCTTCGAAATTCTTTAAAGCTTTGCGGCGGTAGCCTTAAGACATAAGTAAGCCGATCATAATTTTTGATCACTGTCCTGAAACATAGCTTGTTACTGTGTGATAAAACTGGCTTAAAATTAGTTCAAAAGAAATAACAACACTCACATATGCTGATAAAGGGTGGAACAAGGGTACATACATACATATGTACATACCTACCTCTATATTAACCTATCCTAACATAGACCCTTGATAACTTAAAACCTCTATAACTTAAAATATTTTGTGTTTCCCTTGGACTTTAACTTATCGAGGTTCAACTGTATTGCTTATTTACAAAAGTGAATAAGCAATATTTACATGAGCTTTGTAAGATTTACTTGTTTTAAAGCTCATGTTGTGCATTTAAACTTCTTAACAAAATCAAATATGAGCTTACCAATGATGGATTGCTTTCTTGGATTTCTTTGACATATTCTAAATTCCCCTGTGCCACTTTAATCATAAGTAATCTCAACTCTGGTTGATCTTTTGTAAGTGTTTGTTCTGTTTGGGATTGGGATTGTTCAATGCTGTGAGCTGTAGATTGAATTGTACTTGCATTTGTATCTTCAATTCTCTTTACACACTGGGGATACAGAGTCCATACACTTTGATGTTCATATTCAGATATTTGAACACGTAAATTACCATTTTGAAAGACATTTATAACCTTCCCCATTTTCCCTAATATCTGCAAATAGAAAAATACAATTATGTATTAACTAAAAACTCTATCCAGGAATAGTCATAAACATAAATTAGTTATTATTATAATTTGGTGATTCCTAGATAATAAGCACCAAATCATATTTTCCTCCAATGCTATAAAGAAAAAATATTTATTTTTCTATTGTTTAGGAAATTACAATATGAATGGAAATAAAAATTAATCTAATCTTTGCTTGTCACCGCTCAAAGCTCCATACAAATTTTTTCCAAACATAATAATTTCTAATATCTTTATATGAATAGTACTTCTATTATTGATACAAAGGTATTAGAAATTACTATTCCTCTTTTTATTTTCAATTCTCATCCAACTCTGATATATACTTCTAAAATCTTAATTTGATCCTTGATCAAGTCCTTGACCTCAATCTTGACCCCAGCTTGCATACCTAGGTTAACAACAATTCCATACTCAATTTTGAGCTTGACTTAAACTTCTACCATAAAGTAAATTGGTTTATTCTTATTTAACAAATTTAATTATACTTTGTTATCTCATGTCACCTGTTCCATTGTAGGTAACCATTCTGCATATTGTGTTTGTAGGCCACGTACAGTCTCTAAGTCTGAGAGCACCCGAACCAAATCACCCACACGAGTGCCACCTAAACGTTCTAAAGTACCAGGGTGAAAAGTCCAACGGTTTGAACAATCTGAAATAAGAAATTAATACAAAAAATTAACAACATTTCAAAGTATATCATATGGAATCGATGCCATTTTTCTGCAAATATTTATAATTTCCTTTTTTAAAACAACTTTACCAAAGAAACAAGTCAGTGAAGTAGCCATTTCTATGAAAAATAGTTTAGAGAATGGACTAAAAATTCACGAAATCACAACCTTAGCAACAACTGGCAATCGTCCACGATGCTGCGCCCCCTAGCTCTACATTGCGAAACGCGACGCGTGGCCCGCAGTTATCGGTCGTTTATACGGTCGGTCGCGAACTTGCACGGAAGCCGAGATATTTTCCTTATTCGCTGTTTTTTAATTTTTTACGATAGAGACGGTTTTTTTAATGATAGTATAGAATTAGGTTAGGTAACAGTTATACTATAAGTGTTATGTTTATGATATTAACATTTTTGAAACTAAGATTGTGTGTGAATAATATTGAATTTAAAATAACAATGCCTTTCACTGCTATTAAATAGGCAAACATGATTTACTGTTGGGGAGTTTGCAGAGGTGACATTGCTGCGGTTCTAAGACTTTATAATAAAACTTATCTTGACAATCAATAACCTGGGAAACCGCAAGTAATATTGAATGTTGTATATCGTTTATACAATAATTTGCCTTATTCGTTTAGGGGTGAGTGGAACGCGTGGAAAAGCAGAGACTAAATAAATAATACCATCGGCAACCTTTACATCTGCATCCTTTACATCTTCGACCTTTACATCGACAACCTTTACTGACAACATCAAGTGTCATTTGTAGGTGACTAGATAAATTAAAAAAATATATATCGCGGAGCCCAAGAGCGGGACAGAATTCGAGTTCGTCACGTGGCGCCACCACCCGCCGACCGTGCCCCCGTTTGCAGTTTGACCGAGCATTTAACAGGGTTGTGCATAAATTTGTGTTTTTATAATGTATTTTTACTATATTTAATTTAGCCTAAGCTGTTCTAAAAAAATAAGACTATGAATATTTGCGAAAAGATGCGTGATCGACTTTTTCCTCTACAGTCAACACTGAAAAAATACAAAAAAAAAAACTTAGAAAATAGCTTTCTTAATTTAACTTACCTTCATACTGAACTCTTACATCCCCTCTATCTGTGATTCTATGAACAAAACCAACTTTTCCAATGTACTGTAACAATATTCAATAAAAATTTATGGAAATTTAACAAAAAACATATAGCTCAAATCAAAAATTATTTATTACCTCAGCCATTCTGGGATTCCAACCACCATGACCTTGTTGAACACTTTTCAAAATTTCAGCATTTAAAACAACTTTAACTCTTTCACCTGGGTAAAACTTCATAGATGTTGAATTATCATGCTGTCGTATATCATGGGCAGGTAATGTTGTTTCTTCTTTTTTACCTATAATTATAGATTCATCCAATCAGAATGTACATATCCATTAAGGATACATATGTACTAAACACTGCCCCATGTGGAGACACATATGCTTCAATTCATTTAAATGTATATGTACCTCAGCTTCAGATACGCTTCACCCTACACTACCATGAACTGAGCAATCAAGTGTCAGGTTTTTAATTAAACTCACAAGTGCCACTACATGAGTAAGGGTGAAGTATTTCATATTTCAGAATAACAATACAAACTGTAACAATTGGACTAATAATTAATCTCGTGCTCTTTTTAGTTTGAATATTATGAAAAATAACTGCATGAAACAGAAAAGTAATTATATTAATGAGTGGACTTAAGGATAGTGAGGATAGAAAGAATATTACATTGGAATTATTATGCTTTCTATAGAAAAAACAAAACTGTCCAAGTAGAAGTTGGACTCATGCATTGATAGTTCCATACTACAACAAATTTGTGTTACAATATTTAAAAGAGATTATTTTCATTATTTTTTTTTTGTGGATTCTTACCATGAGCCCCACTCATATTTGACTGATTTCGATTTATCTTCGTAAGTTTACACTACAATCATGTCAAGTTTGATGCTTGTCTATATTACTGCTTTTACAATAGAGCAAAAATAAAACTAATAAACCAATATACACTAAGCATGCACTGAATGAGTTTCAAACTGCCGAAAATGAAATGAACTGAAATAAAGCAAACTAAAAACTTCTTAGAGATTTTCCAATAATCTGTAAGTAAAGAACTATTTCCTGTATATTTTTTTTTCAGAATTTTAGCTGTAGTAGTTTTGTAGATATGGGAAATGGTCAATTTTAATTTTATTTTTTTGGAATAACTTTAAAACTATTTACTTTGAAACTATAAAGAATAATATATTTTAGATCTTCGCAATAAGCACATTCATTTGATATATCATAAGGTACAGTTCACAAAACTTTTTTTTCAATTTTCACTTTAAACCCAAAAATCACCCTCTTAATTAAAATTCATTTATTTATCCATATTTGAATCACAGACAAATGTTTGTGTACCATATGTCAACTTAATTAGCCCAGTAGATTCAGAGCTAATTAGCTGTGACAGACAGACAAATACACGAGTGATCCAATAAAGCTTCATTTTTTTCATTTAGAGTTACAGAACTCTAAAAAGGATTTTTTTTTTATTTCTCTTTAAAATAAATAAAATAATCCTTAAGTGGTAAGCAAATATTTTACTAATAAAGCAAGCACAAAATGCCTGACATTGAAAATACTGACTTCATGACTGCTAGTGTTTAATAACAAATTAACAAAAATATTTAAAAAAGGAACTGTAAGTATTGTATTATTACCAAGGATTGGTAAGTGATTTATATAATAATATCCTCCAATGGCTGGTGTCACATACTCCAAATCCATTATTCCCTTATGACCAACCCTATAACATAAATCATATATTAAAGTTTTCACTGTGCAAACTTCCAAAATATAAAATATCCATTGTTATAAATACACACCGATAATCATTTTTGTAACCATTATGCCATGTTACGCAAGCAACTGATCTTTGGGATTCTGTACCCCAATTACAAATTTCAGTAACAGTTCCAGTTTTACCTGCAATTACAATATTACATTAATATGGGAACATACAAACA
The DNA here is from genome assembly GCA_005406025.1 of Eumeta japonica. NCBI lineage: Eukaryota > Metazoa > Arthropoda > Insecta > Lepidoptera > Psychidae > Eumeta > Eumeta japonica. The sequence continues at coordinate 203,952 of BGZK01000669.1, forward strand.
TTTAAAAAATGGTAGTATTATGCAGTGATCTCCACTCACTCTTCTGCAAAATATTTGTTATGTCACCATAAATTATGAAAAGTCAAATGAATAATAAAAGTTAATCATTTATTTTATTTTACCTGCTCCACCATCCTGGTTGTCCCATTTCCAGTTATGCCCTCGCTTTACAATAGCACCACTAAAAATACCTTTTACACAGAGTTTAGACTCTGCAGATCGTTGTGTTAAGTATATTCCTGGTCCAGTTGCAGTAGTATATCTAATAAAAGGATGATCCAAATTGTGTTTGTCATTATGATAACATAAGGAACACAAATTACAATTTTGACACGTGCTACATTGATATGCAATTCCCACAATTCCACGTTGTCGACAAGAATGGCATTCTAAATTACTATGTCGTACGCCTGAAAATAATGTAACAGAAAAAAGATCTGGGTATCAGTTCAATATAAACTATAAATTAAACCTAAATATAAAATAATATACCGCATTGTGCATTATCCAAAATTACTAAATCAAATAATCCCTGGTAGCCGATTCTGTAATTAGAACGTATACCACAGTCCCAATTTACGACAACCGTCTTGTCAGGAGACCTTTTTGACCCGGGCATACCGATTTCACATACTGTACCCACACCCCCAGGACCACCATCTAAACCAGAAAATTAAATAAAATTAATCAGATATACACATAACACACGAAGCATGTATTAACTATAAAACAAATTTAAAAACAAACCTTGATCGCCCCAAACCCAATCAAAACCTCGTAAAACTCTTATTCCAGGAGATAACATAATAATATGTTTTTGTATTCACCTAATTGAGCTCTTTCCTTGCTATGAAAGTATCATTTTTATATTTTGTAATAATTCAAGTAAGAGTTCAAATTAATATTTTCGTACGTCACGATAAATCCGACAATACGTCTAAAGTCTGACAAAATGAATAATTTAGCTAAAATACTTTAACAACACGTAACCACAGAACAATAATATACTAATGTATGTACATATACAAACTTCACGGAGTTTTCTTCACAAAACATTAGCTTATGCATATAATAGCTAAGTTAGTCTATGACGTACTTTTCGTCACCATAGATTGTACTTAGTTATTTCCATAGGAACCACAAAATAACAAGACACTCCTGTCTACTTAAGCTTATTTTTTTATGATGTCTACGAAATCCACATTCGGCAGTCGCTGTCTTTCTACTAAAGCGACGATTTAGTTTTTGTTTTTTTAGTGTTTTTCAGTAGGTTTGAATGCCATAGTGGTTAGTTTAGGAACGGAACTATAATTTGAATCTATATTAGAAAATCTTTGACATTGGCAACCTGTGCACTTTTCAATCGATATGGCATACGTCGGATACGTCGTATTGTAGTGTTTTTCTTTTGTTTGCGATATTAAATAGTAGTAAAGTAATTCTTAATTGTAAATACAAATCTATTAATGAAAATTAGTATTTTAAAGTGTTTGCTTATGAGTTCTGTTTAGACAAAACTACGATCAAATCGCCGAGTTGTGTTCGATAATAGAAATTGGTTTTATTAAAAAAAATCACTAAATATGATTTTCATATGAAAAACAAGAATACTAGTGCACTTTAACTTTCATATTCGTTATAAATTTATGAAAATTCGTATCAAAGAGCCCCGTCGGGACAGTGACTGCGTAGGAAAATGCCGTCGAACGGAAATTTAAAAAAAATTTCCTATAACTTTTTTCTAGAAGGTTGCTTGTTTTTTGCGTATTTATGTAGCATATTTATTTAACTGTTCTTAAAATTGCTTTTATTTGCACAATTTTATTTAGATTTCGTTATATAGATTTTCTTTTGAGAATCGTCAAATTGTAATATTTGCGAATGAGTATTCAGGAATTGCGGTTGCTATTTTATTAAAAAAAATCTAATGATGCTTTGTTTTTCAGATTGTGAAATAAATAGGCAATATTTTGAGCTATAAAGCATCCTAATTGAATAAGTATATATATGTATATATATAACGGGTCAGAAAATAAAAGCTGACCTGATTTGCCATCTCTTGAGACTTTCTTTGAAATTCTTTTGAAATGTATAGAATCTCCGTTTTTTATTCACTATTATTGTAAATAAATTATTAAGGAATAAATAAAATACAAATATAAACAAAACTGTACTTTTATTTACTTGTCATTTAGCAAAGGTTTAGTAGGTACAGTTTTTCTGATTTTAACTGCTTATAACATTCAATTGTTATAAGCAGTTAAAACATTTTTTCAAAAATATTCTTATAAAAAAAGTTATCGTAGTTTATCAATATTTTAAAAAAAGAGTGTATGTACAGAGTACACGTGTCAGAAGTGAAACTTCTATGACAACATTAAAATTAAAGTCAATAAGATTGTCCATAAATAATCAGAGATATTATTTAAAGATAATTATGTACACGCGTTAGAAGTTATACTTCTTTGGCGTATGAATAATATTTAAAATAACTCAAATGCAGTAGTAATCGACAATAAATATTAAAATCAATCAAAACGATTTTGTTTAATTGAAAATGTTTTATTAACGTAACAATATAACAATACAGTACAAATATATAATCATTATTCATTATGTGAATGAGTCAAATACATTTAAAAAAAGAGTGTGTGTACTTATTATTCAATTATTTGTTAGAAAAATAATAAGTTCGTTAGAAATATATCTATATATTATACTTACATGGTTAACCTCTAATATTTAAAAACACTTCAAATTTTCACAATTTTTCACAACACTATGTTAAAAGTTTACAAATAATGTTTATATATATAATAAATTGAACAAAAATAATAATTATAGAAAATTAATACTCAAAATTGATTATTCATATGAATACTATATTTTGCAAGAACTGGGTTATGAATATAAGTACTATGTAATATATAGCATGAACACTCTGTACTATGTACTATATAGTATGAACACTCAGTATTATAACTATATTCAGTGTTGATATTATTTCTATTCTGTGGCTAACTTCATCATGTCGTTTGTGCGCGCAGCTCAAATTCACTCTCATCCAAACGCACCAAAGAAGTATAACTTCAACGAGCCCAAACTCGATGGGGTTGCGTCGTTTAATTACGGAGTTCCTATGGCCACCTTCCAGCTCCATCATCAGACGCTGATTACCATATAGTATCAAAGTACTCGTCAAGACGAATCAAACGAGCCCAAACTCGATGGGGTTGCGTCGTTTAATTACGGAGTTCCTATGGCCACCTTCCAGCTCCATCATCAGACGCTGATTACCATATAGTATCAAAGTACTCGTCAAGAGGAATCAAACGAGCCCAAACTCGATGGGGTTGCGTCGTTTAATTACGGAGTTCCTATGGCCACCTTCTAGCTCCATCATCAGACGCTGATTACCATATAGTATCAAAGTACTCGTCAAGACGAATCAAACGAGCCCAAACTCGATGGGGTTGCGTCGTTTAATTACGGAGTTCCTATGGCCACCTTCCAGCTCCATCATCAGACGCTGATTACCATATAGTATCAAAGTACTCGTCAAGACGAATCAAACGAGCCCAAACTCGATGGGGTTGCGTCGTTTAATTACGGAGTTCCTATGGCCACCTTCTAGCTCCATCATCAGACGCTGATTACCATATAGTATCAAAGTACTCGTCAAGAGGAATCAAACGAGCCCAAACTCGATGGGGTTGCGTCGTTTAATTACGGAGTTCCTATGGCCACCTTCCAGCTCCATCATCAGACCCTGATTACCATATAGTATCAAAGTACTCGTCAAGACGAATCAAACGAGCCCAAACTCGATGGGGTTGCGTCGTTTAATTACGGAGTTCCTATGGCCACCTTCTAGCTCCATCATCAGACGCTGATTACCATATAGTATCAAAGTACTCGTCAAGAGAATCAAACGAGCCCAAACTCGATGGGGTTGCGTCGTTTAATTACGGAGTTCCTATGGCCACCTTCCAGCTCCATCATCAGACCCTGGTTACCATATAGTATCAAAGTACTCGTCAAGACGAATCAAACGAGCCCAAACTCGATGGGGTTGCGTCGTTTAATTACGGAGTTCCTATGGCCACCTTCCAGCTCCATCATCAGACGCTGATTACCATATAGTATCAAAGTACTCGTCAAGACGAATCAAACGAGCCCAAACTCGATGGGGTTGCGTCGTTTAATTACGGAGTTCCTATGGCCACCTTCCAGCTCCATCATCAGACGCTGATTACCATATAGTATCAAAGTACTCGTCAAGACGAATCAAACGAGCCCAAACTCGATGGGGTTGCGTCGTTTAATTACGGAGTTCCTATGGCCACCTTCCAGCTCCATCATCAGACCCTGATTACCATATAGTATCAAAGTACTCGTCAAGACGAATCAAACGAGCCCAAACTCGATGGGGTTGCGTCGTTTAATTACGGAGTTCCTATGGCCACCTTCCAGCTCCATCATCAGACCCTGATTACCATATAGTATCAAAGTACTCGTCAAGACGAATCAAACGAGCCCAAACTCGATGGGGTTGCGTCGTTTAATTACGGAGTTCCTATGGCCACCTTCCAGCTCCATCATCAGACGCTGATTACCATATAGTATCAAAGTACTCGTCAAGACGAATCAAACGAGCCCAAACTCGATGGGGTTGCGTCGTTTAATTACGGAGTTCCTATGGCCACCTTCCAGCTCCATCATCAGACCCTGATTACCATATAGTATCAAAGTACTCGTCAAGACGAATCAAACGAGCCCAAACTCGATGGGGTTGCGTCGTTTAATTACGGAGTTCCTATGGCCACCTTCCAGCTCCATCATCAGACCTGGTTACCATATAGTATCAAAGTACTCGTCAAGACGAATCAAACGAGCCCAAACTCGATGGGGTTGCGTCGTTTAATTACGGAGTTCCTATGGCCACCTTCCAGCTCCATCATCAGACCCTGATTACCATATAGTATCAAAGTACTCGTCAAGACGAATCAAACGAGCCCAAACTCGATGGGGTTGCGTCGTTTAATTACGGAGTTCCTATGGCCACCTTCCAGCTCCATCATCAGACCCTGATTACCATATAGTATCAAAGTACTCGTCAAGACGAATCAAACGAGCCCAAACTCGATGGGGTTGCGTCGTTTAATTACGGAGTTCCTATGGCCACCTTCCAGCTCCATCATCAGACGCTGATTACCATATAGTATCAAAGTACTCGTCAGACGAATCAAACGAGCCCAAACTCGATGGGGTTGCGTCGTTTAATTACGGAGTTCCTATGGCCACCTTCTAGCTCCATCATCAGACGCTGATTACCATATAGTATCAAAGTACTCGTCAAGACGAATCAAACGAGCCCAAACTCGATGGGGTTGCGTCGTTTAATTACGGAGTTCCTATGGCCACCTTCCAGCTCCATCATCAGACCCTGGTTACCATATAGTATCAAAGTACTCGTCAAGAGACGATCAAACGAGCCCAAACTCGATGGGGTTGCGTCGTTTAATTACGGAGTTCCTATGGCCACCTTCAGCTCCATCATCAGACCCTGGTTACCATATAGTATCAAAGTACTCGTCAAGACGATCAAACGAGCCCAAACTCGATGGGGTTGCGTCGTTTAATTACGGAGTTCCTATGGCCACCTTCAGCTCCATCATCAGACGCTGATTACCATAGAGTATCAAAGTACTCGTCAACACAGTCAATAAAGTTCAGTTTAAATTTTAAAATAATTTATTTTCTTATATTAAATGTACATAAATTCTCTCATTATTCGAAATTCGAATTCTAAGCGGGCAGCTTCAATCTGTTTGTAACTATTTTTCAGTGTTGAAAATATATATTTTATTATTTCAATTCTGTGGCTAACTTCATCGCCCAATCGTTTGTTGCGCGCGGAGCTCAAATTCACTCTCATCAAACGCGCCAAAGAGTATAACTTCAAAAATTGATATGAAAGATCCTAAAATGAGATATTGTAAAGGTATTCAAAGGATTGAGGCAAATTTTTAAATTTAAGATTATGCAGTACCGTCAAATCCTACAACTTTGTCAATCCGGCCGATTTTTGCCCAAACAGTGAAATTAACTTGAAACGTTACTAACTAAAAACCTATTTCAAATATTGCTGTTTTCTCTTTTATGTAGAAAACTAGACTGTTTTCTGACAGAATGGAGCCTTTATAGTGGTACCTAATGTCAATCAGTTGCTTGTCATTTGCTATCAAAAAAAGTCGAATTCAGTGGTGCCAATTTTTCTCCAAGAAACTTTATAGAGATCGGATAAAAGCAATCAAAAGGTGAGTAATTGATATGGTTTAAAGAAATGTAGTCAGTAATTGGTATGTGGTGAGTAATTGATATGGTTTAAAGTGTAACATATTTTGTTGTTGTTTCCTAATTACAAAACAGGAATCTAATAAGTGTAGTGAAGTTATGGCGTTGGGCAATGTTAGTCATGTAGACACAGAATCCAAAGTAACAACATTGCCCATCAATTTTCGGACTGTAGGGTTGTTAAAAAATTCAAAATTTTATAGATATTACATTTTCTGATTGGTTTCGATTTGTAGTTCATTTGCTAGATATCTACCTATTTTCATGTCACTAGTACCTTCATGAAAGTAATGTATAGTACTGTACAATTAATTTTTTTGAGTTTACTCTTTACGAATCGATTTTTCAAATATAAGCCCTGGGTATGAAAAATCATGAGGAGTAAAATCAAACTTAGCGTTATGTTACTTTTAGGTCGTTCTCATGCGTATGGAGACTATGCATGTGTACAGTCTCCATATTCATACGCAATTTATCTTGCTCATCTCCTAGCAATATACGCAAAATGACGTAAATGGTGAAACAGTCTAGTTTTGTACATCAAAGAGTAGTATTTGAAATAGGTTTTTATCTAGTAACGTTTCAAGTTAATTTCACTGTTTGGACAAAAATGAGCAGGATTGGCAAAGTTGGCGCTTTTAAAAAAATACTGACCTACTTTTTACGTTCCAACAGATGGTGCTTTTAAAAAAACACGGACTTACGTTTCACGATCTAACAGATGACGCTTTCGAATAAAACATGAACTAACATTTCATGGTCTAAGAGATGGCGTTTTTAAATAAAACAGTGGCTCACATTTTACTATGTAAAAGATGACGCTTTTAAAGAAAACATTGCCTTACATTTCACGGTCTGACAGATGGCGCTTTTAAAGGAAACATGGTCTTACATTTTACTATGTAACAGATGGCGCTTTTAATGAAAACATGTACCTACATTTCACGATCAAAAAAATGGTGCTTTTAAAGAAAACATTGACTTACATTTCACGATCTAACCGATGGCGCTTTTAAAGAACACATTTACATTTCACAATTTAACAGATGGCGCTTTTACACTAATCCTTTCAATTAAGCTCTCATCCTTCTCTCAATATTAAAAAATGAAACTTTGTTCTTTAATCACTCCCCGATGGTTAACAAAAAAAAAGGCTTTCACACATCATTTTTAAATACTTCAATGTAACTTGTATCAAAAATTTCGGTACGTATCTCAACATATGCATTTGAAGGTCTATTTTTTAGGAATATGACTTATTTTGACATGGTAAAAACAACTGTTGGTTTTTTATAGAAACACATGTATAAGCTGTAGTTTCTAAGCCTCTTTTGTCCTAACTGCTTTAAACAGTTAGGTTCTTTTGGTGGATCAGAACGAATATTTTGCAAAACTCATAAAAAAGTTTATAAACAAGAAGTAAATTTACATTTTTATAGATTTTCATTTGCTCAGACCGCCTTTTAATCTGTAATGACAACGCATTTGCAAAGCATGTTTAAAATGTGCTGGTTGAAGACAGTTGTAGATTCTTTTACTTTTGTAAATGTCAAGCCTTTCCTAAAATCTTTGATTTTTGGAAAAAATCTAGCGCTCACCTCGCATTATTTGGGGACAAAACTGCGTTGTTTTATCGTGCAAGGCACAAAAAAATTAACTCTCCTCCACCTCCAGAGGGCCATTGATGAGCCGGGTCGATGGTTCCATACCTGGAGGATATAGGCTAACCCTGATAACTCAGCGTAGGAGTCGAAAAATTGTCGACTTAAACATGCCCCACCTTCGAATGTTGAACGCGAACATTCCATAGCAATTAAATTATAAATACGTAGGAGTCACGCTCGATAGAAATCTTCATTTCAAAGATCATATCGAGTGCGTTAGGAAAATTGCAATTTTCTACCGAGGGTGCCTCGGCGCCAGGCTTAGTAGTAAAAGTAAATTTTCATTGGGCAATGAGCGCACTATTTACAAAATGTGCATAAGGTCGGCGATGACAAACGCATTTCCCTTCTTCTCTCACGCCGCCCCACAGGCACTCAATAGACTCCAAGTCATTCTGAATAAATGGAACCTACATTTTGATCACTTTGATACGTACTATTTTTCTATATTTGACATATTCCCAGCCACACTTAGGCCCATTTTGCCGGTCTTCTTTGGGAAGGATTCATCTAAACGTTTCTTCGACATCGCGAAATCGTATCCCTATGTTTTCCTCCGATCAGCAGCCTCCTATGAGCCGCTTCAACCCTATCATTTTATCCGTAGGCCACGGAATGTATTTACCGATCCACCCAACGCTCTTACATTGGTAGTAATAAGTCTCATGAAAGTTAATGACTGACTAAGCGTAGGTATCCTGCAGTCAGTAAGCTCTAATTAGGCCTTACCACCCCACTCCAACAGGTTGCTTCCGTGCCAGGTGGGGCAAACAGACCCGACCCGTGTTAGTATCCAGTGGCATCCTATGCAGAGGTGATCACCTAAGTAATTGCCCATAGGGCATGTCACGTATCGTCGGCACCCCCTGGTGCTGTATGGTCGCATTCGGTGAAGCTGTCACAGCATTCCAGCTAACATTACTGACGACCCGTCATTTGTTCAGGTGAACTTTTTTAGTGGGTTTCAGTCCCACACTACCCGCATTCACGGGCAAGCACGGGCATGCGCTATGCATTCTTTACCTCCTCCTCTTCGCAAGAGGGGAAAGAAACAGACAGCATTAATGGTTTTCAAAAATAAATTGCACTGTATGATGTGAAGTATAGATGGCACTATTTAAATAAAATGCTTAGGTGAATAATCATGTTAATTTAAAAATAATAATAAATTTATGATTGGAATAAAAATCAGGAACTCATCCCAAAGAAAGTAATTATATTCCAACGGCAACCTCGTAAGACGCAGAGTAAAGGTCAGTTGCTCAGGTATTGGAATTATATAACAATAGAATACTTATAATATTAGAGTTTACTCCTTAAGAATCGATTTCATATTTAGGCCCGGGGTATGGAATTTTATGAAAGTAAAATCAAGTGTTAGATAAATGACGTTACGCTATCGTCACCATGAACTTCCACTTATACTTGGTGGAGATTGTAATATTGATTTTAATAAGGAAGATGGTTTCCGTTTAGTACAATTTCTGAAAGATGAACTGAACTTAGATTTAATTTCTGACAGAACACTAGGGACAAGTAGATATGTACAACTATTGATGCGATGTTTTCACGATTTATCACACATGTATCTTCCGACATTCATGTATCATATTTTAGTCACCATAAACCAATTGTTTCAGTGTTTAATGATACCGCTATTGTTCCTGTGATAAACATTACGCAAGATAACGTCAATGATAGAGAAATCAATCTTACTAAAAATTTTATTGTATATCATAATTATTTTCAATATTTTCTTAAATGACGAATTAATTGTTTTGCTATTAAGATAAATAAATGAATTGTGTATTATGCTTTGAATAATATAATAGATGCTTTCATTTACCATTATACTAATCTATATGTACGATATCATCTTAAAGCAGTAAACTCCATTCGTGCGTCGGAGCTGACACAATTTTTTTTTTAATAGCTCTTGATTTTATGACACCTATATAAAAAGAGAATGTCAATGGTCAATTACATATTCCATAAAATAAAATACGAGCATTTAACTTACAAATTTATGGCTATCGACTACTATTTGCTTATTTTCGCTAATAACTTAACAATTATTGTGACAATCAGCTGATCCAATCTCTCTTAGCTTATAGGCGACAACATAATATTCATGCTTCTCTCTGATTGTCACTTTGACAGAGTCGTCTAATGCTTCATTTTTCATTCAAAAATTCAAAAATGTAGTAAATACTACAGCTCTACTATAAGAATTCTAATTATTTTTACTTGTTTCAAAAAGTTTTGTTATTGATAAAATGGAGAATGAAAAACGACTTCAAAGAATTAAAGGTGCTTATCTTATTTCATTCAGCTTTTACATAGGAATTGTTAAAAACGATCTGTATCAATATACACATAAATTCAACTTTATGATGATTTGAAAAACTACGAACAGCTTGCATTAAAGAAAATAGGAGCACATTTGAGTAAAGGTATTTTAGAATATGGGTAAAGTAGCTCTTAACCAAGAATTTAGTACAGAAGAGTGGAAAGATTCTTAATTGTAAATACTTATGCCCTTCCTTTGAAATAAGTGGTGTTAAATAAAAAAATACTAAGCTTTTACATCATCGTAATTTTAATCCTATGTATTGACTTTAGAACCTAACATCCATAAGAAAAACTATAAATATATAATACTTATGTATGAGCTTCTCACTCGATCTGTTCATATATCACATTGTCTCGAAGTAACTCTAACCTAACAAAATTTAATATATTTTTTTAAAAGCTTATACCCATAATAGAAATTATAAATGGCAACTAATGCATAGGACCTTTACTTTTTTCAATTTTTTTGAAAGGTAAGTTTTTAATTAACCTTTTACCCAACTATATTTTATTATACCACTAGACTGAACATAAAAATGTTGCTAACTTTTAACGGGAACCTGTATTTTCGATCATAAATGGGTCTTATCTAACAGGTTATTTATTATAATTAGATAATATAAAGATTTGCTTCTTTAATCAAAATACTTGAAAATTATTTCTAAGTTCCTTGTTGTCAAAATGTATTCACAAATTTCAGTATGATATCAAAATTTGATTAGTGATTGCAATCTTTCTATTTTCAATATGTTTACTATTATTATCATGCCGCTAGGCACTTATATAGTATTTACACTGTGTAAAATATTATGTTTGATAACTAATTGCATTAGGTTACTATGAAAAATTATATAATATAATATGAGACAATAAATATTTTTGAGATGATTTCTAAATTGTAAACAAAATATTATAAAAAACAAAATTAAAGTTTGTAAATTGACAAACTAAATAACAACTTCTAGTCATCAGCGAATAAATTGACAGTAATTGCTTTTTAAATTAAATAAGATCTTTACAATATTAAATTCTTCACCAGTTCACTAAGATACTCCAAATACATCTAATTCTCCAGGGTACTCATTAATAACCTTGGAAATTCTGTACAACGGAGCCCATGTGGAAAAATGAAATTCACCTTGGGTACTTAAAGAACTGGCTTATTATTTATATTAATGGGCTGTTTTTTAAAATTCTATTAGGTGGTGCATTTCTTGCTACTGTTGCTGGAATATCTGCTATTGCTGGTTTCAGTGCAACATTAGCAGTAGCTAAAAAATCTGATGCTAAATATTTCAATAAAGGTACTCTTTTTTTTTTTGGATAAATAACATTATTTAATATTTGTTGATCAAAAGATTTTATTTTTCAGATTTTAAGTTTTCTAATTAGCTTTTCATTATTATTTATTTAAGATTTTCTGCATAGATACTACTGGATTAATAATTATTACAGGTTTAGTTAGCAGTGCAGAACTAGCAGATACTGGAGCAATTTTAGCTCTAAGAGCATTAGGATGGGGCACATTATATGCAGTAACTGGAACATCGCTGATTTGTTATGGAATTTGGAAATTATCTGGTGCCAAAGATGTATGAAATATACAATATGATATTTTACCTGACAAAAGTTATGGCAATTTTTAAACAGTAAAAAAATAATATCAATGAAGAATATATGGCATTGGCATAGCATATAATATGGCATTTATACCCAATTTTTTATTACATTGACAAGTTATTACTTGTTGTGTTTTTAGATTATTCAGAAAAATATTTATTTTGATATGACGCCTGAGATTTATATCTAAAATGTACTTTAAAATTTAAAAACCACCTGAAAAATGAGTTTAGGATATTGTGCAGTAAACATTGTTCAATCTGTCCTAAAACAGAAACAGAGCATACAGCCCTTTAGATCTTTAAAGTATTATTGCTTGGTAATTTCATTTTAACTTTCAATAAAAGTACACAATACCACTTACTGAATAAATAGCATTGTTTTTTAAATTTGAATGTGCTTTGCATTTTTTTTAATAAGGATTTTATTTTCAGCTAAAAGATTTCAGAGTTAAAATGGGCCAATTATTACCAACAATACCTAAAAATGATCCACCAAAATCACGAACAGAATTTAAGGACTTTAGAGATTTCATGAATTACGTAGCAACTGAAAAATTTGGAGAAAAATTAATCAATGAAGAAAAAGACACAAAATAATATTAAACAACTTTAATTTTAAAGAAATATTAATTACATAAATCTTGTTTAATCATGAACTCTTTTTTATATACTGGGTCTCCCCCACAGCTTGTTTTGCAAGTGTAAACAGCCAGTACACCCCAATCAATGCTATTCACATCAGTGCCAACATTTATGAAGTTTAGCATTTGAGGCATTACCTGAAAACAAGGTATTACAAAAAGTAATAAAGGAAATCTACCATTTTGGCCAATTTTTTTTTCTGGTCAGTAAAAAAACCTTTTTACAGCAAAACATTCTAGTGACGAGTTGAACCAAAAGCAAAAATGCATATAAGATTTGATGAATTGTCTATACATTATATGTCAAATTTTATGTTTACTTTTGTGATTTATGTTTTTATATTTTGTTGCAACTTGCAGTAATATTTTTTCACTATGACTCTACCTTTATATCAATGCTTCGAAATTATTTAACAATGAGAGAATGTGGTAGAGCCACACTGTGGTCACTTTAGCTTCAGCATGAAAATGACGGGTCGATCGATGAGATATTACATTCTTACAGAATGCAGATACAAAGTAATAGCTTCCACAGTTTGTTTCGTCCAGTGAGTGAGAGTTCTGGTATCTCACTACTCCTTCTAGCACCACACTCCACGACCCACCATCCTACATCCCCCTCCATCAGATACTTCTACAAAAGGCTGGAAATGCAAGCGTGTCTCATCTGGAGTTATAAGTGTCCATAGACGGCGGTGACCACCTGCTCTCTGGTGGCATGGTATGGTGTTTTTAATATATAATGACACTGCATGCTCATTTGTCCCTTCAAAATGATTTATAAAGAAACTAAAAAATATAATTTTCTTTCTCTCATAAAACAATTACAATAAAATATCAATGCAATACACGAACATTAGAACACATGTCTCATAATATTAACGGATACAATAATAAACACAATGATAACTAAAATAACATTAAATTAAGAAAATAATTCAATAGCTATCTAATGTAAAAAAGACAAGAACCAATATAATTGCATACATAAATAATAACCTTTCGACAATAAAAAAATGCCTCATGCACTTGGTATATGCGTCATTCGTATTGTCTTATCTTTAGCCCTACTCAATGATAAAATATTTTTTGGCATTGTAAATTTTTAACTAATTCGGATTTACATATTTTAGTATTTTAAATATTTTGAGAATTAACTTAGAATTTAAATGTAACAGATGTATATTAAATGCTAGTATTCCCTTTCAGCTCTGTCCCCATGGATAAAGGATTTTTGATAGAGAATCTTAATTTAATAACTTACATACAATGTTTGTATATATTGTACAACAAAGAATTAAGAAAAATGAAAGATTGAATGTTTTAACAGACTACTTTTCCATTTATATCTATATTGTGAATTGTGATTCCTATCTTTCAGATAACTTAAACTTAAAAAATTAAAAGTAGCATTTAATTTGTCTTGAATTTTGTGATGCTCATCTGATTTAGATAGGTATTCTTAGAAATTTCTTGTGATGTTACAAAGAAAGTTTTTCTGATGGATGACTTACTAGCCAGGTGAGTGAATGAGCAGATGGGTAAATGGATGGTTGGATGGGTGCATGGACAAATGGGCAAATGGTCAGATGGATGATCAAATTCGGGATCAGTACTGAATACAAAGCTGGGATCAATTGGAAATTGAGAGCGAGGCAGGGATTGGAATATTGTGAATGGAACTGAAAATATATTTAAAAGCAATAGAAAATCAATTCAAATCAATACTGAGAAGGAATTGGCATGAAAAAGAGATTTTTATAAAAATGAAGGAATTCACTGTATTCAAATGGAACTGGATGCAAAAACTAGTGATATTATTACTACAGTGGAGACTTGATTATCTGGACCTTGTATTATTTTTTTTTCATGTATGATGGAAAGGTCGGCAAGAATCACTCTAGAAAATCCTATGCAGATCATATTGGTGGCATATTAAAAAGGACTAAATCTTAAGCTCCCGAAACCGACAAGCTTGCATGGAAAGATTGATGGATATCAGTGAAGCAAGAGAGATATATAAAGATAAATACATATTTTAAATAATATGTGGAAATTTTATAGTCTCTGCCCACCCTTTTGGGAAATAGACGTGGTTAATATTATTATTTATTATATGGATTCGCAATTATCTGGATAGTCCACCGCAATCAAATTTTTGTAGTCTAATTAATGTGTGCATGGATATGTCATAACAGACATTAACCATCTATGCTGCATGTGAACTCTGCCCCACATGTTATATTATCGTTTTAGTTAAACAATTATGAATCAGTACGCCGCTACGTCATGTCTGTGCTCAAAAATTTCAGTGTGAGACTCTATTAGGTATTTCTAAAAAAAGTGATATTAAGAAAAATACCAATTCAATTTTGAAATACACCTGCAAATTAGATAGTGCAGATGGGAGGAAATATTGTAAAGCAATGAAGAAACCAAAAAATAAACTTTTAAGAGAATCTCTGTAAGACTGGTTTTTCCAAAATGATCAACTGCTTCAAAAATGTCAGCTTCATTTACAAAAACAATAAAAGTGCATGGATGGACACCAAAATAATAATTGACTGGTACAATAATACTTTCATCTCTGAAGTAAAAATATGTTGTTGAAATAAAGAGAATATGTAGGTGCTATGTATGTATGAAAATTTACACTAATCTCATACTAAACATTGATTTTAGCATTAAATATTAACCCTAGAAACATAACCACATGACAGTGTACCTATAAACTAGCTATATGTGTACGAGGTAGGTTTTCTTTCTAGAATCAATATCATGTACTAAATCCATTGTTTTTTTCATCATCATCTTTGTTTTGTATCATCCATTGTTTTTTTCATACATTCAATTATTGGAATACCTTATGACAACAAATAGTCCAGTTAATTGAGTCTTTATTGCATTCATTTTTAAAAAACTAAACAAAAATCTGTACCTGAAACTCAAACTGCCTTTCGCCACTGCAATATTGGCACCTTGGTATGTTTATAATGTTGTTGCTTTCACTAGAATTGCATGTAATCCATAATGGTATACCACCTCTATCATATCGTAAGACTTGATCGGGATGTCTTGCTATCCTTTTATTAAATTTATTAAAAACTTTATCCTCTGGTAATTTTCTTGCATACTGTTCTATTTCTTGTTCATTGACATTATTAAGAGAACCAACTTTTTTCTCTTGTAATAATTTCATCATTTTTTCCATTTCTTTATTAACATCAATATCTGGAGATTCTTCCTAACATAAAAATATATGAGTACCAATTATTAACAAAATAAACATTTTTAAATCATTTCTTAAAATAATTACCTTTTCTTCAGAGTCAATAACAAGTTCCCATTCATTAAATAATATGGACTTTCCTGCTTCAGTGACTACAAAATTATTCATATCAAATGATGTGGCACTCTGTAAAATATAAAAGCTTAATAATTACCATTTCATTATACAGTATACAAGGAATTAAAAAAATAGAAAATCTTCAAAATTATATTTTAAAAGATCTAGTTAGTCTGCAAGTTAAAAAATTCAATTACAACTAATCGGTACTATATCAAGCTGTGATTTTCAATACAGTTTTTCCCAATCGATTAGTAATGAGATTGAAAAAGAAATTAAGTTTAAAAGTTAAATAATTTTTTAATTATTGTAGTCACACCCAGTGTAGACAGGATTTTCAGTATGCGACAGTAGAAGCATACCTATGCTCGCGCTTAAGGCATGCAATTTACAAATTCTGCAGTTAACATTTGTAGGTTTTGACATCTTAGAAGAATATTCCTGTATGACTTTTCCTCCCATGTGAATGTTATGAATAAAAGGGATAATCCTAAAGATATGCTTCTCTACAGCATCATGCTAACTAGACTCATCATGTCATAAACTTCTCTTTCTCTGGTGATCTGTAGGTATATTTATTACATTTAAGATATACTTTACTTATAGGATATCTTCTTTAAA
Organism: Eumeta japonica; assembly: GCA_005406025.1. Taxonomy (NCBI): domain Eukaryota; kingdom Metazoa; phylum Arthropoda; class Insecta; order Lepidoptera; family Psychidae; genus Eumeta; species Eumeta japonica. The sequence continues at coordinate 220,555 of BGZK01000669.1, forward strand.
CATTACCTGTACATTTAAACAAGCTTCCTTGTGTCCTTTTTGCCAATCTAATACTTGGTGTTTTCTGCAGCAGTAGGGTACTTTTTTGCATTTGGAGCAATGAGATGGTGCTCTTATACCACATACTATACATAGCTTTGGCCAATTCACCATTGGAAACAACTATTAACAAAACAATAACTTATGTTCTTCAAAATTGGAAACCAACCCAAACATATTTGTATAAAAATAATATTTTACCTCTTCTTTTTCTTCATATGGCTCAAAAGAATAAAAATCATTTTTTCTGGGCAATTGACATCGCAAGACTAAAAAATTTTCTGATGAATTTGTAGAACAGCATTTACCATTTCTACATATAAATAAGAATACTGTTCTATGGAAACATTGGTCATCTTCTTCGAATGGAGCATAAATCTGACACAAAAATATTAGTGGATCTTTGCATTTTTCACAAACTAATTCAGTAGGGTTTGGCAAATGTTTCAAGTCTAACCAGGCAGGTTTTCCTCCTACTTTACTAGGAAAAAAACGAGGATGTAATTTCCAACTATCTTGCTTTTCCAGAAAACCTACATCGATCGCATTCGTTTGAGACATATTCTTGAACTAAACAAACGATCAAATCGAATCTTTATAAACGAAAATATTAACTACTCAAACTTCTAGAGATATAAATTTTATACGTAAACTCTTAAATAAAAACGTCCATGCAAATTTAAATTACACAATCCAGTACAACAACCACATCACAAACTCGCTTAACGAAAACTAGTTACTAGTGCTCAGTGAACTAGTGTAGTATAGGTTATCAACAAGATAAATTAACTTGAACGTCAACACCACAGATTAATTAAACCATACATTCAAAACTATTCTTTGATCAGTATTGTTCAATAGTGAAGTTCCTATGTGAGCTGTTAACATCGGTGTATTTTTACCAAAATCGATTCATAAAAGTGGTGTTTGTCAACGCGACGGACTCGACGCGCGACTAGAAGTTACTATTTAAGAATCAGAATATAATAATATAAACTCACGCCTATTTCCCAGAATAGTAGGCAGACACTATAGAATTTCACTAGGTACGATCTTTGCATATCTTTCTTGCCTCACTGACATCCATCAATCTATTCATGCAAGCTCGTCGGCTTAAAGTAATTAGAATTTGGACCTTTTTTTAATATGCCAGCAATATGGTTTGCATAGGATTTTCTAGAACAACTCTTGTCGACATTTCCATCTCACATGTTCGCTCTACAGATTTGTTTTGTCTGTTTACTTTCATTCATCCTTTCCCAATGGCCAAATCACCGCAACATACTTCTTTCTACTTTAGTCACTACATTTTTCTTCGAACCAAATCGCTCTCTAACATCACTACATCTACAATCAGAATATGTACCATATATTCATAAGTATGAAATAAATAAACGCAAATACATGACTCATGTTGTAAAGCCATGCTGTAGTCAACTCGGCTACAGCATGGAAATGGGCCGGCTCGACCGATACAGTACCACACTCTCACAGAATACAATACAGACGGGAATTAAAATTGTTTCCGCTATTGCATTTTGTCCAATGAGTAAGAGTTGCAGTAGCCCACTCTCCTCTTTATCGACCCACTCCCCGAACTACTTCACGCCATTTCTCCGTCCATCAGTCCCCTCTCCCCTCATGAGATATACTATTCCTATCCAAAAGGCTAGAAACACAATGCTTTTCTGAGGTTGTAAGTATCTATCAACGGCAGTGCCCAAAGGACCTGCTTTTTGATGACTCACATGCTTTTTGGCCCCTCGATTTGCTACAAAAAACATTAATTATCTTGGATTATACACAAATAAGTAAAGCAGAACAATAAACGTATCTTTTGTGTTAATAAGGAAATGTATGCACTTTATATTTGTTTATTAATTGGATATAATATATTACTTAGGTAATATAATTTAATATTTCGCAATAATATTTTGAAACTCCATAACATCAAATTAAACGATTAAGAGAAATTGAAATAACATTAACACCACAAACATCGAAACTTTACTTATCTGCGTTGGAAGTCATATAAAATGTTTATAAATCTCTTTTTTTTTTTGTTTCCCACTTGCAACGTGGAAGGGGTAAAAAATGTCTATCTCGCACACCCTCGCGCCCGTACGCGTGGGTAGTGTGGGGCTGAAACCCACTAAAAAAGTCCCCCTGAAGGTGAAGTCGGTGGTTCGGCTATGCTATGTAGTCAAACGACTGGTCGGACGACTATGATAGTTTCGCTGTGCGCGGCCGGACGGCACGTGTGAGTGCCGACGGCGCGTGTGACATGCCTTATGGACTCCTGAAGGTTGTCGTCTCGGCATAGGATGTCACCGGAAACCGTCACGGGTCGGTTCACCTTCCTCCTGCCCGGCTGGGAGCGGTCAGCGGCGGCCGGGTGGAGAAAGGGTTATAGGTCGATGACCTAACTAACGGATAGACCTACTTAGAAGTCAGTCATGTGTGTGTCGTTGACTTCATTGAGGCTGTCAACTGCCGCCGTAAGAGCGTCAGGTGGATCAATTAGTACGTTCAGTGGCCTACGGATAAAGTGGGTGGGAGGCGGCGGTTGATAGTCGACTGCCGCGCGAAGGAGCGTATTGGGGTGTGATCCCGCGATGTCGAAGAATCGCTTCATGCGTCCTTCATACATTTAGGAAGGATGGGGTGTTCCAAATCTCTATGGAGAATGGAATTTCGTGCGCACCAATGTGCGTCCGTTGCTGCTCTACAGAATTTGTTCTGTATTACTTGTAGCCTATATAGTGCTTTAGGAGCAGCGTGAGCGAATACTGGACACGTGTACGTCATCACCGTCCTAATGCACATTTTGTTTAGTGTGCGCTTATTGCGCCTAGATAATTTGCCTTTCCTACCGTGCATGGCTCCGAGCCTTGCTGTGTAGAAAAGCGCATTCTTCCTAACACGCGTGATGTGCTCTCGAAAGTGGAGATTTTCATCAAGCGTGACACCTAAGTCTTTATATGACCGTTGCCACGGAATTCTCGCGTTCAATATTTTTAGATTGGGAGTTTTCCAGTCGACAACAAGTTTACTCCTATTCTTGCTATACTTGAACTGTATAGCTGCCGACTTATTAGGATTTACCTCAATCCGCCACTTCCGGAACCATTGACCTAGCTCATCAATGGCCCTCGGGAGGTGGCGGAAGATGGAGCGCCTAGTCCTACTCCTTAAAAAGAGCGCGGTATCATCGGCAAAGAGCGCGAGCTGGACGCCGAACATCGGATGCGGTATGTCGTTGGTGTACGCGGAGTACAGGAGGGGAGAGAGGGCGGAGCCTTGCGGAACTCCTGCTCTGATTAATAGTCTAGTCGAGTGAGTACGCTCATGCTTAAATGTGAAATGTCTGTTTGAGAGGAAATTTTGAATAATGAGTATGAGACGATCTGGCACTTGGAGGGAATATAATTTATACACCAGACCTGCGTGCCATACTCTGTCGAAGGCCATAGCTACGTCAAAGCAGACAGCTACGGTTTTCTGTTTGGTTTTAAAGCCCTTCGAGACATATTCTACTAAGCGGAGGACTTGCTGCGAACACGAATGAGCTGGGCGAAAACCGAACTGTTCGTCAATGATAAGGCCTTTTCCGAAAAGGTGATTACTAAGACGAGTTTTAAGAACTCTCTCGAATAGTTTGGCCAGACCGCTCAGGAGGCTGTCGGTCTGTAACTAGCAGGGAGGTCGCGAGGTTTCCCTGGCTTGTGGATGCCGATTACCTCCGCCTCCTTCCAGGCGGAGGGAAAATAGCAATTTTGAAGGCACGTGTTAAAAATCGCGACCAGTAAACTTAAAAGTGGTTGGGAAAAGCATTTTATTGCTTTATTACTAACACCGTCTAGGCCCGATGCCTTTCTGGTACTAATCGATTTCACCAGCGTTTGGACTTCGCTGAGTGAGACAGGCGTCAGATCGTCTTTGGGTTCGAGGGAGGTTTTTTGAAGAACCTTTTCCTCGATACTATTGATATGAGCTATGTCATGCGGGGGAGAAACGTAAGAGCATTGAGTCTCAATACAGATCAGATTATTGTTCTTTCATGAATCCCAGTGTTGCCTAAATTTTTTCATTCCTTAATATTTATGTTTTACTTAATATTTTAAATACTTAATATTCATTCATATTAAAGTATTTTTTTTGTTAACGTGTCAAAAACGTGAAGCACACGCGGCTGTGCCATCCCTTTCTTGCCCTTTTTTCACTGCGCTATTCAAATTACATATATTGGTCGTAGAGTTGGCAAAGGTGAAACGTTTCGTTAGGAAATTTTTTCTTGTTAGGATCTTTTTCAAATTTTGAATATTTCAATTAGTTTTTGAGATATTCGCTAAAAACCAAACCTCTTTTTTTTTACTAGATTGTTTAATTTTGCAATTTTTCGAGCGGGTTTCACAAAGTTACTAGATATTATTCGGAATCGAATGACACCTCAATCATAATTTTCGGTCAAATATAACCGAAAAAGTGAAAAATGGCACTAGTGAACCAGACTATTCATCTTTCTTGTATGTTCAAAATGTAGAAGAGTCTTCTGTTTCAGCGCTATTGTTATATTGAACGCAGATTAAATCTAGCGCTAAAATAGCTAAAACTGTCGAATTAGCGTTTGATATTGCTTGTATAATAAATATGATAGTGCCAATAAAGTGTAAGCCAGAAACAATTACCATTGGTTTTGCTGCGCAGTCATTATTATTTTTATATGCTACCTATTTTCATTATCTTGGTGCAATACATTTACTATTTTGATTAATCCTAATTTAATTCGTAAAGTAATGGTAAATAAATATTACTAATGTCAACAGTGATCGATTTAGTATGAAGCCTTTCAGAGTATTGACAAAAGTATTATTTCTAACCAAGAACTATTCTAGTTATTTTTAGTATACTAAAAGTAACTAGAATCGGAGAACAGGAGGAATAATAACTTCTTACTTGTAGAGCTAATAAAGGTTGTACCGTTTCATTTTCTTGAAGTATCTTCCAGTGCGTTATTTAATTTTTGTCCTTGTAAAGAATTTGGTAATTCAAAATGGAATTGTCTAAAGATTTTTATATGTGACTCACTTCTATAAAATAATGAAACTAATATGATCTTTCGGTCCGATAGCGTTATTTTAATACTCTTTTCGTGCACAAGCAAGTTAACCACAGCCTGTCTCTATCACATTGATTACGAAATTACGCTGGGGTCATCTTTACACATTTCTACATTCATTAAATACAGTTCTCAAGGGATATGGTATTTTACGGCAATTTTTAAGTATATAAGAAAGTCTGAGAATTCATAGTACATATTATTGTTTTAAAATGACTATTATTAAAAATAATCGCTTAAATAAGCGGATGTTAGGTATGTATTATTAATATAATCATTAATTAAGTGTAGATTTACATTTATCAAATTTCAGTGTATTTATAAAACAAAATTAATGTTTACTATAACTACAAAAGCCTTATATTTTCTTGGTAATAAATTATTACAAGTATCCATTGTTTTAATTGGATTTTAGGAGAAGATAATCATTTTTGGAATGTAGGATGCAACTGTTCGTCACTTTTCGTGCTTATGCGAACAATGTGTAGGATCAGAGCAATGTTTTTCGATCACAGTTCGTTTCGCCGTTTTGAAGATGAGCCCGAACAAATGGACATAGATTTAATTTGTGTTAACTGTGTATGTATTGATGTTGGATTGTTTATTAATACAAAAACACATTCTGAAAAGTATAAGCATTTTTGTATTTACAAAAAGCCAAAATTATTTATAAGGTTTTGGTAAGGCACGTCATTAGATTTTTTTTATATCTATGAAAAAAGTGTATAACCTTTTTGTCGGAGATGTGCTTGTCAAATAGGAAACGCATCAATACTATGTGACTCGTATTTTACAATTTTTACTCCTTTCCCTCCATCAGTGACCAACTGTAGTATGTGTCAAGCCTCCCCCCCCCCCTCTAAGTTTTCACGTAGTAACTGATAAATATGGTTTAAAATCATTTTTTTGCAAACAGAAAGTTAATATTATCAAGATAAAAAAACTTATGTAAAAACATAATGTAAAAGGAACTAACATTTCACTACAAATAGAATACTGTTTGAGCACATTATCAGCTAGCGTTCCGACATATATGTGAGTGTTGCCACCTGTTAGTTTAAAAAGCGCTGAATTCTGCGCGCCAAATTTGAATATAGCTCGAAAAAGCATGAGCTTTCCTCGATTACGTGACGAAGACTTAAGTCCCTCCTCTAGCTCACTGACCAAGCGTGGTATGTTGAAGACCCCCCCTCCCTCCCTGAATGGGTCAAGGAGCATGGGTATGTTCACTTATATTACTATCCCTTTTTGTTCCATTACAAAATCATAAGAAAAACAAGCCTAAATATAAAGAAGCGTGTTGCTATTTCGTGGCTCCCATTATGCTAACACTGAAATACAAACATAGTTGTAGTACATGTTTTTGAGTGTATAGATAAAGGCTATACCAATATACCCTAACCCCTCAAGTGGCAGCTGTGTCATGGTGCCACCGACGTCGTTCGGCCATTTTTGCGTCACGTTCCCGCCTCGCCGCGCCCGAGACAGACAATTTTTAATTAATTTTTTGGATAGAATTTGTACTGGGACTCTATATACATTGTACATTTTAGGAATTTTGATAAAATTTGATTACTTTTTACAAGAGAACATTATAGAAAAAAATATTTAATGAAAGTTATAAGAAGTTAAATTCAGAAAATTGTACCTTCCAAGCTTTTGCTAAATTACAAATAAATAAAAGAACATTTTTGTTTGTTTTATAAATTATTTATTCCTTAATAATTAATACACAATAATAATCAATAAAACCGGAGGCTCTATACATTTCTAAGTCAATAGAAAGTGTAGAAACATCTTCAAATCGAGTAATTTGTTGTTTAAAATTTCGTTCATTTATTGTAGAATTTCAAAAATAAGAATTATTAGATTTTGTTACTTATCTTGTAAAAAATAAAATAACAAACAAATACATTGGAAAAAACCGTGATTCTCAAAAGAATATCTATAAAACGAAATTTATTTAAAATTTTATTATATTTATATCTTTGGATTCACATAGAATTAAAAAAGCAAAACATTAGTATGTATTGTAAAAAAGATGTTTATGTAAATATGGTTTGAAAGAATGAAATCAATTTTATTCAACGTAAGATGTTTTAAGTTAATTTTAACATTTAGGTGCTAGACTACAATATACTTACTGGATTATTTATTTCTATTACTTCATTAATTTTTTTTTTTATGCGAACGAATACAATTGCCTATAACAGAATTATTGACCCAAAAAATCGGAATCTTTCCAAGACATTCCACGTATACTGTGCAGAGATATATCGCATCTTCATCGCATTGATTCTTCTATCATTTTTCTTCTACCATATCAGCTTTCACTACTATACGTAAGCATAGAGTTCAGGACCCCATTATGGGAACCCAAACGCGTTTATCGTAAAACACTTTACTATTCGTAATAGCAAGCAAGGCACCATTCACTTTATCTTCTGCATTCACTATCTTTTCGATATCTCTATTGTGTTTACTATCATTTGTAAACAAACTATCCAAGTATACAAACTCTTTCACTTGTTCTACTCTCTTATCATCTTTTTTACCACCAAAATAAATGTCAGAGATGTTCATACCGCTTTGAGGGCAGATGTAATGACTGAGGAGAAAAAAGGTGTGTTACAATGGTTTAGTCATCTGGAAAGGATTAATAAAAGTAGACTGACAGAACAAATGTAGAGCAAAAATATATGTGGTGGGAAGGTTGGAAAGGGTCGCCCTAGAAAATTCTAGGCACCCATATTGGCGGCATATTAAAAAAGGGTCAAATTTTAAGCACTCAAAACCAGAAACCGACAAGCTTGCACGAAAATATTGATGGATGATGGTGAATCAAGAGAGATGTACAAAGATCTTACTATGTAAAAATGTATAGTCACTGTCTACGCTATTGGGAAATAGGTGCGAGTGAATGCATACCATCATTATTATCAAAATCTGAATCTGGGATTTGCGTGCACGATATCTTTTGTTTCAATAAGTTTTATTTACTTATCCAAGTTGATAATATGACAATCGTTCACTTTAGAAAAGCATTAATGTTTTCACGTACATACATATGCTATTGAAAGAAGTTACAGTAAATCAGTCTTGCCATTGTCAAATAAATTAATCGTCTTAATGACACAATAGATAAACCACAGGGATCAGTTGACCAGCAACTTTCATAACATATGGACACCAATCGTAGTAATACAAGAACACAATTTCACTAACTAAATATACCATACTGAAACACTTTCCTATATAATATAATACGACGTTTAATAATGATTTGCGACACTATGATAAAAATGATCTGATCATGATTCGTACAGTAACGAATGAACGAGAAAGTATATAAAAACAACACAATCCATTGCGCCGCGCTTCAAGTTATATAGTCTAGTCGATAAGTTGAGAATGGTGTTAATTCAACATAATGGTGCTAAAATTATGTGTTATGGCTCATTCGATCCGGAATCATGTCTAGATCATTGTGCTAGAAAATTGAACTAGCACATTAAAAATTTCAAAAGTTATAAGCAATTAAAGATAGAAAAAAGTAGTGTTTGGTTTTTTGCTTATAATTCATAAACTAACATTTTTTTTTGGATTTCGAAAAAGAGTTTCTTAAAGAGGAGGAAATTTACTAAAAAAAAGTCCTAACTTCCAAAACTTTACCTCTATGATTAATAATTTTAATTTAACGTTGAAAATTGCCGTCCGCGCGCCATTTTTAGGTTGCACGCATGACGATGCAAGTCAGTAAGTTACAATAAATTTTTTTTTGTGGTTTTTAAACTAAATTTAAAAATCTAAAAAAATTATGGTATGATCCAAACATTTCAAAGAACTAACTCCCGTTGGGATGTTTTATTTAAGTTAATTTTCTAATAAACTAGAAGATTGTTAATTAAAAAAAATCCGGGAGTTCCCTTATTATTGCAAATTAAAAACAACATTTAAATAATTGTCATAATTTTTTTTCGCTTTGTGGAGCCCTTCTTATATACACACAAGAGAAGATAGCGTGATAAAAGTTTGAATAAATTAATACTTTGTTTATAATGATTTTTTTAAGTTAAGTTAAGAATGAGCCATAACATAGAACGGAACAAAATATACCATACCAGTTGATACATCTACTGACCGTTAGCTGCTGCGTCAAATATCTACAGAAATCTAAAAATTCTTAAAAACCTTTTACAAAGAACACTGCGTATTTTTTTAGACTTTCTTATATTACTTTGAAATCCGGTTATGAATTTTCAAATGTCTGTTGTGAATGATAATAGGCAATATATAATTCAATAATAAAAAAGTGAGAATGGTTTTGGCACATGGTACGAGAGTCCATCGTTCGGTGCATTCTCCTTTATTATTTAGCAGTATGATTAAACTTCAAATACAACTGCTTATGCGCCATCGACGTCATATGTGGCAAATTATATAGTCTTCAACACCCTAAACTGTCATATAATTAAGTCAAAATTTATTCATATATAAATTTCTGAAATCTAAGAGGACGTATTAGAACTATATTAATTGAGCTCGAAGAGCTTGAAAAAGCACTGAATCGATCTTTTGAACGAAATGAAGTTCATAATTTACCGCTACTTTATTTTTGAACGCTTTGAACTCAAAAGTGCAGGTCAACCGTTCAAATTTTTGAGCTCGAGACAACCAAAAGCTCATAAAAAATTATATTTTTTGTTTAAGAAGCTCGAAGCAACAATGACAAATATTATAACGGAAAGTTTTACGTATGGCCTGCGAGGTCAATTGTTTTACAGAATTTGTTTATGAATATGTACTTACCGTTGAAAAAAAATTGAAAGACGGTGACCTTGCAAGCCATTCTTGAAACTTTCTGTTACTTCTGAGCTTCTTAAGTCTTCAAAAATATACCTAGCAATAAGTTATTGAGCTCTTCAAGCTCAAATCAATCGAATTTTATGCTGTTTCGAACTCTCATTACTCAATAATAGTTTTAATACGTTTTAAGTTCTGTGAGTTAAAATGTGTAAAAGTTACTAAAAATACAATTTTTCCAACTACGACATTTTTTGAACGCGTTTTCGATATAGTGTTTTTTTAGTAAAAAAAGTTGTTCAAGCATCAAACATCAGTCTAACAAGAATTTTACTAGTTATTTTGAAAAAAATTTTTTTTACGAATTTTTCGTTAATAATATCTCTCGACCTAACCAACTGATTTTCATGCTATTTATGACGATCGACAATGATTGATTACATTTTGAAATTCATTGACAAAAAAGTTTAAAAAATATTCTAAGAAAATACTGCCTGGAAATTTCTCCAATCACATTAAAGTTGGTTGATTTGATAAAGAGATATTCTTTATCACATCAATCAACTTTAATGCAATTTACACGTAGATGTATAAAAAAGAGAAGATGCACAGCTATGTACTATTTGGATGGCGAAAAATGACTCAAAGTGTATATTCTGTCTCTGTCTTACATTTTATGATAGCATTTTGCAGTGTCAAAGAAAAAGAAGGGAAGGAATGTTATTTAGCATTTGCCATTCCAACCGAAATGTCATAAGGTTCATTTTTAAAAGCAAAGAGAACAAGTAACGATCCTTTTGTTATTGGAAGATATTAAGTCATATTTTTTACAATTTACACGTGCCGTTATAAAATAAAACATCAGTGGAGTGGTTTAATATTATTTTAAATATTTATTATTGTTTTTTTGTTGAATGTATGAAAAGAATTATAGTATATTTTTCTTCATAATAAAGTTTATGTAATAATCACCTAAGATTAAAATTAATGTGAATCTTTAATTTCATTATATCGGGGGAAATATAGGTAAAAGAACTTGATAATTTCTAAAGTATATAAATTATAGTAATATAAAACCTTATTATTTTTGTAATAAAATAAGATGATAATTAATTAATCAGTAACATGTTTTTTATGAACCTAATACTTTTAATAATTTGCAAAAAAAAACAATTTAAACATAATAAATGTTCGCGATGAAAACATTCCTGCGCACCCCGACGTACACCCGATATGAGCATACTCACTATTTTTTTTATTCTTCAGTCATATAGTTCGTACAGACGAGTTTCGAACGTGTACGTAATATATAGAAAACACCGCTTTTTCAGTGATATTTGTAGTAAAATTTTAGATTAGAGAATAGTTTTACACACATAAATTTATTTGTAAATAAAAATGAGTTTGTTGGGTTTCACTTCCGAAATGCATCGAATTCGTATGCAGTTTAGTACCACGGAAGTCTTTCAGAGGGTCGATCACGTGGCATAGACATCGGCGGTCCTCACGACGGTAGGACTGCCGACCGCTGACGGTAGTCTTTAGCGGGCGCCAGATAGCGGCGCCCTTTACGATACGGCCCGGAATCAATATCAAAAAATTGCATAGTTGTTCCGACAGTACGGCTGCCGATCGAGGGCAGTTTGGGATCCAGGCCGCTTCTATTTAATTGGTCTAAATTCGACCCGTTTAATTGGTAGCTTTCTGAAGGACGAATCCAGGAATAGCAGAAAATAGTATAAGAATGCAGCTGCATGCTGTATTCAGCCTGCACTGCTGCACTACCCTTCACTACTCCAGTATTGCACCTAGTCTACATTCTACTGTAGTAAATAGCATACGTATCGGCATATCGGAACCGAAGCTCTGAACCTCTATAGACACCTAGTTGTTCAGAGGTATTATTTTGACGACCTAAGTTGGCGAGGCGCCGAAATTCCTGCGAAATAGTCAACCGATCAGCAAAACCAAAAACGGGCAGTTAAGCGTTCCATACGCGTTCGCCAGGTTCTTCACAATAAACAATTATTTTTGGAATAGGTTTAATCTACTGTATGATTTTCTTTTAGAGACAATTTTTAAATTTGTATAAATATAAAACAATAAATAGAAAAGGCGACTTCAATATTGTTACTAATCGAATACTCATTATAATACGTGAATTAGCAACTATTATAAATGAACTAGATTTGCTTATGGAAAATAAGAAATACCATCCTTTTTCGTAGCTTTATATATGTTATTTTTTGGATTTTTTAACAGAACATTTCGACGTCGGAACGGAATGTACAACGAAACATCACTGAACGCAATGAGCTGCTTTAGCACTCATTTACTGCGGCCGTTTTTGAGCGCGCGACTGTTAATCTTCTTTTTTTTTTGGATCTATCAATGCCACTTTTTAAAGAGCGGATTCGATTTTGATATTGATCGGTGCATTAAAAGTTATTTCAAAATAACAGGTTTCTAAAATTAATAGTAGTTTCTCATCAAAATTAAAGTTTAAAAAACTCAAAACTGACTTTTTAAATTGCATAAATAATCTGAAATAATAATGAATATTAAAAAAAAGATTCCTTAAGTTTGTTTAATGTTCAAATTAGAAGTCAAACAATAGCTGTAAATATAAAGCTTTGCCGCTATTGACCGATTTCCAATTTGAACTTGTAAACAAACTTACGGAACTTAACAGATCATTTTTTTATAGCTACTATTTATTTATCTTTTTAGTAGTTGCGATTAAGTTTATTAAACAATTATTTTATTAACAACATATAACCATATTTTCGTTTTCTTTTAAAATATACAAGCAAAATTAAAAACAAATTATCAGTTTACTTTAAATGTTATACAGCTATACATAACTGTTATATATTTATTATTATTTATGACTAATATTATGTATATATAATTCATATAGAAGTCAAATCTCTAAGAGACCATAAATAGTGAGTTTTTTTTTGTTTATTGTATCCTAAGACGCTACTGAATACACCTTGCAAAGATTATCTCATCGAGTGTCACATTTGCTTGATCCTTAATTAGATTGGCGTCACGTGTTTGCCGGGGGGTTAAACACGGCGTCCATATTCTTTCGGGCCTCACTTTGCGACACAACTTAATTACCAAGACGTATTTTCATACGAAAGTTTGGGTATGTAAGTCTTAAGACGCCTCGAAGGACACCTTATTTGTAAGATTAGGACAAGTATATTAGGGACTACGAGGGAACAGATGAACATATCTACATACACATTGTTGTAGTATACGTTCATCTGTTGGCTGTAAATAGCATATCGATGGGTTGATTAATTCAAAAACTATGAGAAATTTACACATACACACACACTTGTACATAAAGAACATCATTTACAAAATGGTTAAAATAAATTATTAGCAACCTAAAACGTTAAGGTCTTCAGAAAACTCGATTTTCGAAAATCAGGTAGAAAGAAAATTTTTTCCAATTTTTATGAATTTTTCAACTTTCATAGTGGAAAGTTAAAAATACAAAATCCTGTGGTCCTGTTGTGTAATAAACCTATTTGTAAATCTTAAAAGCACCTGAATTATGTATTTGATAATTAATATTTTAAATTTGGTAACATCCACTAAAAAATTGCATACAGGTGATATAGAAGCTTACTGATACTGCTTTTATTGACTTAGTTATTATATGTATGTTTGATTAGGGTATCGACGGTATTGGTGATTTGTCAAAAGTACCGTCAATGGCATTCAACTCGTATTTGAAGTTCAACCACACTGCTAAGTTATTAAACAATGTCAAACACAATAATTACCATAGAAACCCTAACAATACAATTTATATTAAAACTTTCAAGTTATTTCGTAACACATGTGCCCACAAACAAAAAATTCTAAAATCATTACGGAGCATGTGCATTACAGTACAACGCACGAAACTTTGCCGCTCTGATCTGGCTGCCAATGATATTCTACGCAAGTATTACGCTCCCCGACCCTATCTCCGCCGCGTTCCTATTTTACGCCATTGCGACGTTTTCGTGACAAACTTTACAGCGGAAAAGTTTCGTGCATTGTACATCCCATAACTATCACACACAAATGAAATTCGCGATTTTGTTATAAATTTTTTGTCTATATCTAAAATTATATAAAAAAAATTATGACAACAGATTTATATATCAATTTAAGTATTTTTAAAACCAGAGTAATGAAAAACAAAATTGTTTTCAAGTTATTTGTATTTTGTAGAAACTAATATAATACAAATAAAACTTAACTGATTTTTACATTATCCATTATAAAATATATGTAGATTACATCGTAACTAATATTTACACATTCGAACTATACAAATTAATTTAATTCATGAATAATTTAAGACATGGTATATGACAGCCAACCTTTTTAACATTCACTTCTTTTAAATTTCTTATTACATTCATTATTGGAGTCTTCCATTTTATTTATTCTTCTAGTTTTGAGGTATGAGAGATTGTCATTATCACTGGCATTTTCACAAATTCTAACACAGTTCACACTGGATATATTTTGACTGTTTACACTATGTCTTTTTTCACCTATAGTTTTGCTTTTATTATTAGAGATTAAAGAGTTTTGAACGTCTGTGATGTAGTCGTACTTAACAGGGAGTATAAGAGGTTCATTAATATGTTTCTTCACAATCTCTTGCTTAATTTGTACGAGAGATCTGTTTTCAGTATCCGAGAGTCTAATTGCTTTTCTGAGCTGGAGGGTCTCAGAAGTATCCGCGAAGTTGCGCTTAACAATGATGTCGCCGGTGGGTGTTTGCTTGATGAAGGTGAGCGTGGCGGCGGGCGCGTCACCCTCCTTGGCGCGCCCCGCAACAGCTCCAGTCCCGCCGCCCCCGCCGCCGCCCTTTTCGCCTTCTGACATACTTTCGTTCTCTTGTTGCTCGGATTCATTCTCTATTAATTTACCTATGAATAAACATATTATGTTATAAAATAACATTTCACATGATAAACAATAATGGCAACATAAGAATCTGTAGTTAAGAAATAAATGCTTAGGATACAATAATGTACACTGTAGAAGGAAAACATTGATTTAACCTTAACAATCATTTGTATAATTATACTATTTATGTATTTAAATTACAAAAATTGATGGGTCTCTAAAAGTATTTTAAAAATAGAAACTTTTATGAAAAAATATTTTTCTGAAAGTTTATTGTTCACAATATCTTTCGAAGAAATAAACTGATTTAATAAAGTTTACTACAAAGCATTACATTTTGATTTTTGAACAATAGAGCTGATTAAGTTTTGAAATAGATTGATTCAATAGTTTCGAAATTATTTGATCAAAGAGGAAACACAGATAATCAAAAACACTGTATATCTTTAATCTATCTCATTTTCTCGCATACTAAAGCATATATATATATATATATATATATATATATATATATATATATATCTTTTTAGTCTCGCTTTTTCATTTCATTGAATTTCAAATCACAACAGTGCTAAAAAAGGTTTTATTTCAAAATTATACTGCCAATATTACAACTGCATTTTTCACACACACATCTTCATCATCTAGTACTATTAACTAGTTTGGAGAATTCCACTATAGATGTGTTGCATCTGAAAATGAGGTCAGAAAAGGAAGGCTCACAGATGCAGCCATCATAAAATTATAACTAGTCATTTGACTAGTAATAACATAATAAAACATTAGTGATCTTGAATATTAATATTCAAGAAGATATTGGCAAGACAAGGCATAGACAACAAGGTAATTGCTTTTAAACAATTTTTACTATTTTTTATGAACACCAGTGTTAAAGAACTGGCAAATTCATGGATTCCATATTCTCACAAAAATCAAAAATAGTGTTGAGCTAATTAGTACACACAGTATCATGTACAATATACAATGATAATAAAATATTTAGATATTCGATGATGAAACATTGCCAAAAAAAACTCAAAAATAAATAGGGTTTTCATTGTGGCTTGCTATTACTTTGAAGTACCATTAATGAAAATTAATATTAGAAATGAAAAAGCTTGTGACAGGACACATGACTGGTTTCGGGCTTCACAATATGGTAATGCATCAAGTGTGCTACACAGGTTATTTTAAAAAATGGACTGTTTTGATTTACCCCACTTTTTTAAGATCCATTTGCTTTACGTGCATGTTATAACTGTTACACTAATTTTGCCTTAAGTCCAAGTTATGACATAACTGTTACATTCATTTCAGGACTGTCGAGAATATAATAGTACATCCTGTAGTCATTTTCGTCTACAATTTTAAACTTGAAATACATGAATTAAATACAAACTTTAGGGGCAATACAAACTTGGAATACACAATGAAATGGACCCTAAAAGTATAGGAAAATTGAATTGTTTTAGTGCTTTGGAGTGGTTTTTGAGTAAATTGTAGCTCCAAAAGCACTCTAAGTAATAATTTGCCTTTGGGTTTTATAATCAATATTAGTCAATTCGTTTTTAGTGGTTGGACAAACACGAAAAAATGGAAACTGAACTTAAAGATATAGGAATTAAGGTGAAATAATTTTGCAAAAGAGCCCTATTAAGACTTCAAGTAATTTTCATTTTTTTTCAATTCTGTCTTCATACAAAGTCAGACTGGGGTTGAATATTGAAAAAAATAGGTCTCGGGCCTGACCATATAAAAATTGTGAAATAATCCACAATTAGATTGACAGTACATAATATAACTTGAATATATATAATGTCTCTTTTTAATGGTGTTAGTTTTTCTTTCTTTCCCAATCTCATGAAAATAGTTAAAATTTCATTGGAAATAGATACTCGTTTTATCTTAAAAAAATTATTACTAAATACTGTGATTTTAATTACTAGTTCAAAGAGTTTATATTTGTTAAACATTAGATTTAGAATATGAAAATAAAAATAATTGACCGATATATGAATGATGTTTTGTAATTGTTTACTTCATGATTGAACATGCTATGCATGTACAAATCATCTTTATCATATCAATCAATATTTTTGTTAAATAAACCTGATTTACAGCAATAGTTCTTCCATTTACAAACAATAACAATGTTCTTGGGTTTTTAATTTTAAGATGTCTTCTTACTAAATGACATTTTTGCCATTAAGAGTATGTGCACGAGCCACACTGCATCCATAAAGTTCTTTATGAATAAAATGTTGGTTTTGGAGAAAACTCATAGTGTTATATGGCAAAAATTGTGTGAATATTTCATGTGAAACTCAATAATTAAGCATTATAAAGTTAGCAGTATGCCAATTTATAAGTAATAATGTGACTTTTAATTTTAATGAAAAATAATAAGATCTACAGTATTAACCTTCCCTTCTAATTTCATATGATATAATTTTAGCCAATTTATTTATGAACAACTTTCAAAATAATATTCAAGCAATTTAATAAAAAGTCAAAACACAGCTCAGAAAAAAACATATAGATATTTCTTGCTACACATCCCAATGTGACAAAAATGCAGTGGGCTGGATCTTACCATTTAAAGTTGGGAATGTGATTTCTGGTAAGGTCTGATGAGAATCAGGATTATTTTTGTGCATAAGAGTTTTGAGTAAATTTGATATCTCCTCTCTTTTTCTAGTTACAACTATTTCATCAAACCAATTTGCCAATTGTTTGATAGGTAGATTGTAATCCATTACAGGATCCTGAAAAGTATGATACAGTATATTTGTAAAGAAGGACATAAACATATTCCACAACTGAATATATTCAAATTACCTTAAAAAATTGTTCAACATACTGTAGCAAATACAAGCCACAATCTGTGAAATTATTTTGCTGTGGAATTTTTGGACAACTGCCTTTCATGTTATCCTTATTGAAAGTTTTATTTGGAGAAATCTGAAAATAAATATCAACTTTGTTAAATACAAAATAAAAGTATGTAATAATAATTTTAATGAATGCTATTAAAATTTAGATATTATAAAATTCACATTTCAATATATGAACGAGGTTCATAGTTTATGTACTTTATTATACGAAGCATTGAATTACTAAAATACTCTTTATGACAATTTAAGGTCTTTTATTTACCTTTGTTTGGTATTCACAGGTTAAATAATCCCTAAGAGTAGCCACCACACGAGATCTCGACGCTCCCGCCAAGGAATCAAATATCAAAATGCAAGGCCTGAAAAATATGTATTATCATAATACAGAAAGGATGTCGAGTTATCATTTATGAATTTTATTAACAAATTTCTATACACATACTGTTTTATTGGTTCAGTCTGATTTAGTGCAGTGAAGTGCACAACTTCAACTTTTTTCGGTTCAATTTTTTCAGTGTCTTCTTCATCAGTGTCACACTGCATATCCAAATCGCTTTCCTAAATAACAATAAAAAGATAAACATTTAGTATGTTTAAGGTAGTTTAGACTCCTTGGCTGAAGACATGATGTATTTAACACTATCTTTAAAGTAGATGATTTATAGTTTTATATGTGGGGGCATTTCACTTGGTTACTTTACTAGTTGTGAAAACCCTTATTGCTACAGAGTCCATTTAAATGTGTATTCATAACATTTTGGATAGGAATTATTGTGATTAAAATAGCACTTAATACAGAAAATTACAAATCCACGCAACTCATAGCTTTATAATATAAAATTAATTCTTATAAATAATATAATTATACATATTATAAATAGTACAAATCATATTTATTGCGAATTTGAATGATTTCATCCTGATACTACTAAGCACACCACTTATATAATAATAATAATAATAGCATTTTGTTCTGAACTGCTAGAAATATGAACAATGAGTTGTAGCAAGTTAATGCTTGTCTGGTTAAAGAATATCTTGTAGTTCAGCGTGCTTCTTGGCATAGGCCTCCTCCAAACTTTCATAATTAGAAACAACTATTTAATGTCAACAATCCTCATAAAAATCCTCCTCCTTTATATTAATGCCTAATGTAAATATCAAAATAATTTCCTGACTATATTTGTCGACTTTGCTAAATATTTCTGGTCAAACACATATTTTAAAAATGTTTATAAATTTTCAAACTAAAATTTTTATATGCAATGAAATTTTAAGATAATGAATACAGGCTAAAAGGTTTCTCTACTTGAGGTATTTCGTAAAGACATTAGGTCTAATACGCAAAATCCTCACCAGAAACTGCTATATCAAATTTAACCTGACTGTTTCATATTGAAAACATCAAAAGTTCCAATCTGAAACAATAAAAACTTATTACTGGCTCATGCTAAATAATAATGAATAGTAGTTAAACTTGTAAGTAATATTCTTGTCATTTAAATTTTCATCACACACCATATGTTTCTATTTTTATTGGAAACAACAGGCAAATGTAATTCTCCATACATTTTTTGTGTTATCCTCCACTTATTAATTTTATTATGTATCACACAAGACTTCGACAAATTTAATGGCAATATATTATAATAATATTTTTGGATATATATACACAGTACTGTCTGGTCCCAAACTAAGCAACGGGGCTTGTACTATGGGTACCAGACAGTTGATATACTACATACAAACTTTTTTTTTGTAAATATATTCGTATAATACATATATTCTTGCCATATGATCATTGGATAAAAACATAACAAAACAATGAACGAAATAAAACTAGAATATTCCTCAAAATTAGTTTATTAATTATATCTAATAATAAGAATTTTCAAAAATCATAATAGAACAGAACTCTTTTTTTAAATGCATATGTGTTTTACTTGGACTAAAAACTATCTTTGTGAATTTCAGAATATTTTCCATTAAGTTTATCATTAACAATAGAGCGGTACACAAAAGGTGAATTGGTTTATTATAACTTTTTTAAATGCATTTGTGTTTTATTTTGACTAAAAACTATCTTTGTGAATTTCAGAATATTTTCCATTAAGTTTATCATTAACAATAGAGCGGTACACAAAAAGTGAATTGGTTTATTATAACTTTTTTAAATGCATTTGTGTTTTATTTTGACTAAAAACTATCTTTGTGAATTTCAGAATATTTTCCATTAAGTTTATCATTAACAATAGAGCGGTACACAAAAGGTGAATTGGTTTACTATAACTTTTTTAAATGCATTTGTGTCTTATTTTGACTAAAAACTATCTTTGTGAATTTCAGAATATTTTCCATGAGTTTCTCATTAATAAAGCGGTATACAAAAGGTGAATTGGTTTATTATTTTAAATTGTTGCAAGCTTGCAGACCAGGAAGTCAATTCAAAGTTTTACTTGCAAATTAGCTATAATCACAAATTTAATTTTAATGTAGAGAAAATGAATTCTCCAAAAAATTTGCCTCTTGTTAGTATTATTCTAAAATTTTATAGTAAAGTTCATAAGATATTTTTGTAACTTTATTTAAAAAACAATTAATTAACATTTATAAAGAAAAATTACCTTTTAATTCTTCTAATTAACATGGTAATTGTCTTATATATTTATCTTCTAATTAATATATGAAATAATATGGTGCTACACCATGATTTTATATCATACGAAGCCTATCTTATTTAAGAAAATTGAGGACAATTATAGAATCACTGAACATTCTATTATACTGGGTGTCTCAGAAATCGCGCACACAATTGTTGGGATTGAAAGAGAAAAATATTCTGAGCCCAAAAATTCATGTTTGGAAGTTTTTTATAACTTAGATAATTAGTAAATAATTAATGAAAGCGACCAATTAGGAGCGCTGTGTTGTTACCAACACACTGACGCAGGCCCACACTAGTGCACGATCTCAAACATTCATCCAGCATATTTTGTTTGAGTTTGATCATATATAAAATTTCGGAGTAGTTTCAATTTTTTTCAAAATTTTTCGTTAACTATATCTCACGAAAACATCAACCCAATTTTGACCGGACCGGAGGCGATCGACATAGTTTTTTTTTAGTCAAGAGCCGATTCGTTTTTGAAATTTATCGGTAAAGTTGTTTAAAAGTTATTAGAAAAAAAGTTTTTATTTTTGACATTTCTCGAAATCTACTGGTCTGAATTGATTCAAATTTATAGGAAATCTAAGTTTGGTGAAATACTTTAGAATGCCATTTGTTGGTTGCAATCGGTGAAATAGTTCAAAAGTTATGAGAGGTTTATATACATCTACACACATACAGACACCATCAAAAAATTATCAGGGAGGCTTCTTGTGACCTCAAAACATTGAGATCTGATGAAAACTCGATTTTCGAGAAACGAGGCGAAACCAATAATTTGTCGATTTTTGAAAATTATCTTTAATTATCGTTTAATGGGAAATTAAAAGAAATATTGTCAGTATCGGTCAACTACATTATTCAAATGTGTGCATTATGTACTATTAAGATGTGTTAGAATCATAAAATTTGTTACGTGTACCTTTTATGTATTCTTAAAAAGACACTAACATTTTTAGTATGAAGATCGATTTTTAGATATGGAGATAGCTATTCTTGTATATGTGCAACAGCAGCAGGTAAATTTTATATATCAGGTATGAAGTGTACTTGTATTATTATATTATCTATCTAAAAAGATTGGGGTTGGGATTACTTTACTACCTATAAAATAGCAACAATTTGTTGAACAAAATGGTATATGTATGTTATAAATACTGTAAATAAAATATGATGAAAAATTATCTTGAATTTGTATATAAGATATGAAAAAACTTTTTCCTACAACCTTCATTGCAAAATATGCAATGTCAAATGAATGGGGTGTGTAGGAATCACATAAATGTGACTTGTAACAATGGAGGTCTCAAAAAATATTATGAAATTCATTGTGCTGTAATTTATGGGTGGACCCTTAAGCTTGAAAATTAGGAATACAAAAAAAAAAATGATTTCAACCTCATTTTTTCCAACTGTTTAAGTAATTATTCTATCTTTTATTGATTATTATCAAATTGCATTGCAATAATGAATTGGAAATCGAATATTGTTTTACCTCTGCCTCGGCCTCATCTCTCTCACTAAGATTGTCCGAATCGCACGTGATTAATTGCTCCTGTTTGGACAGTGGTGTGATAGTGGTACTACCAATTTGCATGGATGACTTCCGTTCTGAAAAGAGAATAAATGAACTAAAAATTCTTGTAAGGTAAACGATAATAAAGGATATTTGCTTTAAAATTACTGTAGTAACATGCATAATTATATCAACTGATTACCTTTTTTTTTAATTTCTTGAGGAGTTACCAGTCTATTGTCAATCATACTACGACAAGCATCAAGACTCGGAAAACAAATGATAGCCACAAACCAGTGACAGTTTTCATTAATAGGAACTACGATGAAATCTTTTTCAAAAATATTAACATTCTTGGTCCAAGTCTTTACACGGGCATGCCTCTTTTGCGCTGGTGTTAATGTGCTATCCCATTCATGTGGGTTGGAAGTTTTATTTACTTTACTTGGTTTGGTCGTTAAGCGCTTATAAAAAAATGTACTAAATATATGAGTCTTTTCTCTCTGCTGTGCTGTCAATACTTCATGAACTAAATACTTTAAATAAAAATCTATTATAACATCATTCAAAAACTGATCTTGTGCTAAACACATGTAGTCCTCTGTGTTAATAGGTATGCCACCTTTACCCTGTGGATAAATTAAAATCTGCCTGATTTCTGGAGGATTGGAGCTGAAAATAAAAGTAAATTAGCTTCGTATGTTTCTTCCATTCATTCTTATAATATTATTCTTTACTAGAGTTAAGTTGTGAAGCGTTACTGCATTTTAAGATGATAAGTGGCTTTTTAGGTTACTTTTATTGGTTTTTTCAAAAGTATGAGTTACATAGTATGTCAATTATAGCACACTAAGTGGCACTGTAATCATACTGAAAAATACACATGTACTTACTTTTTTCCACTAGTTGAATTGCCAGCAACATTGGCATTTCTGGTTATCATTTTACAAATACTGCTACTATCCTTTGCACAAGTTCTCACAAGAATTTCATTGGCTTCTCGTGAGCTTAACTCATCCATTACTTTGAGAAAAAATTTTTTGAGTACAGTTTTAGATTCATCCACAAAAGATTCAGGTAATAGTGTGATCCTCTTATAAGGATCTATTTTTGAAACAGGATTATAATAAGGTCCTAAAATAAAAAATACATGGTAAATATATATTGTTAATGTCTTAAGATATTAAAATTATAGCAAGAACAGTCATTTTTAATATCTAGTATTCATTGTTTGGAAAATTTTTGTTTGAATTAATACACAATGTCATAACGTAAACTTAAAAGCTAAGTAAATGTTTGTATATGGATACTTAAGAACTACTTTTTTAAATATCAGGTGGCTTTAACTAAATCATAAAAAAAGAGCCAACAATGGTAATAATATACTAATAATTAGTAATACAATAATGATATGTTCTTTAAACAACATATTCTAGATATAAATATTTAGACCAATAGCATATGTGATAACACAGAACAAGATATTTGTAACAAACTAAATATAAATTATTATTTGTAAGTGCTCAATTAAAAATTGATGTGAATCAAATATTTTTTTAAATTAAATTCATCCATTTTAACCTGATTCATCCACCATGTCTAATGTCTTCCTGATGTAAGTGCCACACGCACTTGTGGTGTAAAGAAATATCACAGGTAAACCTTTACCGAAATGTACTAATAATCTGACCACTTCTCGGGTCTGTATTTGTAAAGCAACCTCTTTTGATTCATCTTTAAGCGAAGGTGCAACAATTTTGATTCCCTTGGCAGATATGTGTACCTGAAATACATCCAAAAAGGTTTATAAACTTTTCCTAATACTTACAGCTTGCAGGATGATACACAAGTGGCAACATTATGCATAACTATAACAAAATGACAGTTCCAGCTCAGTACCTCATAACCAATCATGGCCCACAAAACACTAAATGCATATATTTGGGTCAAATTATTTGGCTCTATCTTTCTGTTCTCTATCTCTCGTCTACTATGAGAATGAAATCTAAAAACTGTTCCTTGGATTTTGACAACATAAAATTTTAGTTTGAAAATTTAAAAACCAATTTATGATGCAATTGATTTAACTACATTTAAAACTTTTGTTTATTACATGCAAAAATATTGTTTATATATAAATACATAAGCAGTATAATGAATAATAAATGCATTACTATTTACAATATTTTGTTACTTCCTCATTGATATATTTAAACAAAATATATTAAGAATAATTCCAAATTTTAAATAAAGAAATAAAATAGGATATAAAAAACTTTACTTTCTAAATATTTTAAACTATTCTATATACACTATTTTTAATTTGTATCATTTAATTTATAGTTCATATAACATGCATATAAAGAACGAATTTCGGGAATAGAATTAATCATGCTAATTGAAAGTTAAATTGTAAAAACGGCTATAATTACAAATAAACACATTTACTACTAACTTTTTCTTTGGGAGTGTATCTATATGATCCTATTCTGATAGTCCTACATGTTAACGATGAGAAAGAGCCTTGCGCTGGACTCTCACTGATCTCGTCTCTACTTCCATCTGTAATAAACATACTTTTAGAAACATGTTATATACAACTAAATAAACAATTAAATCTTGATAAATAAAGCTGAAAATGATTTAATTATCCATAATTTTATTTTACTATATACAGTGGAATCTCAATAACTCGAATGTCAAGGGAAATATGCAAAAAAATTTGAGTTAACGAGTTTTTGACTTAACAAGAACTTCAAGATACATATGACTGTGTCGACAAGGAACAAACATAACATTCACAGCTGTGTTACTTAGAAAGTTTCATAAATGTATTCATTTATTGCACGTGTACAAGACAAAAACAATAGATTAGAAGTCCCGAACCCAAACATTCATTTTGGAATTTATTGCTATTATTTTGGGGAATTCCAAGTAAGACATCATTATATTTTACCAACTACGACTTATGGAATCTCCTTTTTGAAATTCGAGTTATAGAGAATAAATATGTATTATCAATACTTCATAGAGAAATAACATTTTCTCCGAGTTACAAAGCCTAAATAATTCGAGATATTTAGAGATTCATCGGAAGGGAATGGCAATTTTTTCAACTTAACAGGTTCGAATTATTGAGATTCCACTGTATATACATTGCAGAAGATGTGCTAATTAACAATGGTCCAGAGTCTGCTGATAACAAGAATAATCTCATGAGCTCTTATTTTTGTGTTTTGTTTCTGTAGATAATTTGTAAACATTTAAGTTATAATTCGAGTGGCAGTGTTACAGGTCAGTGACCACCAACCTGCCTCCATTTTATGTATCCTGCCAAATTTTAAATATAACATTAGTGTATAATTTAGTTCTTTTAGTTAACATTTTTCTTTAAACAAGAAAATGTAAAAGGTCTCGAAAAGCTGATGTCGACGACGTCCACATTTGGTTTGGCACCACCACTGGTTATAATTATAATTTACAATGTTTCAGACTGGTTAACGAAAGTAAGAAACTGACTGTCCAATTCAGAAACGTTGTCCTAAAATCAGTACTAAGGCCAGATTAACTAAACTACATCAATTAAATTCCAAGTTGTTGTTAAGCACGGTATTTGTAAGCACCGGTATTAGATATTTTAAATGGCAACACGTAATAATAATTATTATTTATGAATATATGCTATATTATACACATAACAAAAATAAATTACCTATTGTAATTAGTTGCTTTAAAAAGAAATTATTTTGACAGCTGTAGATCTAAGGTTATTGGTATACGAGGTATCAAATTCAACTTTAATTATAAATTTGTTTTACCTTATGTAATTTGAAATAGCATTAATTAACAGCAAATCTAATGCAAGAAAAAAAAAAGGAAGAGAACTGGAGTGAACAAGTTAATGTTTTTGAAGTTAACTTAATTAAGTCCAAAATTAAGATTATTAAAGATAAACAAACAGACATCAATAATCACAAAACAAAGTTTCAAGTACAAAGTAAAAATTGCGAATGGATCGATCCTTTTGTGATAAATCCTCAGTTGTATAATTGGTAGTTCATAGATTTCTTTATATTCTATAATATGATTAATATCATCACACTCATTTATTTCCATAACTACAAATTTGAAATGATTTCGCATATACAACTGTTTTTAACCTGTCACACATATCCCGTACTAATTCACTTTTACTTTGTTCAAGGTGGTTTAATAAAACAATTGTCGCTAGACCCACTCAAGTACCAGTATTGACATTACGCATGATTCTGAATAGAGTTTTCGTTAGTCTATTGTTAGCCGCCACACTAAAATCGGTATTAAAGTTAAACTATTGTCTCTGAATTAGATAGTGAGTGCACACACGATTTCAACTGTTGTGAAATAAAAAAGAACATACTCCAAATAACATATTTCTTAAATTTCATTTACAAATTGTTTGAAATTGGTTTAAGTATACAAAAAATAATATAAATGTAACTTACATGAAGTACTATCTGAATAATAATTGATTTAAGTCTTCATAAAATGAAAATCTTTATAATGTCAATGCACATATTTATGTATTTGAGAAAAAAAAATACTTGTGAAGTAATAATAATATGGAATTACAAAGCGCAATAGACGATATGTATCTAATATATCAAATAAAGATATTTAATATACATACGCAATATAGATTGCAAGAAATATCTTGCAATAAGTTATATTCTAAAGTGTAACCTATAATTAATCTGAAATTCACTAAGTAAAATCATATTTCGAACGATAACGCTTTAGTATTGTGAAACACAGATGAAAACTTCTTGAAACACTGGTTGGGAAGAATTATAGATCAGAAAAAATGATTTTATTCGTGAAGTTAGAGTAAAGTAGCGATCAAGGCATTATAGATATCATCAAATAAAAATATATTCTTAACCTTTTGTAGTTTTAGATGAATACATGTCCTTTAGTTATATGTCCAATTATTGCGACACAAATTTATAATCACAATTCTACGTAGCTGCTAACTTTACCACTTCGTATACGAAACCGACTTTGACAATCGGCCGCCATTTATTTACTGCAGCTAGGGATGTCATCAGCGGTTTCGATATTATCGATACTTCAAATTTATTTAATCAAAAACGTATGATGTATCTATATACTAACAAAATATTATTTTCAGAAATAACCTAATACAATTAGGAAAACGTTATTAGTGGTAATTTTTATAAATTTCCCAAAATGAAGATAAATCATTATTTCTCAATGCCCAATACTGATTCAAAAAAAAAAAAATACATATAATTACTTCAATAATTTGATTAATAAGAATCTGTAATGTGTACCTCAATTGACACTAATTTCAATATTACCATGTATATTAGTCACAGATTATATGAGCGACTGATTAACGAACTATTTCTGAGTTATTGCAATTTTTGGAGTTTACTCCTAAGAATCGATTTTACATATATAAGCCCGAGGTATGAAAACATATGGGGAGTAAAATCAAACTTGGCGTTACATTATGTTATATTCACGTTAGTCTCATGTGTATGGAGACTATACACCAGTATAGTCACCATATTCATGCGCAACTTATCCTGCGGATACCCTAACAGTATATGTAAAGTACATCGCCGACATAACTAAATTAGCATATACTTTATTGATTTAATGTAAATCAATAAAAACTGTCTACTCGCGGAGTTTTGATCTCAAATTATACATTTTTCTGGTAGAACACTGGGAACAACTAGATATGGTAGAACTATTGATGCGATGTTTTCGCGATTATCACACATATATCTTCCGACGTCCAGTCCATATATCATAATTTAGTTTCCACAAACCAATTGTCTCAGTATTCAATGAAGTCGATATTGTTCTTCGCATAAATACAACGCAAGATCCCGTAAATGTTGAATAAAATCAATATTGCTTAAAACTTTATTACATAAAATTATCATTGTTTATGTTTTCATGGTTTTGTTATGTATTTTATCTATTCTTTCTATAATTAATATAAATAAATGTATCATGCATGCTTTAAGTACAATAATATATAAAATTCATTAATTTACCCTCATTCACTCATCTATTTATTTCATAATCGTTCGTAAAGAGTAAACTCCAGTCGTGCGTCGGAGCTGACACACACACACACACTTTTTTATTTGGAATCATTTGATGGTCCTTTAATGACCTACTTTTGTTGTTCGATAGATATAAGTTTATTAAATAATAATAATAATAATTTGAACAAATTACAAAATAGAATATTAAATTGTTTCATAAACGTTTGCTAGTAAGTGATAGTAATTAATTATAATCAATTACCATTATTTATTAAATAATCGTTAAAAAAACAAGTGTTTAAATACTGACCACGGAGAATAGAGACGTTTATACTCTGCTCTCTATGATATTAACTGTGTTACATAAATAGGGAAAATTCCCCAAACATCGGGGAATCGCCAGTAAATTAGTATTATGCGGTGAAAATTAGAAGACTTCGATATGTCACTGTTAAAATGTCATTTTTTGAAATCGATTTTATTCTGAATACATAAAGATATTAACATACTTTTTTTATATATTTTAATATTGCACCAGATTTGTTAAATTCTAAAAAAAATATAGTCGTAGCTTTAGTTGAAAAAATACAATATTTAAAATAATAATAAAAAATAATTGAAATGATACTTGATACAAATCATTAAATTATAAATTCAATATTAACAATAAGTAATAAATATCTACTTTATCACATTTTCTAATGTGATAAAGTAGATATTTCGGTTCACTTTTGTTTTTCCGTCCAATGGTTGAGGATAATACACAGGATAGCGCAAAAATTACATGATAAATGGCGAGCTCACGCTATTTTATTCAATATCGAATTGAATTTCAGGGACGATGAATGTTATCGGGGTGAAGTATTAATTAAAAACGGTGTGCTACTATATTTATTCCTAAATATAAATATTGTTGTTTGTAATGCTCATAATGCTGTTTTGAACGCATGGGTCGAGCGAAAATTTAGTGTCCTTAAAAATTTAAAAACAGAAAACTACAATCGTTTAAATACTTTGATGCTATTAAAGATACTACAATATCTTTAATGGCATCAAAGGGCGGCAAAATGAGCGGCAATGACAAATAACTCATCGAGTAAAATGCTTAAAACAAATATATGGAAAAAAATCTGATATAAAAGATAAAAAATAAATATTTATTAAATAGTTTAAGCTTGTTTAATTTTTAAAACATATTCATGGAGAATTTGTGGGAATCAGAAAAATTTTCTCTATAAATTTGGGGAATTTGACAAGATTATTGGGGATTTTGATAAGTTGATATTGGCAAAGCTGTGCTCGTTATTATTGTTCTGTGATGATATTTTTTCATCTATATAGCCTATTACTGTTAATTTTAATATAGGTACATTAATATGCATTAAAGAAAATTTTTTTTTTATGAAAATAAACTTATAGCTAATATTACCTTACCATGCAGGGAAAAAAATTATGAAGTTTTATAAAACTATCATTAAGTATTGACGGTATTACTAATTTCATGAGATTTTGAAAAAAAAATACATTTTTATTTTAATACGATGTAAAATTCATAAACTTTTATAAATCATTAATTTTTTCATATTAAAGTCATTTAAAGCTCGTCATTTAGGAGCTTTTTTTACTAATTTATCTTCTAACAAGTTTTTGAGATATATAACTTTTAAAACTGAACAAACATTTCTTAGAGTAACTTTGTGTGTATATCTACAAAGATGTACGTTGGTCTACATACATTTTATAACTAAAGAAAGTGACGGATTTTTATTAGGCACATCTTCGTTAAGATAATTCGATATACGTACTACGATATATGATGTAGAAAAATACACAATTTTGCCATTATTTTGCGCAAATATGCAAGTTCACGTATCCATCGACAAAATTAAGACAGAAGCAAGCTTGGTGACTAGCTGGCTAGCGTTAAACTTGTTAACTTTGAAATAAGATTGAAATCGAAGCTTAGCTCTAGTCAGTGTAAGCATCGAAATGATAACCTATTCCCAAGCTTGATTGTGAATATTGTACCAAAATCGTACCAAAAAAATATTGTCCAATACTGGACCAAACTTTGTAGCAAGACTTAGCGAAGATTGACAAACACGATTGTGCAGAGTCCTGGCGGACAAAATTGTCAAAGTTGAATCAAATAATTTTGTCATTTCAATTAACAAAAATATTTATTTGAATATTTATGTTATTTTTAACGACGGAATACATTTTTCTTGTTGTGTAACGATAATTTCAGATATTAAGTTTTTGGTATGGATGAAAAATTGTATGATGTAACCGCAATCGATCCCTGGACCCTTAGAATGCGGAATCGCTAGCGATTACCACGCAAGTATTAGATAATGATGTATGGTCATTTACATTTTTACTTAAATTCCATAGTTACAATAAATAATAAAAATTTTACAAATAAAACAGATACAAACAAAAGATATTTGCCATTATATTATGGTTTTTATAAAATTCAATAATTTTCAATACTTTTTTTTTAACAACAAAATAAAAAAAAATAATAGTAGTAATCAAATAATTAATTTTTGATTGCGAATTTCACTAATTAAACTTATTTTCATTATTAAATAATAAAAGAATAAGTACATTTTTTTAATATTAGAAATACAAAAAAAATTCCGGCGTTTCGAGAGAGATGGCATGGCACGAGGCTTACGTTAGAATTCGCAGATGATAACCGCCTTGAAAATTAGGTTGCTTATTCAAGAACAACATAACCCTATGATATGACTTCATATTAGGATCATATATATTTTTTTATCAAAACAATGTCTAAATTTGAGCCAAATAAGCGTCATTTGTGGGAACTTTTAATTTACTTCTTTAGATTAAAAAAATCTACAGCTGAGACACATCGATTGCTCGTAGAAGCATATAATGAGGCTGCCTTGAGTGAGAGAACATGTCGTGAGTGGTTTCAAAAGTTTAAAATCGGAGATTTTGACGTAGAACACAAAGATCGCAGTGGAAGGCCAAAAATTTATGAGGATGCAGAATTAGAGGAAGATTCATCTCAAACACAAAAGGAACTTGCACTTACTTTAGAAGTCACTCAGCAAGCAGTCTCACATCGTTTAAAATCATTAGGAATTATTCATAAACGAGGTGATTGGGTTCCATACGAATTAAAGCAGAGAGATGTTGAACGCAGATGCATGAGTGAAATGCTGCTAGCTAGGCAGAAAAAAAAGGTTTTACATCGAATCGTCACTCGTGATGAAAAGTAGATACATTATGATAATCCAAAAAGAAAAAATCACGGGGACTACCTGGCCACCGTCAACATCCACAGCAAAACCGAATATTCATGGAAAATAACTCATGCTATGTATTTGGTGAGATCAGCTGGGTGTGGTGTATTATGAGTTGCAGTATGTATAAGTACAGTACGAGTAATCCAAGCGAAACAATCACTGGAATTCTATACCAAACATAATTCATGAGATTAAACTGAGCTCTGAAGGAAAAACGCCTTCAATACTACCAGACATGACAAAACTATTCTTCTACATGATAATGTTCGTCCTCATGTAGCGGTTCCAGGGAAAAACTATTTGAAAACACTTGATTGGAAAGTACTACCCCATCCGCCGTATTCACCAGATATTGCGCCGTCCGACTATCATCTGTTCCAGTCAATGGCACATGTTGTGTCAGAGCAGCGGTTCACATCATATGAAGATACCAAAAATTGGATTGATTCGTGGATACCCTCAAAAGATAAGGAGTTCTTCAGACTCGGAATCCGAAAGCTCCTTGAAAGATGGAAAAAAGTAGTTGCTAGTGATGGACAATACTTTGATTAAAATTGAATTACCGTTATTTCACAATAAATATTACTTTACTGACAAAAAAAACGGCGGTAACTTATTACTACTGCTAATATTTATTATAAAAAATGAAGTATTTGAAACAATAAAATTTGTATCATATCTAAAAAAATTGAAGTTTTTTTTTTTAATGTATCTAAGCATAGGGCTCAATTAAAATATAATCCCCCTGATAAACAAAGATTTGGTCACCAAAATTAGATAAGCCTTTGGCTAAGGCTGGCAAACTAGAACTTTGTCAACTAGTATAGAAGGAAAAGACTGACAAGTCAAGATTTGGTTACCAAGGGTCGGGTGAGTCTTGCGCTAGACTAGATAAGACAGAGCAACTCAATAATGCACCAAGATTGATAGTTGTTGATATTTTTCTTTTTAGAAGAATAAAAGAAAAGTGTCACTTCCTTCCAGGAAAACAGGGCAAACATTTAAAGTCATGGTAAAGATACTGTAAAAAAATATTTTCAAATTAATTTCGTTTTAATTCATAACTTCGCCACAACTAATCATTCAAATAAATTCAAATACAAAATTTGTTCATCCATATTTATGCTTCATGTTTCCTATTGGCGAATTTTAAATAATTGCGTTTACTTATTACTGAAAATTTGAATACTCTCAAAAGCTATAAACTGGGCGTTTGAACCAATAAACCTATTCTCGAAACTAACCCAAACCCAAAACCGAACTATATTTGAGTGAACGCGCATCAAAAGCACATGACACAACATGTAACCACTGACAAAGAATGTAAATTCTGAGAGTGAAGACAATGTAGATTCTATTCAAGACATAACCACTATGAAGAGGAGGATACAGTAAACACGGCCGATATGGAAGTACCAATATATTTGTTAAATTCAGTCATATAAGCAATAGGCTGAATCTCTCAATCAATGGAAAGTAAAAATATCTAAATCATTAACGTATCAATTCTTAAAACCAAACAGAAAACGCAACATGGTGATGTGTACCAAACACGGACTTTGCCCAAAGAATCGTAAAATCACTTCATCAAATAATACGACAGTCTATAACCAAATGAAACCAAGAGTTCAAAATTCACTGATCTATATATATCTATACCACTATATAAATCTTTGGCTCTGTCTGTACATATATTTTTTTTTCACTTAATTTTATGATAATCATTTTATGATGCAGTGATTCACGTTCTACTATTTTTTTTTAAATTTTTGTCTGTCTGTCTGTATGTCTTCTTATAACACAAGAACGTCTCGGACGATCGACATGAAAATTGGTATAAAATAATAAAATGTAGTTGCGCACATGATAGGCCACTGTCTGTTGTTTTACTGTTTGTCTGTCTGTCTGTACGTCTTTTCATAACTCAATAACGTCTCGGACGATCGAAATGAAAATTGGTATACAATAACAAAATGTAGTTGCGCACATAATAGGCCACTGTCTGTTGTTTTACTGTGTGTCTGTCTGTCTGTGTTTTTATAACGTAAAAAACAATTTGACCGATTATGATTAAAATTTGTATACAGTAAGAACATCTGATTTCGTAAATGGTAGGCTATTGTTTTCCGGTTTTTCTGTTTGTCTGTCGGTACGTTTTTCTATAACTAAAAAAAGGTTTCATTCTTCTTGATGAAAATTTGAGTATCGACAGTAAGACATGTAATTGCGTAAATGATACGCTACTGGCGACTATGGTGCTTACACCTATTTTATGTGGGAAATATGGAAAAAAAGTGTAATAACATAGTTTTTTTTTATTTGTAGTGTATTTTTTTTGTAGTAACGACTTCGGGAACCTACAGTAAGTATGGTCCGACATTATGTATATATTTTTGTTTTTTACTGTCTATCTATCTGTTTGTTGGTATGTGTTTTTTATAACTTATTTATAGCTATATTTTTTATTAGTGAGTTTATCAATATAAGTAAATAAAGACAAAGATACAATACAGAATGTTTATGTTCAATGACACATGAGGTTCAAGGCTTATGGTTCATTTTTACATGACCTCTGACCTATAATAGGGTTCAACAGGTCTAAATTATCTAACTGTTTTATTAATTGAGGCATATGATAAACATTGTACATGATTACAGTGTAATTAATGATCGCCAACCGACAGCAAGTGCCGAAAAAAGATATATATAACCAAACTTAATGATGTTTATAATCAAATGTTGTACAAAGAAATTAAGGTAGGTACCTGATTGCGAATATTGAACTGGGTTCACTTCCCACCTATATTTGTTCTAGGTCTCTCATCTGTGATGAAACCTCGGCAGTAGGCAGCGCAGGCAAATATGTTAGCAGAAATGTTACGGGCTGAGGCGCTTTTTGGTAGTAGCTCCGTTCAAATTAGAACCGTGAGCGGTAGCGGAATCGATTTTGCAAAGAAGACGAAGAGCAGAATCGACAGTCGAGACCGGAATCGAGAACGAAACCATGATTGGAATCGAGTGTTAAATTAAAATTTGAACCAAGAGCATGTTCGGAATCGGAATAAGGAGCGGCGCTGAGGTCAAAAATCAGAGCGGGGCTTCTTTACCCTAATCTACTAAGTCCGAGACCGAAGTCTGAATTAAAAGCGAGACTGCGATCAAAGTCAAAAGTGAAACAAATCGGTACCGAAATCAGGATTGGGATTGAGATCGTAAACGGTCGATATACAAGATAAAGGAATGTGTTTAAAGTCCACGCGGGCGAAGCCGCGGGCAGAAGCTAGTATATTATAAAAGGCGATGTGTGTATGTATGTTTCTTATGAATTTGGAGTTCATAAGAAACGGCTGCATGGATTTTAATGAAATTTTTAAAAATCTTCACATTAGCCCAGCAGGTGAATCTGTGGAGTTTGGTAGGGACGGGATGATCAATTTTTTTTCTATAGAATTATCGAGGAATAAAGAAGCATGCGAGTCATCAGAGTATACGTGGTCACCACTACCCGTGGATACTCGACTTCGTAGGAGTCACCAGTACATTGCCGAGCTCTAAGGTCGGGTAAATTCGCAATAAGATATCTGATGGAGGAAGGAGTGGGCTGATGAAGAGGAAAAGGACTGATGCAGAGAAGTTTTGGGACGATGGAACAGACTACCGGAACTTTCACTCATTGGACGAAATCCAACAACTGAAATTGTTATTTCACGTCTGTATTCTGTGAGAGTACCGATTGCACCGGCCAAGTCGGTCCATTTAGGTGCTGCAGCCAAGTTGACCATAGCATGGCTCTACCACAATAAATGGAAATTTTGTGTCATATTTTCTCTAAAAATTAATATTCTTTATTGGGCGTAGCCAGGCACTATATCTATAAATACCCGCTAAAACTTCGTTACATGACCTTTCCTATCCATGCACAAGAAGTCATCTGGCTATAAATAGTTACTGCTACCCGTGCGAAGCCGGGACGAGTCGCTCTAGTAATAAGATAAAATGCAATACAAATGGATTATATATAGAAATTGTATTTTCGAAGCTGAATTAGAAATGAAGTAAAGTTTGAGTAATATCTTGTAAATAATATAGAAGAGTATTTCAGCTCAGCTGTAGTGCGGTGTTGGATGAAATCTGGAGACAAGAAAAATGACACAATCGAATATGAATTTGACCAAAAAAAAAACACATGTGAAGTTTGCAACGCAGAATAGCATAAAGTAATATATAAGAGACAACACGTTGAATATTAAATTTGAAAAAGATCGATTGAATATAGAAGATGGGATACTTCGTCACAGCTTCCTCAACAACTATATGGATACAGGCCGATTATATTGTAAAACATGTCGAAGATCTGTGAGCACATAAGGCACAGACATATTTTTGCTAAAACCGAACACGTCATATTACCATGGCTTTAAGCGTGGCGGTTCAGCGATTCAAATTCTGAGAACCAAAAAAAAAAAATATCACGGTGGTTAAAGTATAACATGATCAACATCATTTTGAGCAAAACCTTCCTCTCTATCGTCATCAGGCGATGATCTACATGATTTGAAATTAGATAACGGATCGATATTGAGTCGGTACCAACCATACCATGACGTCGTAACAAAATACGAAAAAAAAACAAAAATTCATTAAAGAACTGTATACGTTGAAGTACGCAATCTCTGTATAATAAATATATATACAGGATGTCCCAAAACTCGACGTCAACCCGAAATCGGGTGAAAAGGCAAGTCATGCTGGTTGTCAGAAAAATATAAAAAAAAAATCTAAGTTGCATGATTTTAAAATTATAGGCATTTTAATAAAAGTACAATGGATTCAAGTCCGGTGAACGGCCCGGCCACGAGATTGGACCAGACCGTCCGATCCACCTTCCGGGAAACTCTTCATCGAGATATTCTCGAACGGAGCGAGCATAGTGCGCTGGGCACCCATCTTGCTGGAACCACATTTCTCTGTAAATTTTTAATGGCACGTCTTCAAGTAAACTTGGTAGATGGTTCTGTAGAAAGTCCAAGTAGACCTCGTTGCCGGGCCGTTCACCGGACTTGAATCCATTGGACTTTTTTTACTGGGGAGCACTCAAAAAAAAAATGTATTCAAAGGCAATCGAAAGCGAATTTGAACTACGGCAAAGAATAGCTGAAGCAGCCGAATTCGTAAATAATGGACGATTCGCTCGAAAGATAGCTCGATCTCTTTTAAAGAGATGTCGGGCTTGTATTGCCGCCGAAGGAAAGCATTTCGAACATTTGCTGTAGTAAAACTATTTTATTGTAAATTTAATAAATAAACCTTAGTATTAAAAATTTTGTTTCAGTTTAAATTAAAACATTCACAAAAAAATAGTGCCTATTCCAATGCACACACTAATAGTACTCTAAATTTAGTGCATAATCTGTTTATTCAGTCTGTTTATGATAGACAAACACAGGTACAAGTGAGTTAAATTTATTCAGTGTGTGCATTGGAATCGGCTTCAATGTAAAAAGTAATAAGTTTTGCCATTTAACCAAGTAAGAAAAATTTGTAAAAAACTGGAATTTTACTGAAAAATTTTTTTTTGTCCACGATAGCAGCTACAAATCACCGAGTATTATACCATTTTAGAATCCTTACTAATTGCGCCAACTTTTGACATAACTTGCCAAACTCGCGTAGTACATTTTTTTTCAATATAGTCAGTTAAATCTAGGCAACTTTTTATTTTATTTTTTTTTTCTAAGAAATAAGTCGTAATGTTACGAAAACTAGAGCAGCTGGTTTCAAAATTTTAATTACAGTAGAGAAGCATTATTCAGGGTTACACAGCAAAAAAAAAAAAGTTGGAAAAAGTTATGATTTGTAGCAACAGGAGTGAATAGATTGTCACAGGGTGTGAATTTTTGCGTTTTCTTAAAATGCCTATAATTTTAAAATCATGCAACTTAGATTTTTTTTATATTTTTCTGACAACCAGCATGACTTGCCTTTTCACCCGGTTTCGGGTTGACGTTGAGTTTTGGGACATCCTATATATATATATATATATATATATATATTTCAGATTTTTTATATTAAGAAATGCTATAAAATGACGTACACGATGTTGACGCCAGTCATGAGAAGACAGTATGTAGTCAAATTCACGAATCGTAGAGCGCGATACAAAGCGATGTTGAAGCTCAAAACCGTCTATGTACTTCACACAAACAAATAAAACATGTCGAATTACGGTTTGGATGTAAATATTGGCTTTCTTTAAATAATAATAGCTTCATAAGACTAAAGTTTTTTCAATTTTTCAAATAAAATAGGTTATTACATTCGGAACTTTTAAAAATGTTATTTTGACTTTTTATTTTCTTTAGTATGAATTTTCATGATAAACTTTCAATTGTCCCGCAGTAACACATCACTGATGGCCTCTCTTCATAATGTCTCAGTGTTTTACAAATTTTAATACGATGGCTGCCGGGTGGACAAATGAAGAGACTTATAAGTTTTATAGAGTTGTACCAGAATAACCCTGCAATATAAAATTTCAGAAATAAAAGTGAACAAAAACCAAAAAGGTACTCAATTTATGGCTAACCAATAGTACATTCTACGGTTCTATTACAATCGGGTCTTGGAATCAAGTGTTTATATCACTTTTATATTTCATTTTTCATAAAAGCGCATTACGGATCTATTAGGATACTCCTCACTGACCGTTATTGTTCGTCATACTGGTCGTATCAAAAATCTAACGTGCCGATTTTTCTTTTTAAATTAGCGGTGCATAAAACTAGAAGGTTCTTTATTTATAAACAACGTCATAAAGTAAATTTCCGAAATAAAAAGTGAATTCCCGAAAATTATTGCTTATACAAACCACCGTTTGATCAAATTTAAGTTCGATTGGGCTTATAATTTAGGAAATCTCATGGTGTATGAATCGTTGAGTCGCTTACGTCATTTAATAAACCACTCCATCAAACAATATACAATAAAAAGCAAACTCTTTATCCATAAAACTTTCATATATCAGGTTTTATTTACTCCAATGTGAAGTCATACCCTCCCATAATCATCTTTTTAATTCAGATGGAGGGGTTTAAACCTTAAGCCTTCCACGTTGGCCTAGTGCGCTTTGGTGGCCGTTAAGGACTATAGTCACCAGTGCGACGACAACATTTTGGACCAACAGCTTAACATGCTCTCAGAGGCAAGGGGAGAGTAATTTAAGTTGACTTAAGTTAAAAAATTCATTGGTTAATTCAACCGTGGTCAGGACCGAATCTGATACCATTACATCTGAAGCCGAGTTTTAACCGCCGAGCCAACACTGCTCCATAACATCGTTTAGGCAGCGTATGCCAACAAATAACCTAATGTCTGGTTTTTACAGAAATTCACACCAACATTCAAATTGACAAACTACTTTTTTACAATATTATTATGACAACAAAATATTTCTTTCGTTTTAGAATAAATGACAAGATATTCATTGACAGATTTGTATAACCTATTAATTACAGAAAAACACGATAAAACTATGACTCACAGACACGAGCATACGTAAGGTGGATCCATGAATTACGGGAGAAACTTAGGGAGGGGGGCGAGCCGAATTTCAGGCAATATTACTTGGAAATGAGGAAAGGTGGGCTCGCTAAATATTACGTTCTTTTTATGCACAAAAACCAGCAAAATGGCAAAAAATTGGATTAACATTTATGTGGTTCAATCCCTCTGTTTACTAATGTCATTTTTCATCTTTAAATTATAGTTTGTTTCCCTATTACATAGAGAACAGACAAACTGCGTGGCGGATCGAGTACGGGAAGCGACGTCACTTTTGACGTCCGCACAACGTTTGACGGGTCCTATGCGGGCGGTTCGGCATGCGAAAGCGTAGATTGAGATCAAATAAAAAGCGGAATGTTGCGGAATTAATACTATATTCGAAGCGAGAACGAAAGCAGACCACTAGAGATTAAAGATATCACGCGCCCTGGACAGTTTGAGATAAAAGCCGGCTGTGCCAGGTGAGTCTCGCCAAACAGACAGAAATTTCTGGCGTCTTAGACCAGGACTTAAAGGTTAACTGCTGCGGGGTTAAAAAGGATCCATATACGGTTTTTCTAATATTTCACTTTTTTTGTTTTAGTTTTTCACGGATATAAATAATGCTTAGTTTCTCCATTAAAATTACATTGCAGGCTGTTTCTTTCTTATTAAGGTAACGTGCAGTCTGGTTATCGAGATAATAATCTATATATGTATATATAAGGATGTTTGTATATATAAAATCGATAAACTCAGAAACTATTTGACCGATCATTATGAATATTGGTATGTGGAGTAATTGTGAGGTTTTTTCTAAAAAAGGAGGCAAACATGTTAACCTTAGCGTATTAATATATATGCATACGGGCACGTAACGATGATTTCACTCAGTATCGAATCCAATTCATGAGGCATACTAGGCATTGTTAGCAACTTTGGATGATTCTAAGCCTGAACATAAGGCAATGTTGACCGTGGTGGATGCGAAATTTCTGCGAATTTTGATTCCAGTGGATTCCATCAAACTAGCCTTCGACGATTTGAAATAAAAAACGAAAGCGGAACGAACAGCTGGGCTGAGTTCGAACTCCATCAGCTTTGCTCATGCGAAGGGCTAAATGTCATGTTTGTCAACATTAAGCCCGACTCGCTTTAGCGGACGAGATCAGGACTGGCTGTCGTTCATTAATATGTTCGACTACTTATTCAATCTGCGGACCGACCTCACGGTGGGTCAAAAATTTGCATATTTGCCGTCACGCCTCTCAGCGCAGCCGAGAATTTTAGTACAGCATCTAAACATCATCAATAATTAATATCTCAATGCGCGGATGTGAATGCGGATTTGTTGTGATGCCGCTATCATAACACTCTGCGGTTAGTAGACTCTTTTATCTCGGAGTTCTTGAATCTTTTCAAGCGTCGCGGGTGCTAAGTCAAGACTGCAGGTAGATATCCTGAACCCTCTCCTGATCGCCATCAAGTCATAAGAGGGGTTAAAACTTTTGGTGGGATGGAATGGTCATATCTACTCTTCCACAGAGCGGCGACTAAACTCTCCAATTAATTAAAACATGGTTCGAGCAAAGGTACAGCAGTGATCATCGTGTGTTGCCAACTTTCAATCAGCTCGAGGAGTTTCTCGAAGAGGATTGTTGGCTCTTTTAAAATATTCCACGGGATATGCAGAAACTGAGCGGCAATGCGGGTCGTCAGGTGGCAATTAACCAGAGGGCGGGCGTCAGTGATCGGAGGTTTCAAACCTCTCCACCACTGTGGCGGGAATCAAACCCAAAACCACATTTGGTTTATGCGGCGGAACGGGACCAAAGAAGGTGTCCATTTTGTGAGGTGATTGGTCACGTGTGTGTTACGTGTACATACGTATACACGTATGCCTTCATGCGGGCATTTCTATAATCAAAATCCCGACAAGCAAAGGCGTTTGTAACGTAATACAAATTGTATTACAACTGCTTAGGGAGCATTTTACATGGGAGAGCGGTAGAGTTCTGCAAGATATGCGACAGGATTTCGCACATCTTTTTCCTATCTTTAATGTATCATTAGCCAGGCGGACAGGGCCATCTAGAATGTTTTTATAAATGAAGTCTAGGAAGTTTGGAACCTTTTATGGATCCGTCGGACAGGTAGGGATACCCTATAAGACACAGTAAAGATTCAGTTCATTCATGACTGTATAATAGAGTCGACGATCATGTGGTACAGTCGATTTCGAACCCCAGGACACGTTTTTCATTCCAACCTTCAGCGCAGATGTCTCCGTTCCCTAGCGAGTTAAAATGTGTATTGAAGTCTGCTTGTAATAACATGTCTAGATGGGCAATATATCGCAGACATAGTGGTTTCTAATCTATTCTCTTGGATCCAAATTGAGGTCGCTTGAACATATTTATTTTATATTCATTTGCAAAGTAATGTTTAATATTATTTTTTATTAATATAGCAGTTCCCTCATGACTTATGAGGGCGGTTATCGATATTGTATGTTTTGTAATTTTCAATACTGAAGTGTAAAAACTGTGAATCGAATTTCTAATACTAAAGCTACATATACTTGTTCTGTTACTAGAGTTGATATCGACATTCGTTAACCCACTAACATTCCCAACGATTTTCTTAAAATTTAGGGGCGTTCGATAAGAGTTGGTAACTAATTGCAGTCCGGATCGTGTAGGCCATTTTGTCTAACATATTGTTCACTCGCTTTCCGCCTGCAGCTTTGCCCACATGGACATAGTTTGTTTCTTCATCTTTTATATGGAAAAACCTTGATGTCAATCCCATTCTCGTTCCAGTTTTAAATGCTGACCTGGTACTGTTCTTGATTTTAATCTTGCTCATGTTTTTAATTCTAATCCTGGTTCTACACTCGATTTAGAACTAGGGCTAATCCTCATTTTTGGTCCTGTTTCTGGCTCTCAAATCTGCACATATCCCAATTTCAATTCCGATACCGCTCACAATTCCAGTTCGTACAGTCAGGGCAAATGCAAATTCCAAAATAAAATACAGGTTACATATAGCTTTCTATACATAAAACAATTTTTATACTTTACACAACCCCACTCCTCCCTAATTGAAGATAACTTTTTTCCGGAAATCCAATTTAAATGAAATATAGTCTGTATTTTGCTTCAAGCCGAGCCCTATTTATTTATTAAAATCACATTAGAAAACATTCTAAAAATTCAGATATGTGCGGGAACAGACGTCAGACAAAAAAAATTAAATGCGTTTTTTTTCTTATACTACCTTTCTCTTATCGTCCCCTCTCCATTTTTCATAGATTCCTTCATTGTGCAGAATCACCTGCTTCTACTGTTTTATTATATGTAAAGATTATGTTTTGAAATCTGTCCAGTACTTTGACAAAGTTGTTGGTATTTATAGTTTCTGTTGTTAATCCTTCTGGATTATTTTGTTTTGTTCCTTATGCATATGGATAGTCATTTTAGAAAATTTGTGAATGTTACTCCTTGGCTATGAATTCTTTCTTGTATTGCTTCTGTTTGGTGTTGGTATTGCCCACTTAGCTATTGTTGTAGCCTGTTGCATTTTCAATAATGTCTTTAGCCATTCGTGTTTTATTTTTCGTGATTAAAGTTTATACTTGGTACAGCCTTTTAGAGCTTGCTAGATGGTTTTCTTGACAGTTTGTTACCGAGTGTGCTATTTTTGGACAGCTTGTTGGGAGTTGCATTTTAAGCATATGTAGTCTAATAGTATTGGTTTTTTGCATGATTAAATTTAATATTTTTTCTTACACCGTAAGATGTCGATTTTTTATATGAAGCTTCGAAAATATCTGTTGCTGTGATTCGGCTCTAGGTCAACATAGAAAAGGAGTAACGGTTGTGTTTGTTGTCTTTTGTGTTTTTTATTTGTAATATGTCTGACTTCGTGCCCTACTTGAAAAAGGTCTTTTTTTGGAAAGTTAACGTTTTCTGTATACATTAATACATTTAATGTTTTGTAAATTTAATGTTTTATGTAGCACATATAGACAATCCTATTTGCTATTTCGTCTTTAAGTTGTATGTATAGTTTAGTGTGTTGTATATGTATAATAATATTTCAATATTTTTTAAAGTACCAAGTATTTTTAAAGTATTCTATGAAAGAAAGTCTAAACTTTCTTTCATAGAATACTTTAAAAATAAAGTATTAAGTGGCGACGAAAAGTTTTCTGGTAATTAAGGTAAACAAAAAGCTGTACATTAATTTGATGCAACTATATGATGGCGTTGTAGTTGATTTAACTTAATTAATAAACAGAAAAAAATGTTCCATATTTTTATGCAGATTATTTTAATTATAATTAAATAACTATAATAATTATTATAGATTAAAATTGGCATTGTGATTGAATAGTTAATACTGAATTAGAATTAAGACTTAGACTAGAATCAAAACTGGAAAATTGCATAAGATGTATAAGTTAGACAATTCTTAAACAAATGAATACTTTTACAAACTTACCATCCATATACTCAAACCCAATACCACTATCAGGGGTGCCACCTTCAATTTCACTAATGGATGGTTCTTTAGTATTCATAATGTGTTCATTCTGAAAATTATTGGTCTAATTAATTATTTAAGTTTAATGTTGCCAAATACTGTATATTTTATAGTAGGTACTGAACTAACTTGACTGTTTACAAAGGAACTGTTAGAATCCTCTTCATCCGAACTTAACGTCAATATCACAGGTTCAGGATCAGGCTGTTTACCTCTTGCTTTTCGTACCCTTGCTGGTTTCTTTTCCTAAACACATACCAACAAAAAGCATATATAAAGAGTAATCAACAATTGATTTAAACCTATAATTACAAATTATCGGATGTCAACTTTTTATATCAGATTACAATTAAAATCTACTTTTATAAAATTGTAAAAATTAACTGAAAAAGCAGTAAATAATAAGAAATACTTTTATTTAAGCACATTTTGTCTTATACTTTTTACCGTGATACAAAGCAATGTGCCACAAATTTTTTAGTGGATTCCAGTACCTGGTACCATTATTAATAATTATTCTTATAACTTACAATACCTTAAACTTATAAAAATATAACATTTTTGAAAATATTTATTACTATATCTATATATTTAACTTATGTGCTTAAAAATAAACATTAACACAATCAAGCTGAACCAGTTACAAATAAATGTGAATAAAATGCATAAAAACTAAGCAATTTTTAGTAAGATATAAAAGAAAGTTAGAAGTACTATTCATAAAATTAATAAGTCCAAACAATTGAAAAGTTAATCGAATAAGAGGTTAATCAACGTATTTGTTGAAAATAAGTTTCATTTTTAATCAAATTGAAAATAATACCATTGATTTTGTAACAAATTATGCACCGAACTCGTAAACAAGACTATCTTCCAAATCTAAGAAATTATTAAATTAAATAAGGAATTAAGGTACAAGAACTTAATTTTCTTCAACATAAATAGTTGAAGTGTTAAGAAATGTCTTTGGATCAGCATTTATGTGTACTTTTTATAAGGCTATATCAGGATACAAAGAAGTAGAGTAGAAGACTTGTGTAGAAAGTGGCTGTTCGCGCCATGTTACTCGTGGTACAGTATAAGGGTACCATCAGTGGTCAATAAGTATTTGCTATATTTTTGTGTGCTAACTTCTAACATGCTATGAAGTAATTTTTCGTATTTAATTGCATGAATTCGTCATTCGCGAATTTTTATTAATCCTGTCAAACAGCGACTTATTCATTGAATATAAAAAATAAAACTTTATAAAAATTTTCTATACATATTTTTCCTATATCTGTCCATGTTTTAAAAAGAATATTTAAATAAAATTTTCACACAAATGAATATTTTTTTTTTATTAAAATTAAATAATAAAGCGTTTAAACATGTTGCTACAAATGAAAATATTTTTTAATTTCAAATTTTATATAAAATATTGAAAGAAACACAAGTTTT
Organism: Eumeta japonica; assembly: GCA_005406025.1. Classification (NCBI taxonomy): domain Eukaryota; kingdom Metazoa; phylum Arthropoda; class Insecta; order Lepidoptera; family Psychidae; genus Eumeta; species Eumeta japonica. The sequence goes on from BGZK01000669.1 coordinate 265,396, forward strand.
TGCCTTAAAGTCATTGATAAATAATAATTTGTTATTGAGAAATTTCATATTGAATAACTTTTAGAGTTTTGTACCTAAAAATTAATCCTTATATTTATTATATATATATACATATATATTACTTTTTTATTACCCATCTGTCTGCCTGTCTGTTGGATAAATTCACTTGCAAAAATTTTTTTGTCAGTTTTTTCATAGTAGTCCAGTATTTTTTACATAAATTTAAATATTTCTTAATAGAACAGGTACAAAGAAAAGAAAGACTAATTCTTCAATTTCGTTCTATTTTGTGTAAAGATTAAATAATTTTATTATGTGTATCTATTTAATCGAATTACATGAAAAAGAGTCCTGTGCTCATTTTTTTTTAAACCAAAAAAATAGAAAATAAAAATCAAAAATATCTTTGTTTCGTAGGTAATAGAATTTAAAACACGTGATTATGGCATTCTTTAGGTATTAATATTAACAATCATTCTGAATGATGATTTATTTTCCACTTTCATTCAAAAATATATGATAGATAGTCATTAAAACTAACACATTTGAAAATTACTATGAAATACTATATATACTATACATACTAATGAAACAGCCTGATAGTCAAGTAGTTCATTCATACAGGTTTTTTTTTTGTTAACATATTCAGATACGGCATAATAGCCCTTACCACATTTTTTTTAATGAAAGTTTTAAATTTATGACATGGCATATTTTGAATTTCAACTGGGATCTTATTATAAAAGCACACATATTGTCCCTTAAACGGTTTGTTAAGTGTGCTAAATCTGTTTTACGAGGCTATTCTATGTTTAGTGTTAATATTATGAACTCATTTCAGGGTAAAATTATTGTTAAGAAATAATAAACTGACCAATAAAATTGTATTTCAATCTTGCGTTGTGTATAATATAAACAAGTTTTATGTTTACTCACTTGAAGTAATCTATGCTTTTAATAAGAAATTTTGTATTCAGGAATTATTATATTTATATTATATTTTGTATTCAGGAATTATTATCTTATTTTATAATTAAGCAGAGTTGTATAATAATTACATGTTTTTTTATTATTTGTAATCAATAGATGATGTATATCAATGGCAATATATCAAAGCATAGCTTTTACCGATAGTACCACTACTGTTTTAGTACAATGATGTTTTACGAAAAAAATTTAGTCGTTTTTAAGGCCAAGGCAATGTGGATTGAAAGTACTACGGGTTTCTACGATAATTTCGCTGAATATAGAAACCAATTCATGGAAGCATACGAAGTGTTGCCAATACTGTTGGATGATTCTAAAACATGAGGAATTACTGACCAAGGTGGATGAGGACTTTCTCCGAATAGTAAACTTAGTGGATTACATCAAATTGACCGTGGAAGATTTGGGATCCGGGAAGGAAGCGGAACATACAGCTGGGTCGAGTAAAGTTCGGCCAGCTCTGCGGACGCGAGGGACTTAATGTCACGCTTAACAACATTAAACTTCATCCACTAAGCGGGTGGGATCAGGACTGGCTGTCAATCATTAATATGTTTGATAGCTTTGTCGATTCGCGAGTTAATATCACAGCAGGTCAACTTGCATATTTACTATTCTGCCTATCAGCGGAACCGAGAGATTCGGTACAGAATTTAAATATCAGCGATGTTTCATACCTAATCGCGCGGAATTTATTATAACGCTGCTACCAGAACAATCGGCAGCTAACGGATTTTTTCATCTCGGAGATCTTAAGTCTTCAGAGCGTTGCGGGTACTGCTAAGTCCGGGGTGTAGGTAGATTTCCTCAACTCTCTTCTGACGGCTACTAAGGCATTGGAGAGATTGGCACTTTAAGTGGAAGAGCGCTCGTACCTACTCTTCCATGTAGCGACGATTAAATTTCACAACGAGTTGAAAATGCGCTTTGAACAAAGATACGGTAGCGATCTTCAAGTGCTGCCAACCTTTAACTAGCTAATGGAGATTCTTGAGGAGGAATGTCGGCTTCTCGACAACATTCTACGGGATGTGCGGGAACCAAGCAGCAATGCCGGTCGTTGAGTGACAACTGACCAGCGAGCGGGCGTCAGTGTTTTTAGAATTGAAATCTTTCCACCACTGTGGCGGGAATAAAACTTAGAACCACGTCCGGTTGAAGTGGCGGAGCGAAATCAAAAATCATGCCCATTTTGTGACGCGGATGGTCATGTATTGACCTCGCGCAGGTGATTCCACAATCTTGTCCCAACAAATGGAAATGGAAAGCATTTGTTTCACAACACAGTTTGGGTTACACTTACTTCGGGTCACATTACACCCAGGACGTGATAAGGCGCGGCCTTGCAAGTTCTGCGAAAGGATTTCGCACCCCACGGACTAAGGAGATGGCAACACTCGTCTGAGGAACGACTCGTCTCGGAGTGGGATGCACGGTAGTCGGCAGGCTGGGTTGAGATCACTCGGATCTCGAGACTACAATTACGACACTATGGTGATCAGGAATCGGCTCGATGATGCATGGTTGGGATCCCTGGGGACTCCGTGCGCCACCCCTCCACGATCCCACCTTATTCATCGCCACGAAATTACGGCGTGGTACGGGCTACCATCGCAAGCAGAGGAGGACACGGTGCTCCTGTCTTCAACAGTTGCAGCGGGTTTCTGCGGTTTTCCTATTTGTTGGCGTGGGTACAGATAGTTCATTTGGAAGTGGTGTAAGGCCTCTACACATCAGTGTTACCGGACGCTAAAGCGGTTTGTTTTGCAGCGCGGGATATCTAGATTGATTCGTTCCGATAGTGGAATCAGTTACGTAGACGCGGACAATCACTTGCGAAATCTATATATGTACTCGCTGGAGAATCAATCTATTATTGGTCACGAGCTTTCAAAACAGGATATAACCTGGATAAGCGATCCACTTTCATGTCAGTATTGAGGCCGACTGTTCGAAGCAGCAGTCAACTCTGCTAAAACACATTTACAGCGGGTAATTGGGGAGGAGAAGCTCTCCATTGAAGAACTCTACAGTATTTTGCAAAACTGAAGAGATGTTAAATCCACATTGTGTCCTCTGTCGAATGATTCCAGTAACCTAGCGGTTTTGACTATTGACTATTTGGTGATTTTCTCATTGGTCAGCCAGTAAAGGCGGTACCAGAATATTCGTACAGTGGTATGACTATCTTGCGGCTATTGCGATTTCAACAGTTGCAACAGATTGTGCAGAACATTTGGAAGCAGTTCCAGTCTGAATACGACTTGGCGGAGCCTCCTTAAGTAGGAGACATAGTTTTAATTACCAAAGATAACATTCCTCCTTTCCAGTAGTAACGCTGGTGGATTTTAAAACTATACCCTGGATGGGATGATGTTATATGTGTGGAAAATGTGCGAGCATCTACCAATGTTCTTCAACAAGCAGTAACCAGCCTTGAACATCTACCAATAAGCAGTAGCCTGCTTAGACGGGGGTGATGTTTACGCCAATTTACCCCTAAATTTACATTTCCTACAACATAGAGAACAAACTTAACTTAGGGTGCGGATTGCGATGGTGGACTGAGCGAGCGTGGGTTGTTAAATGCAATAAAACGCGGGCTGTTGTGGGATAAATCCCATTAACTTTTAGCGGGAGTGAACTGAGTGATTTCAGCGGAGCTACTACGCGATTAATGGCCCCGGGCCCTGGACGGAGTCTGTAGCAAGGCGAGTCCGTCTCTCTTGAAAGACAAATCCCTTTTTTCTGTCCGGGCGCGTACATTTTCTGGTACATTAGAGCAGGATCTTAAACATTCAATTTTTACAAATAATTTATGTAATATTAAAAAGATCGATCCCAAAATCTAATAAATAATATTTCTAATAAAACTGAGCTGAATGCTGTAATATTTGTCAAAACGGTTTACTTTCTCAAAAGATATTGTGAAAGAAAAATTGTTAAAAATGTATTTTTTCTGAATAATTTTTAAACTTTTGAAGAATTGATTTCTAAACTAAAAGATATTTTTGTCCTTAAATTCTGTGTTGAAACTGATGTTATTATTGTTGAAGATTTTCAAAAATAAATAATTTTTCAAAATATTATTAGATTTCTTGATTGATGCATTTTTAATAATAAACGGTTGATACTTTTTGAGTTCAATAAACTACATCGAATGCCATAAACCTCCTTCAAATAAGTTGCTATATCTTTAAAAAAATATTTTAAAAATAACAATAAGTCTCTTTTTATACCTCTAATGAATTTGAAAGAGAATGATGTAATTTTAAGCACAAATGTTTTTATGCTTTTAGAACTTCATAACATTTCTCAAAATGATTTGGGAAGATTTGGCCTGTAGAGTCAACCAGTGCACTATTTTTTTCATATTGAATAATTTTTTTAATTATCTATTATACAAAAAAAAAAACTTTAAAAATGCAAACTGTTTATGCCTATACAATAGTCTAAATACACATGTTCAAATGTTAATCTTTGATAAAGCTCCAAAAAATATAAGCAATAGTTTTTTTGATTGTAAATGACGGCTAGAAAAATGTATTTAAATGCTTTTACAACACAAACAGAAACTGCAAAAGTTATTAACAAATTAAAATGAAAAAATAAAGGTATTTTTCTGTTCGCTAATAATCCAATAACTATTAGAAATAAGATATCAAAGTTTCTTAATGGGGAGGAAATTTCCAATAAAAAGTTTCAACTCCCGGAACTCTACCTCCATTATTTATAATTTTAAATTGTTGCTGAAAATTCAGTAAACAATAACAATTCACTAAGAATTAGCATTGATTTGAACTTATGAACTCGACTACACTATGTATTATAAAATATATGCTTTATTGTGTAATTGTTTACTCGAAATTTACTATTGTTGTAGTGAATTAATGGTAGTATTGTTCCTTAATCCCTTTTTATATTAAACAAAGTATTATATTCATTACTTCAAGAAAAGAATTAAGCACTTCTTTTCAAACATCAATGATATTATAAAAAATCTAATATTTCCATCTACAAATATGTTGAAGCTGACAGTTGAAGAAAATTAAAATATATAAAAATGCATTTACTTTGGATATATATGTGAAATTTAGCTTGCAAATTTTAACTGTGTATTTATGGAATATTGTATCTCGTCAGTTAATTTCTTATCAGGTGTAACTCTTTAATTATGAAGTAATACAAAAAAAAAAAAAATCAAAAACAATATTGCTCCATAAACTCATACATAATTAAGCCCTTAATACAGTTAGTAAATGTTAGCAGATTAAAATTTCTCACACAAGAATAAAATAATACTAAACAAATTTTATATAAATAAAATAATACATAGTTGACTAAACAAATAGTTGACAGGTTTATAAGAAAGGAGACATTTCACAAAGTATGGCTAGGTTGTTGTGTGGTGCATTAAGATTATGCAGTCTAGTAAATTAACAAGTTTTATTCCAAATTCTCTTAATTTTTTATAAATATGGTGCATAAAATGAAGAGAAAAACATTGAATAAAATTGTCTGTGATCGAATGATAAAAAAAAAAACTGCCAAATTATGTTGTGATAGACATTTATCAACTGGCAACATATGGCAAAATTTGACATATTATTTTCTTTTAATGTAATATAATAAAAAGGATATCTGTGAACACACCAATTCTCTATGTATTTGTGCATCATTCTTACAACTGAGTTGAAACTTTGATATGACAAAATATGTTGTATGTGTAAATGGGAACACTGTTGAAAAAAAGAAATCATTTTTCTAGTTACTCTAATTCACTTTTTAGTCAGAAATATTTTCATATAATGAAGGTATACAGAACAATATTTTGTGAATTTTCCCAAGAATGTTTCTATTAACTTTTTAATTTTTGCAAAGCATACAAAAGCCTAGCCCACAATGAAATGTCTCTTTTATTGTATAGACTTCACAAGGAAATAACTTACCATTAAATTGTTCTTATTCTTCACTTGTATAGAGTTTTTTAGCAAATTTAATTTAATACCTTCTGAGCAAATACTGGAAAATAAAAAATGATAATTAATAATATATATATAATTTAAATGAATTAAAAACCTGTTAATACATACTTATTAGCATTTTCTCGAGTTACAGTAGCAATTTTTTCATTTTCTTTCTTTTTTAACTCCACTTTTTTAATAGGCACACTTTTAGGTTCTTCTGTAAACACTCTCTTGCATCTGCAAGTAAAATTTGTATTTAAAGCCTCATATAGAAAATAGATAGGCGGCTATCCTACCTATTAATATAAAGAACAGATTTAAAATTGTTTTTATAGTATTTAAGTATTAACTTGACACATAAAAAATAGAAGATACATAAGAATTGCATAAGAATAGGAAAGAATAAGAAATACATAAGAATTGTTATTTATACATTGAGTTAATTGATAAGGCATGGACAAATTAGACAGCTCTAAATATTTTTGTAACGCTATTTAAATACATTTATGGCAATTTTAGTAATAAAGAAGCAAATATTAAGTCAAATTTAATACAAGGTTACAAGGGCCAAGCAATTTTTGTTATATATATGAAAACCTCGGAGGCACATATTTATACCTTCCTAAATATGTAAAAAAAAAAATGTTTTTCATTTATCATTTATTATCAACTAGCAAGATCTCATCGTTACAACCGTGAAGATGGATTCAAATGGTTATCCCAATTCTGATTACCATCTTAATGACAACCTCAATTCCAGTCACAACTTTTGTGCAATTTTAAATATTTTTGTTGGGATTTAATTTAACATACAAATGGATCCAAATCGTCTTTAAATAAAGTAATATGGAAAACAATATATACCTTTGACATCTATTGAAATCTGCCCCTGTATAACCACATACTTTGCATACAGCCAATCTATCGTCTACAAACCGAGGTGGAGGTGATCGCTGTCCTGGTGAATCTGGACTCGTCGTTGCTACAATAAAAATACATTTCAATTATGCAAAAATTTTGATTAATCATTATAAGTACAATGAGATGGTTTTAGAACAAAAACATTTATGAATAATTAAACAAAATATATATTTTTGAAGATTGACTATAAACATCGATATATGTCATAAAATCTATTTTAGAATTGAATTTTTTTTATATTATTCTTTGTGGTACTTCCATAAGGTAAACTAACTTTACTTAAAGACCATACTGCGGAAAAATACAAGAATTTGATAACCTATTTAAATATTAGGTTGAGGAAAAATTTTTTTCATATTTTGTAAGAAAAATGTTGCAGTAAAATCTCTTTGGTGTACTGTTTGTATCTGGTTTTTTATGGTACCATTAAATATATGACTTTTAAAAAAATAAAAAATAAACATGGTGTCTTGTTTTTCTGTACACCAAAATGAGTCAATCAAATGTAGAAATTCAATACATTTTGAAGTTTCATTACAAAAAATAGAAAAATGCGACAAGGTTAGAAAAAATGTTTGTGACGTTTATGGACCTAAAACAATGTTGGTAAGAGTAGCACAAAACTGGTTCAAACATTTTAAGTCCAGTAATTTTGATGTCAAAGATGAACCTCACTCTGTTTAACCTGATATGGATAAAGTTGATACCGTTTTGTAAGAAGTAGAGCAAGATCGGCATATTAATTCTTACGATATAGTTGAAGAACTGGGGATTGAACATAGAACAGTTTTGACACATTTGAAAAAAGCTAGGTATACAAAAAAGCTCAATACTTGTGTCTCGCAGGAGCTCACTGAATGAATTGTGCACTCATTTGCAATTTTCTATTGAAATGTAATGGAATACAAATAGTTTTTGAAAAGATTGATCACTGATGATCAAAAATGGATTACTTACGACAAGAATGTGTGAAAACGATCATAGTCAAAAGGTAAGCAAGTTCCTCAGACTATTGTAATAACTTCATATTATGTATATGGTGGGATTGGAAGGGCACTATTCATTATGAGCTTTCACTGTCGGGCAAAACCATCAATTCTAATTTTTACTGCCAACAGCTGATGAGACTAGCAAGAAATAAAGAAAAAATGGGCAGAATTGATCAACAGAAAGGGTGTAGTTTTTCAAATGGTATGGTATGCTATATGCTATGTATTACCATAGCATATGTTTATATGCTATAGTAATACCAGACCACACATAGCTACAGCCACTCTGCAAATATTGAGGGATTTTGGCTGGGAAGTGTTAATGCATCCACCATATAGCCCTAACTTTGCGCCCTCAGATTTTCACCTGTTTCGATCTCTTTAGAATTCTTTAGGTAGTATTAGGATAACAACAAGAGAGGACCGTCAAAATTACTTGTCGCAGTTTTTTGATTAGAAGTCCCAAAATTTCTACAGCAATGGAGTTATGACAATTGGCAACAAGTTGGCTACAACAAGTTGTTGAACAAATTAGCATATATACCCTTTTTTCCGAATCCTATAAATAAATTGAAATCAGCCTTTATTTTATTTGAAAAGCTTAAAAATTTTATAACAAATTTATAACAATTCAACTAAGTTCATGTCAGTCTACATATAATGTAGCTTTCTGTATTAAATATGCCTATATAGGCATATTTAATTTTTGAATACCCATATGGGTATTCAAAAATTTATACTAAAGGTTTAAGGCTGAATTTAGAGCTACATCAACGGTCAACGCCGATGTAATCTTTCGTAGCTATTTACACATGAAGTTAATCGAACGTGTTTAATATGGCGCTGATGAATCGCTTTGCGCGTGCCGGCACACAGTGTTGATCAGGGCAGTCGGTAGAGCCCGTGAGCTCTGCGTGTGCCGGTCGATGGATGGACCACAACGTAAACGCATTTAGTGCAGCGCTGACTGACAGATGGATTGCAAGTGCTTAAGTATTGTAATATCGAAAACGTCTAATATCATCATAATTTTTATAAACAGTATGAAGGCATAGTTCGAAATATATAAAGAATTCTTTCTAAATATTGAATCACATTTGATAATGGGATTCAATATTTATCACAATGTTTAATGTCATCTTGAAATTTTGCTAATACTTCATTGAAACATTTTATTTTATAGACTTACATGAGTAATTATTATTGTTTATATCTCCTCAACTTTGAATATAAATTTCCGTTTTCTATAGGATACTTTAATTTCAAGAATTGGGTAATAATGAAAATCTCCTTTCTCTCTTCTTTCATAATCATCTCAAAGGATAACAGAATAATATAGAATTTATGAAGGGATGGCTTATTTTATTGTATGCATGCATTATTTTATTCTTAGCGACGCTCTAAGCATAACCAGGCGACTGAAGATCAGCACGTACTGCCAATATTTACCATTAGTGGAGCACAGTATTCAGCCTTAAGCATGCACATACAGAATAGTGATAATTAACCATAAATCTGTATATTGACAATTCCACATGGAATTTGAGAATAATAATTTTCCAACTTATTTCTTAATTTTTCGATAGTACCCATTTTTATGGAATTTTTATATGGCACAAGTGTCAAAATCTAAATTAGTTTAAACTAAAACTGTATATTCATCAGTATGTAGTGTGTTTTATAAAATATTTGATTATATTTTGCATAGTTTACAATATTTATGTGATGATTTTTCTGATTCATAATAAAAATGAAATAGTTCACTAAACCTATAAAGTAAATTTTCTTATTTAAAGAAATATTAATTACTAAAAAAATATGAACAAATTTAAACTAATCTTACAAACTTAAATGGCATCAGATGTTTAGATTACTAAAATTTATCAAAAAGTTAAACAAAAACATACCATTTTCAGTACATTGCATTTTTTCAGGGGTAGATACATCACTATTCTGAGATTGAGAATGCACATTAGGAGAGTTATTGCTCAAGTCACCTCCAATTAAAATCTGCAAGTTTTAGAATTGAATAAAATTTTCAATATGAATAATATTTTATCAAAATATTGATGCAAAAAATATTATAAAAATTTACAGGATGATTTTGTAGCATTTCCTCTATCCGTGTTGTTGATCCAACTGAGACAAAATAATCTATTTCACTACTAGTATTTTGCATACACTGTATGTGTGTATCTTCTGAAAAAGGCACATTAACCTGAAAGAGATATATCATAAATAGTTTTGATTTATTATGCAACTGTTTATTTTATATTAATATTAATAAAATTTGCTTTCCTGAACTATCCAATCATTTAATGTAATAAGCTAAGGTCTAGACATTGGAGAAATCTTCTCTCATCTGTTAAATAGACTGAAGTGACACTCAAGCGGAAAAATACTAAAAATGCCATTGACTTTAATTAATTAATTCCTAATATCATTATTTTATATCGATTTAAAAAAATAAACTTCGTTACATGTGTATTGAAATTTTCCAGAGCCACATCATAGTAAACTTTATCATGAAGTCATTATTAATTGACTGCAACCTATACCTTTATGACTGCTAATAGTTATATACAAAATTTATTAAAACCTTTATATTTTGGATTCACAACTGTAATTTTTTTAACTTTCACTTTCAAAACTCAACACACAACCTGATTCAGCACTGAACTCTCTCTACATCACTATATTCAACATTGCTGTTTAAGTAAAAAAAAATTGCAGTAAGAGCAGAAATAATCTTGGCAACAGAATTTTTATATTTTCAAATACTTTATATTTAAATAAGCCCTTAAAACATTATTTTATTTAATTAATAGATAAGGGAATCTTTTTCAAATGCACTAGACGAAATTCATGTAAAGAACTCGGGCCAAACCTGTTCGAGGACCTCTTGCAGTGTACAACTTTCTTTAGGAAGTGTAAATGTGATAAGTCTCTGTTCTCCATTTTGTAAAAATATTAGCATTTTAGCTGACTGTGGCTCAGAACTTTGTTCTGAGCTACTGCTGCTTGTATTTGCAGTTTCATTATTATCTGTAAATATAAATATATAATTATTATAAAGCATAATTTATGCCTAAAAATTATATACAAATGGATATGGTACAAATACATAAATATGCTAATTAAAACAAATTTTGAATTATTTTCTTGTGAAACAATTTTTACTTTAAAGATACAAAATAATACAATATAAGAGAAGAAAAGAATAGCTTTATGTAATTAGTGACATAATGTGACAAAGAAGTTAGGAATTTATTTTTTTTTATGGATGAGACAAATTGTTTTACATATATAAATATATATTATTATTACACCATTAATTACCATTTACTTAGTATATTGTAAACATAATTTTTAATTATATTTTGATATAAAGTTCAAGGTATAATAAGTGGCAAAATATTTTAAAAGCTTCAAATACTTTAAGACTTATTGTGAGTATTAAAATATATAAATAATTAGTAAAGCAATCCTTCACTGAATAATATTAGGTATTATGAATTACCATGCTGCTGCTGTGACTGCATGGGTTGAACTCTTTGAACAGGTCTTGGTGTTTCTTTACGTGTCATCACAGTTTGTCTGCCATTATCCCTAAAACATATTTTAAAATATATATATATATATATATATATATTTTTGTAGCGATTTACCAATAACAGTATAATCATGAACTTCCATATTGATATTTTAATGACAATGCAAGGCACCGCAGTTGAACATACTGATTATTATCATATGAAATACTTAAACATATCTTTTTCCAAAAGAATGTGTAACTAAGAGCTTCATTTGAGACCTCTATTAATACACTTACGAAAAAAAGTGATCTGGGTTATGAGGTGGTCATAATGACTTTTATTGCCCTAATGCCAAACTTTGATTATGCTGGACACACAAACATTATTTTTAACATAAACAACTGACACATTTCAAGTATTTTCAATTAACTTTTATAACACTTAAGTACCTAACCAGAAATGTTATAAGGTTTGTGTTAAATTTATTTAAGAACTATTCTATCTACCTACTTTGTACATTGCTTCATTAAAAAAATTTTAACTCAAATATTGACAAACGAAAATGTACATGTATAGTATTTAATACTGTGATGTAATATAACGACTACTACAAATTGTCACTAATTATTAATATAAAAAAATAATATTTTATTAAATATGATCTTTCAATGAAGGTAATATAGTTTAAAATGGTTCTTTGAAAGCTTATAACTCGTGCGCATTAGGTCTCCGATGACCTGGAAAACTGTGAGCCATTATAGAAATGTACTAAGTATGAGAGGTACTATAGTACAAATCTGTATAGTCAATTTCAATCTTTATTTGTAATGAGGTAGAGATGATATTCCTTTGAAGTACTTTCTTAGAAGTGTACTATTGAAAAATTGCATTTAATTCATGTGTCATCCGACAAAAATGCAAATGTGTTCTCAGAAATCCTCAATAATATGGCCACGAATGTGAGGTTACATAAATGTGTTTCATATGATTTTGATAGTAAAAAACTATTTATTTATTACCAAATGAATACAAATACTTTAGTAAATTAATAATAAAGTCCTAATAATAGAATTATGTAGAAATATTGTGTAAATAATTCGAAATATTGATGAAAGTTGTGAGAATTATTGTGCTTGGTGACTTAATAAATACACTATAAATCAATAGCAAATAAAGTAAGTAAACTTATTGATAAGTATAATTTTAAATTATTCAGTTATATAAATGTAAATAACCCAATATTACACATGTAAAAATCCCATAATTTTTATACATAATTTGTGAAATATGAAATAGCAGTGTAATACATCAAGATCGCATTCAAATGGTTTTTGTATAAAAATATTCCTCCAAAGGTTTGAAATATTTATTAATATTATAGTTGTTCATATTAATGTTGAATATCTTTTAGTAATATTTATTTACATCTTAGTTCTGATAACTGTCAATTATCAAAGGAGGGTGATTAGGTGAACTGACCTTTATTAGATTGGTCTAACATGAATTATTTAGATTTTTTTTTTAAAGAAAATATGTCTATGGAAAAAGTAAAGATTACACATAACAAATATTGATGGAAAGATCCAAAATTACTGCACACAACGAAAATTAGTAGACTTAAAAAAAAGTGTATGAAAATACTAAGGAATTATTATTATGCAATAATTTAAACTTAACTTATGATAAGAATTTGGTTATTGCAAGAAATCAACCCTACAAAAACCACCGTTTTTGCTTATCTTATTAGAAATATAAAATTCTATTTTAAAATGATAATTTAAAATGGTGTAAAATGAAACAACGCTGAAAGTGCTTTTATAAGGCTTTTAATTATAAAATAAGTTGTTATGAGAAACTTCACAAATATTAAGGAAAATAAAATTTATAGATTATGCTGTATTTTGTTCTGAAACTTTTATTTACTCACTATACCTCTTACTAACACTAAAAAGCCCTAAATATAACATTTAGTTATTTTAAAATAAAGCCAGTCTAGTACATACTTCTATACATATATATAGGTCGACTTTATTTTTCTTTGACAATAGCAAGCGCTTGCAACTTTGAACCTTAGTAAGAGACTAAAACATGCCTTGTAGATTATGTTTTATTAGAAAAAAAAAAGATTTGCTTGCATTACATATCCTGAACTTAGTTTTACTACACAATAATAGTACTTACCTATTTGGTGGAGTTTGTACTTGGCGTGGTGGTCGATATAACCGTTTGTATTCAGCTAAAGTGATCTTGTGTCCAGATGGAAGTGCTACAAACTGTCTTTCATCATCGGGTGAGTCTGGCTCTGCTAATAATTGGTTCATCTGTTGCTGTGGTTGTTGTTGCGGCGCTGGTTGTAGCGATTGTTCATATGTTGTTTGTTGTTGAAAAGAATGAGGTGCGCCAAATGTGAACTGTTGCGATATTTGGTTCTGTCTCACATTTGGAATTGGTTGTTGGCCATCGTTTATTGGCGTCTTTTGAACGATAGCTGCCGTGATGCTCTCCTCTAGATCATCCATATCGTTAGCATTGTTAGGTTGGACTACAACTTTTTTCACATGCTGCACTTGCTGTGGTACCATGGTCACCATATTCTGCTGAGGCACTGGACCATTGACCTGATTTGCTTGAATATTTATAGGTTGTGTCGTTGATGGTAGATTCTGTGTGATAATTGTGCCCTGCTTAGTTATCACTCTAGTGGTTTGAGATACAGAAATATTTTGTTGGGTAGTTAATACACGACCCTGGGTTTGATTTAATAATATTTGTTGCTATAATCAAAAAAGTTGGAAGTTTAATAATCACTCATTAAATTAATGCTAAGATTACATATCATAAAACACTACGGTGCCTGTTTTACACTTTACCTGATGAGTAGGAATTTTAACATGATTTAATTGTGGATTTTGTTGAAGCTGTTGTTGCAGCAGTGTAGACTGTTGTGATACTTGTTGCGTCTGTAAGAAATAAAGCTTTATAGAAAACATACATTAATAATAAAACATATTTAGGTTTTTGACAATTACGCTTAATGAATATTTTTATTACTCCCATCCTGATTCCATAGATAAAGCAGATTTATTTTTTAATTAACATATCTGACTTGTTATGAAGAGTGTAATGACAATAATACTAAACTTCTATTCATAAAATCAATGCAAGTAAGTATACATATACAAATGAAATGCAATTGATTTTCATATACCTGTTGCACGGGCGTTCTAGGCCGAGCAGTGCGGTGTGTAGCTTGTGCTGCCTGTGTATTAAGGAGACGTGGAGAGGCAGCGCGTGCTACCGGCCTCGGAGGTCGAACTATCTGAGATGACACCGGCCGTGGACTTGCTACGACTCGTGAACCTGCCTGCGCCTGGGTAATGTATTTTAAGCTTCTGTTATTGCCAGAATGTTCACTTTGACTAATATGTATATTTTAATGCCGCAGTATTGTAATTGTTGCAATATGGAAACATTTTTTCATTAATATTATAACACTGCGAATATGCATTTTCCCATTAATTAGTTTTGTATGTCATTGCATAGAACAAAAATTCTGTCTAGTGCATCAAATGCGTTCAAGAGAACCTGTCAATAAGAGGCCAGAACTCAAAAGCCGCAAATGATAGCCATTTGTTACTTTGTTATAACCATCGCTAATCTATCTGTACCACTGTTTATTATGGTGAGGTTTTATATGAATATATTGTCCAATTATATAATATTAAATGGATTATGTGATGAAAAACATTGGTAAACAGAAAACAAACACAATTTTTTTGTAAATTTCATTATTTAATAGTACCAAATTGCTGCTAACGTCACACTCCTTCGTCTAAGTGTAATGTTCAGTGATTACAGGTTTATGGAAAAATAGAAACACAAAAATAATCAGTAATGAATTTGATACATCTTCTACAGATAGTGAGATTAAGAAGTTGTGTAAACTATTATAAAACAAATATAATAACATTCCACAGTATTATAAAATCACTATGCAACATACTTTAACTATGATGTTTCTAGGTATAGCAATACGCAGACTAACAACTATGCTGAAAATACTAGAATAAAACTTTCGACAAAGTAGCATCCAGAAAACTGAAAACTAATAGTGACAGATGATATACAGTCGAACCTCGATAAGTTGAAAACCTCCAAAACTCAAAGAAAAGTTTTGTTCACTTCCCTTCGAGCCCCAAAACCTCCAATTACTTGAAATCACAACCCTCTATTAGTCGAAACAATCAGTGAGTGTCTACAAGCCATTTTGGTACATATTTTCCTTCTATAACTAGAAAAAATAAATTGGACCTCTATATCTTGAACATAGCAATGTTAATTCAATTATTTGAAACTTGTTACCTGTATAGCTCAAAAAAAAAATAAGATAGTGACTTTAAGACTTTGCCCAGAATGTGCACCATAGTTTATTAGAAATCAATTTAGGAGCATACAATAGATAGGATTACCAATTCTAAGAAATGATAAAGAAAATTTGTAACTGACGTTAACATGTACTCGTTTGCTTGGTATCAACTGTTTCATTTTGGGTACATATAATTAGTAGATGAAACCCTTCATAAGTCGAAAAGTGTACAACTCTAATTTTTTGGCATCTCCCTTGATGTTCGACTTAAAGAGGTTCAAATGTATTGCGTAGTGGGATAATCAATATAGAAGGAATTAAAATTACAGGTGATTTTAATGTGATTCGAGTCTACAGAGGAAAACAATTTTATTTTTAATAGACAAAATAAAAATATTCTTTTAGAATAATCAAGCCCCAGCTTGAGCAACATAAATTAAACTTGGAAAAAGTGAAGATATTGTAATAGAGCCATATTGTACTCAAGTTGGTTACAGTACAAGAATGAGCCAGCTCGAATGGTGAAATACCAGACTTTCACAGAATACAGACATGAAGCAACAGTTTCCGCTGTTACGTTTCGTCTAGTGAGTCAGAGTTCCGGTGGCCCGCTCCCCTCTCCCCCTTCATTAGTAATCTTATTCCCTCCCACTGGGAACACACTAGTGACTGATCTGGGATTGCGAGTATCCATGGACAGTGACCATCTACTTTCTGATGGCTCACCTGCTTGGTTGCCTATCGATGATAGTATAAAAAAAAAACTGTACAAGAAAATAAATTAGGACCAATAAAAAAAATATTTCAGAAAGTAAGCTAAAGCAAGAGACAAAACAAAGTGAATATAAAAATTGAAAGAAGTAACAAAGACAATTTAATAAGAAATTGAGAGATGTCATATTTAGGTCATAACTGTGATAAGATTGATAAATACAATCTTCATTTTCAAATTTTACATGACTCCCTCACATCAGTTAAAGAAAAGAGCCACCACTATAAAAAGCTGTTTTCCATAAATCAAAGCTCCATATTATGGCTAACAGCATCACCAGCCACCACATGAAGCTTTTTTAAAGGTTTATGAAAAACAATGAGCTGGGAACAGTGATGACAGCTTTGTTTAAATAATTATCTAAGATCAAGTCTTACTATTTACTGATATGCAGAAATTTGTCAAGGAATGTTTCTTTAGTTTTTGGGATTGTTGGAATGGTCCTTAGGTACTCGTTTAATAAAATTAGAGGAAGTAAGAAACATCACCACGGCAAAGGCGATTATTTCCCTTAAACTGCCTCATTACCTACTTTGTGAATTTTGTTTCTGAATGTTAGGCTCATTATATTTTATAATGCTTTTAAATAATGGTATTCTATAAAAGGATTCAAGTTTGACTGTTGATTTGTTTTAAAGTCAATTATTTTAATCAACGAATGTATACCGCTAGACATAAGACCTTCCCTCTAGATTTCTACTACGTACAATCTTCAGTCACCTGCACCCAACAATGACCTGCAACATTTACTAGATCGTTAATTCATCAGTGGGAGGTCATCCCACCCTGTGCGTCGATTCGCGGTCGTCCTATTATGAGGACTTTCTCATTTCAAATTTTATCTCAGCTGAGGAGAACCATCAGATCTTTCCATCAGACGTTGATTGATACCGAGCTTCTTTATGAGACTAACAAAACTATCACAGGAGTGGCTACAATATGGGCATTCAATATAACTTTTGTCTTGTCTATAATTTTTTTGAGGTCCCATTGTTTAAGCATTGTTGTACAAACATCTCACGACTTTGAGTGATAATCAATGTGGCATCACTAAAAAAAATTAATGTAGGATTACACAGCTTTTGATGAATCTCAATTTTTCCTAGTCCACATATGGCAAGCATAGCGGCGGATTATTTATAATTTTGGATTTTTAATAATTTTGCTAAAGCATATAGATGTGGTTCTCGGTACAGAAACCTTTTTGGAAATCGGCTTGTTCAGGTATCTAGGAATCGTCGAACCTGCGTGTAAGGCGATTAGTCATAATCCTCCAAAACAGCTTATATACATGGCTCAAAAGCGTGATGGATGGATATAATTCTTAAGCAAGGTGTTATCTCTTTTTTTGAAGAACAGTGCCACCAAGCAGAGGAATCCACTACAATTAGTGTCGTAGTTTGACTAGTCCGAATCTGGATTGATCTTGGTATTATTATGTCAACCATCCAAATTCTCTTCACCATTTTTTGCTTGCTTAATTAAACATTGACAAAGTCGATGAACCATTAGCTTCTCTTATGCCTAAATTTGATGAAGTCGATGAACTAAAAGTTGCATAGTTGTTGGCTGATATGGTTGTTATCATGTAGCAATAGCCATCGTAGTGAGATTCTTTTATGGCCATTTGAGCAGGCTCACCACCACAATATAAAATAATTTGATTGATGAGTTTATTCATGTACTTTGCAGTCGGGGAATTGGGAATACCATATTCTCCAATCGATTTTCTTTTGTAAAATATGTTGCATCTATTCATATTTATTAACATTTTGAAAATAATGTTTTATAAAGATCTCATTTCTCACAATAAACTTTCAACAGGTTGCACCAATTCAGTTCTTCATAAAATATAAGTAAAACATAAAATCAACAAAAATCGCATTGCATCAATATTTCTTTTTACTGTTTACAGTTACTTTTATGCTAAATTTATGAGCTCCTCGAGATCTCATAATATAGAAGATTAAATTAGATTTTAACAATTATATAGAAATAGTTTTAATATTATTTTGACCAGTTCTTTTTGATTTTGACAATTTAGATATCGTTGAATCAAGTACATGTAATATAATAAAAATAATAAAGTTATAATTAATCAATATGTTTTATTTTCTGTAAGTGTCAGGGTCATATCATGATATACACTACAGTAATAAATATTAATTAGAATGGTGCCGCTTTTGAAGAAAATTTTCATTATGCTGCTTAACTTAGGAAATATCTTATGTTATTTTAAGGAGCACCATGCCACTGTTACTTGACATTTAAGTTGATGCAACCTAATTTATTGTTTCAGAAAAAGTATACGTAAAACGTAATGCAATAGTATAAATAATAAAAGGAAGTAAAATTGCAGAAACAAAATGTTTAAAAGTAACCTGCTATAAACGAGTTTTTCGCCCGTAACTTTTAAACTGAGTCTGAAACGCATATTATCAGTGATAACAGAAATTTCCTTACTTTTTCTCTTAAAGTAATTAAAATCTCTAATTATTGGGTGCCATAAATCCAATATAAATCATAGTGGACATCTGAACATCAAGTATGCCTCGAAGACATACATAGTGTTACGAGATGTATTATGGTATTTCAACGAAAACTGATTCAAGTGATAAACAATAACCCAGATTCCACCAATGGAACAGACATATACCTCGGAATGAAACCCAGACACTCCACCTTTTAATAGTAAAGCTTCGATCGCCCTTTATACTGTTTACATCGAATTTTCTGTTTCATCATTAGATTCGAGACGATATGGTAAAATCGTAACATATGTTTAAATATAAAGAGGTAAATATCGTAAGATATTTAAATGAACGCACTCTCATAACACAGTCGAGAATCGCAAGATGTGAAAGGTGCGCGCGGGGCCGTGCCGTGCGCAGCCATAAAAATTTTAATATTACAATTGATTGCAGGTCACTGTAACTTTCTGAATTCGTTTTGATATCGACGCAAATGTAACTTTGTCTATCTCTTTCCTTCTCGTTTTCGAGACCAGGATGAACTCTGGCACAAAGTTCCTTATTCAAGTCTCACTTGAAATGGCAGTTACGCAAAAGACTAATGCGTGCTACCGACTCGCCTAGTTCCTCGTTCGACCGCTGTTCCGAATTATAGAAATGGTACCGTTGCAAAAACATACAGTGCTGTGTCATTAGCTGTTCGTCCAACAGCTTTAACAACTTCTTATACATTCAAGTACTCAAAGTTATGCTGCAAAACTTTCTATTACCCTGAATGTGTCATCAGTCATGGAATAAGTAAGGCTTGTCTTGTAACTACATCTTTGTCCATGAAACCTGAGAAACAATTTGATATGCAATATTGTTTAAATCAATTTTTTAACAATTCCGTCTTTCTTGGGATAATCAAAGATCAAACTGACTGCAAATACTCCTGACACTTTTTTTCTTCAATACCAATTCCACAATTGGCGTAACGATTTTTGTTCGAAATTACTTCATTGTCATTTTTTATGTATGAAAAGAACATGTTTGTTATATAAATCAATTTATGTCGGACTGCCTGCTAATCCTATGTAATACTAAACGTAAGCATACATATATATACTGTATACCTAACAATAAACAGAACTATTTCTATCATATCAATGAGAGAAAAATAAAACTTGCTAAATTTTCCTTGTATAATGCTTAACTGATCAACATAAACGTATTGGTCAAGAACGAGATACTGAATATTGCGGACATGACCTTTATTTCTTTGTCTCACTTTAGATGCTAAATTATGTTGGAATTCTCATATCACGAGATGGGCGAAAGGCTGCATATGGAGTAAAAGAATTCTGCGACTTCTTGTTGAAAGCACCGACTGGTTTATCTTAGTTCCTGTCATAGTGTCATGACCAATGGAATTTCATTATAGGGTCATGAAGCTGACATACCGCCATTTTTGTGCTGCAGAAGCGGACTGTTCGTGCCATTGATAAGTGACACCAAAAACGCCTCAGAAGAAACTTAAAGAAATTAAATATTTTAAGTGCAACATCAATACGTACATGGAAACCTGATATATGTATATCAAAAGAAATATAGAATCATTCTAAAAATTAGCAACATCCATAACATTAACATTAAACATAAGAACGATCTTGCTGCTCATGAAACCTAAGAAAAATTAGCAAATCATTTAAGGGGCAAAGTGTGTGAGTTTATAAGATCCTAGCTAAATTTCAAAACTTGCTATTTTATTAAGAAGTGATGTGGCACAAGCCATTATACTGTATCTGAATATGTTAATGAATAAAACCCGTGCAATTGAATTGCTCGGCTATCAGTTTGTTTCATGTTATTTCTAAGTGTTGTACTAATTTATGAATTATTCAATACTTTGCATTGAAAAGCAAAAAAAAAGTAACAATTGAATTTCTTGCCCTTTCTTCTCAAGATGAATCAGCATTTGGAATGAGTGGTAATGTTAATGTTGAAAAGAATTCATTAATGACATGTTTCAAGTGTAATTCTATTATCTACAAAATAAAGATATTTTTGATTTGAATTTTGTACAAAGCTTTGTTATAGTTTTATCAGCTTCAATATGTTAAAGAATGATCATTTAGTTATATAGATTGGTAATTATAGTTATTGTTGTCAATACTATCCACATATTAAAATGTGCTATATCAAGAAAACAATAGCACCTATGTGACATTTTTTCCTTTAATTAACAAGGATACAAGAAATTTACGCATTTGATTATTTGTAGAATAACTAATAAATGAACTGAAAATAAAAAAACTAACTCTTTTATCTTATTTAAATGAATTAAATGAAATACACATAAGTTAAATTTATGTAATTATAGGTCTCCTGTAAAGTTAAGAAAATGCATATTCATAATGTTGTAATATAAATGATGATTTACAGCCAAATGGATAAAATTAAGAAAGTAACAAAGTCAATAAAATGCAAACATATTATTTTTAATATAATAGCCTTATCAACAGAATAATGATGGAATAGTGAGGAGCTCTTTTGACGAGGAAAGTACCAAGTTCGATTGAAACTGAAACTGGCATAATTGGCAAATGCGTGCTTGACCTCGAGTCAAATCAAACCACTTGCTCAGTGCATTGGAGAGCATAGTAAATCATTGGCACTAAATATTCTCATCACACTAGTAACAACATCACTAGCACGCCCAAACCCGGACTTGTCAGCATATATGGCTTAAAGTTGCATGTACCACAATCTGAAATACAAAAATTGTGGGAGGTTGTACCTCAGTTGTGATTAAAACCTGGCACAACACAATATATTGTATATAAAGAATGTAATTTTATAACTTAAGAATACTTAAGCTTCTTGAAAATTTGGAGTAATATAACACTTATATTGATTCTACATTCTAGTGATGTATTTGGCAGCATGAATTCGCTATAAGGGAAAGAGGAAGCAAATTTGAGTGATTAAACTGAAGTCCAAAAAAAAAATGTAATTGAAAACAAAGCAATAAAATATTTGAAGTCAATTTTATTGGGACTTTTTACAGAATCTCATATATTTTAGTTTAAAATGTGCAATTACTATACTTGCAAACTTCATATATTAATGTAACAATTCCATACTTTAGGAGAACTTTGGATTTGGGTTAGGGTCAAGATAAAACACAAAAGAAATTACTTTTGGGCTTATTTATAATAGTGACCTGTTGGTGTTGCGGATTGAGTACTCTGGGTGGCGGCAATTGCGTTTGGATCTGATGCAACTGAGTATGAGGTTGGCTCGCAGCGGATGCAGCTGGCGACTGTGGCTGGGATTGTGGCGCTGCGAGGGGTGGACGTGGCGCGGGCCGACTTCGCGGCCGCGCTGTTCGTACCAGCGTCACACCACCTGGTCCGCTCAAGGCTTGATTAAGCAAACGGGGCGCAGGCCCACGCACCGCATTACTCTGAAAATAATATTATATAAAATAAATAATATACTCTATAGAATAGAAAACTCTACATGAGTAAATGCCAAAGTATAAAATAGTAATTCAAAAGACAATATTTTGCTCTGGAACATATAATCTGTGAAGCCAAATTTAACTGAGAAGAGTTTTTGATTCTCAATAATTATCATTACTGGACAGAAATAACCCAGTATGAAGCTTCTCATAAACACAAATTTTATACATGTACATATATATGGATGGGGAAATGAACAATAAATTAATTGGGCCAGTAAAAATACCACATAGATTTGAATAGAGAGAATTATTTGTAATTTCTTTTGCTAATAGTGAAAATATTTAATAATTCACATTTTTAAAAATGAAATTGAAATGAAATCCACAAAATACGAATAAGAATGCTTCAGGGTGAAGTAAAATTTTGTAATTATAGCAATAGGACATCAATGAAGTCAATAAATATAATAAAAATTAAAAAGGCGATTGTAATGTCTTTGTTGCTCAGAAACAGATTTGATCCTAGACTATAAGCGAATAGACTTGTTCCATGTCTCAGAAAATATGTTACAGAATCTCTCTCCCACATACTGTGATTGTATTGATGACAATGATATTCAAATGGAAAGTCTAAGTTCCAATTATCAAGTTGAAAAATAAGACTAGGTGTATTCTTAAAAAAAAGTTGAATGCTATTCAATACAAAACATTTTTATGAAAAATTGACATTGCCAACATTTTCAAAAAATATTAGTAGGAAAATTTAAAATTCTAATATATGAAATAGATTTATACAATGACTAGCCATTACTCATCGACTTTTTTTGGTTTAAATTAAAATTTAGCAAAAGCTAATGATTTCACTTAAACAAACATTAGTTTTACAGGTAGAATTATCTTCAGAATCAAGAAGGAAATCTATCAACAATTTTTTAATATGTGTATAACAAGTCCATTGATCTATTAAAAATGAAGAATTTTATGACTCAGTTTGAGGGTATCAATGTTTCACTTTCATATTATGTGAAATAATGAACTTGTAAACAAATATATTGTAACATGGTTATTTTTTAAATGATTTGATAGCATAATGGCTGGTAAAAATTATCCATTTAAAATGCAATTTATTTATAACTTCAAAAAAACAATTCGACCATAACATAAATATTTAAAGTCCATTTTATTATTGTAATAGTCTTTTAATAGATTTGTATTTAGGCATATATAAAAAGCACATTGAAATGATAGAAAATTGAAAACTATGGACTAAGAGTCAAACCTCTTTTGCTGCGTGAATACTAGCATCTTGGAATGAAGATGATATTTAAATGAATAAAAAAGTATGTTGGTTTAAAGTTAAGGATCAAGAAAATATGCTTCATATAGAAAAACTTCTGTGCTATAATTTGTCACTTTCACAGAAATATTATCCTAAGCTATGAGTATTTTCAGTTGGTATTCAGAACTGTAGACAAGTTGTCCTCTTAGCACAATATCTTTTATAGGTCGACTGAGAAGAGCAGTAACACTTAGAAATATATAATTGCTGTTGTATAAAACATTATGAAATTGATGTAAATATTACAAAATACAAGCAAATTGAGGCAGTTACAAGCATTGAAATGACTGCAACTTAAAGTATTTTGCATAATACATTGCATGTTAAAAGTTATTTTTTCATTGGGTATCCCTTAACTTGGAAGAGTAACAGGTAGTTCATGTTAAGTGGTGTCCAACCACACTGTCGAACTTCAACAGAAGGAAGTAAAATGCCATTTATAAAATCATC
This sequence comes from Eumeta japonica, assembly GCA_005406025.1. Lineage (NCBI taxonomy): Eukaryota > Metazoa > Arthropoda > Insecta > Lepidoptera > Psychidae > Eumeta > Eumeta japonica. The sequence continues at coordinate 289,642 of BGZK01000669.1, forward strand.
TCAAATGACGAAATCATGGTTTTATTCAAATGTGCCTGAAGGAAATATTAATCGGTTGTTTGGATCTTTGAAGACAAGGTCAAGTCAAGAAAAGTTGTGAGTTCCTGCAGCATGTCACAAGAAATAACCAGTTCGATTGTATTGAAAAAAAATGAATGTATGTTGCAATTCTATTACAGAAATGTAGAACACTTAACACAATTTATTTGCAACAAAGGATGGCCAAACTCTATAAAGATAACCCAATATGTTGCATCATCTCATATCATGATAAAGTCAAGTTTTACCACCATTTCAACAACTAATAATATAATTTACTGAAATGTTAGAAAATGCTAAGAAATATGTCATCCTCTGTACAGTCCTGACCTAACCCTATATTGGTTGTCCTATATTTTTGAGATCAATGTCTCATGTCAATAGGCAACCATAGTTATTTTTTGTTTCCTGGTGGATGCACCATCATCTCTGGTGTTGTTCATGGGGAAGACCATCCCCTTTCCTGTTATCAAGATCAGCCGACTATACTATACGACACGTTGAAGGGCGAAGGGGGGCTTCAAAATACCACGCTCAGTCACAGGACCGAAAGGTCTCAGATCTTGGTCACATAGTCAAATCTTGCAGTTTTTCGAACTATATTCTGATTATGCGCGCAACGTTCAGCGCTGTTTAACCTCACAGATGGCAACACTGACTCAAATACCATGAGACACTGGCTGATTTAAAATTGACAGTTTTTGTATTCAGTCAGTTGCAGTATGCTCATATAGTTATTCTATTTGTAGTATAAAAGTAAATTCCTGTTACAATATGTTTTTATACAAGCTTTTTTCTTCTTGATATCAAAACATTTTTTATTTATAATTACAGGCAGCACACATTCTTGACATCACACGGCAAGCGCCATATTAATAAAGACAAATATGAGCAATTCTTTCTAATCTTTTGTTTGCAAAAAATAAATTAGAATCATATGTATGAATTGCCACATGTGAAACCTAAAGGGTAAGGTCTTGGCATATACTACATGTTCACTGAAGGTATGAGGGGGTTAAAATTGTAAAAATGGGTTGTGTAGTGTGAGTATGTTCCCTTAAAGCATACTCTTTTATTGTTTTGTTTTGTATCATCAATGGAATTATTTTTTTATAAATATAGATATGGAATAGATAATGAATAAAATTACAATTATTGCAGTTATAGGAGCACGAATATATAATTCTTGTATATTTTCTTTATAGAATTAATGTCTTAAAAGATATTAAATCTATTATTGTTGATACTTTTGATTATTGGTTTATTGTGTACTAACTAATATTGGAATACATTTATGGTCAGTAACAAAATTTATTTTAGTAACAAGGCATAGTAAAATTTTTATGACACTGTGCCAAATAACTAAGTAAAGGATTTGCAAAAAATAATTGTTAGAAATCTTTCCTAGAAAATTGGAATACAAGAATGTTATATTGCTTAATAGTTTAAGATTATTCTAGCAAAAAAAAAACACAAAAATACTCACAGCTTGATTAATATATGCTGCATGCATTACAACTTGAGAATGTTGTATTTGCTGTGATTGTATAGATTGCTGAATTTGTTGAGGTAATTGTTGTTGAAGTTGTTGTTGTAATTGTTGCTGTTGTTGCTGCTGCTGCTGCTGTTGTTGTTGTTGTTGCAATTGTTGTTGTTGTTGTTGTAATTGCTGTTGCTGTAAGTGTTGATGGATCTGTATTTGTTGTTGTTGTTGCAAATGCTGAAGCACTTGTGGTGATGCTCTTTGAAGTTGTTGTTGCTGAAATCAAATGAGTAACTATTTAGTAATTAAAAAAATAGCAAAGGGTTATATGTGTTCATCTTGCCTATAAAATTTCAATTAGATAGAAGGTTCTTTGATGATGGCATTTTTTAAAATTTGATGTTTGAATTTCATACTTTTAATTCTTTCAAACTGATCGCCTCTTTCCACTTACTTTTTAAAGACAAATTAATTGTCTACACATTGTGAAAGCTCACTTCTGTCAAAATTAATGATTGTAATATTAACAGCAGATGAAAACAGAATGCCCACATTCATCTCCAACATTATAAAAATATACCTTAGTTCTTAATTTAAAATTTCAAATTATTGACAAATGAACACTTTTCCAGTCTTTAGGATACAAATTATCACACATCCCACCAACAACATACAGAAAATGCTTTATGATATTCTATCAAAAAATAAATTTAAGTTCACTAGTGCTATTACTTGATATACAAGTAATGAAAAAAAATTAATGGTAAGTTTATTTTTAAATATCTATCTATGATTCTAATAGCTATAGAGCTGTAGATGATTAGTACATTTTTTTATTTTCTACCCAAGACACTGTGCAAACTATTTCATGGAAAATAAATTTTACAAATAATAATATGTGCTGTATTAATAAATAATATAGAAAAACTTTCTTTTATTACATTATTCTCAAAAAAATTACTAGAAGAACTATATTATAATACTGTAGAACTTGCAGCTGTAGTAAACTTAATAATATACCTATAAAATATAAATACCTCCACATTTACATATAATATTATCAATGAATAGTAAATGTTTGTGACTGGTAGTAAGCTTAAGTATTCATGCTGCATAAATAGAATTAATATTTTGATTAATAGTTATAGTGATATTACCTAGGTATTAAATGGTGGATCTCCTTTAAACTACAGGTGAATCATACATTAATATTACATAAAAACCTTTTTATATGCAATATTATTTCACACAGAAAGCTACACTATTTCAGAATAATATAGTCTATATTTTATTTTTATACTAGCATTTGTCCTGGCTTCATATGAATTGGAACTGTGAGCAATATCAGTATTGAAAATGAAACAGAGAGCAAAAACCGGAGCCAGAACAGAGACTGAAATGGACAATATTGGACTGGTATCACAACTGAGTGTGAGATCGGGATTAGAATCAAAAATGTGACCAGGATCAAAATCAAGAACAATACTGGAATCAGCATTGAAATTGAGAACGAGATTGGGATTGACACCATGGTCCATCCATATAAAAAAAATAAAGGAACACATTCCACATCCATGTTGGTGAAGCTTCCTGGATGTAAATAAAATTGGTCAAGAAAAATAAGTGTTGATGTATTGCTATAATCTAAAAGATGTTCTTAAGTTTATGTGTTGTTATTTTTGACTTTTTTTAAGACTTGAAATTAATGAACAATATATTTATGTCTGTACATATTGCAATTTTATTTTTGGATTTTAATTACATATTTTAAAACTGCTAAAAACCATTATTAATAAATACTGTTATAAATTAATATACCAATTTGCTGTCTAAAAGTGTACAATTGAAAAACATATTCCATTTTTCCAATTTTGCATTGTAACATTCTAAACAGACATAATAATGTCTGCTGGCAATGTAGACTTAGTATTATTACATATGGTCATAGTAACATTAGTATATTAAAATAAAGAATCTCACTTATTAATAATTTTAGGTAACAATTTTTTGGAATTTTGTTTGCTTGTAATATTTTGTAAATACATTCTTATAGTAATATTAAAATTCAACTCTGATAATAATCCATATCATATTTGACAGTAAAACATCATTTCCATATTAAGAAACTATTCCTTGACAGTGACCCAAAGAGATCAATAATATAAATCTATGTATTGCATTTAACATAAGTAACATTATGGTAACAATTTGTCATTTAAAAAAACAGCATATTTCACAGTATGCATTAAGGATGAAACGGATACCAGGTAACTATCCGGTATCTGGCCTTGTTTTCACTGTCCAGTTGGATACCGGATAGTAATTCAATATCCCGCCGAATTCCAGATAGTATAATTCAAAAAAAATCTCATTATTATACACAAGGCAAATTGTACCTTGCAATAAAACATACATAAATTATGGTACAAAATAAATATGTTCAGAAGGTCCGCTCCTGCATGTACACGATTTTATTACCTTCTCTCAGCCGAGCACTTAGGGCTAGAGGTTCCGACTTTCGTAGATTTATATTTTAACAAGGGTTTTCTTCTATAAACATAACTTCACGTTATTAGAAGATAAATAACTTAGCTAATAAAAAATAATGGTTCTAAGATTTTTCCAGGAAGATAAAATTATTTTTGGCAAGAAAATAAATCAATATGGATAAAGTAGGCATTTCTAATAAAATTTTTGCCGTTTTAGATTTAACAAGTTCAAAATAGACTTATTCAAATCATATTTGCATACACGACAATGGAGCGAGGGCTTATCATTTAAGTATTCTCATTGAATATACTTGAAACATAGTGTTCGTCTGGAAAATCAGAACATTAATATTTTTTTAATTACTTGCTAATGTGTGGGTGATATTGAGGAAAATTTCTAAAATAAGCATTTTCGATCCAGAAAAGAAAATTTTATATAAAAAAATATTACTTTGGGAATATTTTATATTAATGAGATATGCTTCATAAAAAGTTATCGATCTCCGATCATTTATTTTTCAAGATTAAATATTTCTTACATCTAAAGTAAGTTTCTTATTCCATTATGTTAGTATGTCTATATTAACAGACAGTATAGCGTAGAATATATTATAATTATATTGCCTATTCTACACAAATAAAGTCATAATTCAATTTGGGTGCAACAGTAGAATTTGAAGGAATAGAGTTTGAATATCTATATAATAAAAAAATTTCACCTAGTTTTTTTATTATTATCTTTCTATGTCAACAGGTAAGGAAAAAGTAAATTCACTATTTATATAGCGGTATTTGTTTGTCAGTCATTTTGTTTTTCATTAAAAAAAAGGTAGTATCAATACTATCTCCCGCGCGTGCCAATCGCAACTGACGCGTTTAGGATGTTTTGGGAATCCTTTGTTTGACCGGCGGCGCACGTGCGTCATCGTTTGGTGTGCTTTGAATGGAGTGAATCTTCCGGTCCTAATTATTTTGTGGTTATGGACGTTTTTTTTTATAATCGCACGTCAAAAATATTTGTTGTTCTAATTAGTTTAGTACTCAAAATTAACTAGTGGAAAATTGTGGTGAATGAATGCCAATTTCCTTATTTGATGGTAAGAGACGACTCCACTTGGCTTCGTATATCAGACCAGCTTGTAAAAATAGGCTTTCCCTGTAAACGCTACTGTCGGGTGCTGAAAGATAAATTCTAGCAAAGTTTGACAACTGCGGGTACTGATTCAAATTAACTGACTGCCAAATGTATGGGTTGTGATTGCGATCGATTCGAGATGTCTTTAAGAAAAAGTTAATCTCGTTAGCAATTGGATTTTGTTTTCTTTTAATAGCAACAATCACTACTATTATCCTTTATCACATCATTGAAACAGTCCCAAAAGTGTCATGCGCTTCATGTATGAAGTTGGATCCAGTTTAATCTTCTTACATTAGTTTAGCAGGTGTTGAAGACGGCAATGAATTGTCAGAAGATTCATCGTCGTAAGAGTTTTTACATCGTGATTTTCTGTCGGGGCTTTTTCAGTTTCAAGAACTCCTAAATAGTCTGATTTAAACTTTGGGTCTAAAAGGTAGCAATTAGGTAGTTTGGATTCTCTCCTAGGGATTTAAAAGGACTTCCCATTTCAGCTTTCAAAGAAGCTCTCATACGAGCTAAGTCCGGTGTTCTTTGTGCAATCTCGGTTTTGTCTAAATACTTTTTTAATTTAGAAATATGCGGAATCATTTTGGACATATAGGACAGGTCAGAACTGTAATTTTAGTTATTTCTTCAATTGGTTTTAAAATATTTATGCACTGCTCCATTAGGCCCCACTGTTGTATTGTCAAATTAGAGTGTGTCATGTTCACCAATATAAAGAAAGATAGCCCTTTTTTGTTCTAAAAAAGGTCCGAATATCCGGTAGCCGGATATCCAGCCTCGTAGCTTGCCGAATATCCGATATCCGGCCAAACCACTATCCGTTTCATCTCTGGTATACATGCCTAAATATTAGGTTAGATCCAAGTTTCCCCATCAACTCATTGACAAATTGTAAATCCAATGTATTGTAATCTAATGTCAATGTCAATCTAATGTATTGTAAAAGGATAATCAAAGCACAAACATATAGCCATTATCATATAATAATAGTTATAATGAGCCAACATTCATACAAGAACATTTAGCTATATTTAAAAAAAAAATATACTCTCATATAAAATTTAGCCAGTTGAAGGGATGACAAATAATGCTACTTTAGATATTTACTTCTTGTGTACATTAAAATTCTATGAGTAAATGGAAATATGTAGTACCTATAACGATCATAAACATACTACTAACATTTTGTGGAGGTGGATGCTGTGGGGGTGGAGGTGGAGGCGGCGGAGGCGGTGGTTGCGGTGGTGGAGGCGGCGGCGGGGGTGGCTGCGGCGGGTGGATAACTGTTGGCTGAGGTAATACATGTGATGTACTCACCAACTGTAAAAGTCAATTATGATTTTCACTAATATTGCCAATAATCAATTGTTATTAATATAAGCAAATCATGTAGAAGTTTTTATATTAACCAGACATTGTATACATTTTGTTCAACATATAAATATTTGGTAAGATATGAGATAACACAGTATATGTAGAAATCCTTAAATAAATACAATTAAGAAAATAAAACAATTTAATTTTTAGATACAAAAAACTAATTAAAATTAGTAATTAGCAAATATATATCATTATTATCATTATTTAATATTTGATATGAATTTAAATACATGTCACTATCTGGTTAATAAGAAATAAATTGCAAAATAAACATTGAAATTACAAAGCACTGATGCATCCTTTCTCTACATAAGAAAATTAAAGAAATTTACAGTTTTTAATACATTTACAATGATTCAAGTGTCAAAGCAAGTGGGAGTACTTAAAAAATGAATTTGTGGTTATTTTCACCAAGAATAACATAAGAATTTGATAAGATGTTTGAGAATCTAAATAAAAAAAAATGTGCAAGGGTACACCTAAACCAGGAGTGATAAAAATCTTTAAACAAATGTATTATTGTGTTATGCCACACATTTGAGATAGAAACAAAAAACTGAAAACTTTAAAAGGCTTTTATTAAAAGTCCGATGAATATATGACGAATGAATATCAGGTCTAGAGCAACACTGAAATATATGATTATATCAGAGAGTAATAAAGTGCATATTGGAATAGCATGATATCTGGAACATTATTTTATTAAAATTAATGTGATGAAGATGGAAATTTGTACAATATAGACACTTGCACCCATATTTTAGAAGCCCACTATTTGAAATATTGTTGTTTTGAGTAAAATTTCATTGCACAAATACCAAATTCGCTGTATGTTTGGGTTTTGATATTATTTGAACTAAATGGCAATTTTAAAAATGCATTCTGATAAATTTATTAATTAATTAAATATTTTCTTTGACATAAAAAAATAATACTTACAAATGTAATATGTGGTGACTAATTATATAAAAAATTAATATTTGGAGAAAAGCGCCTATAAGACCAACTCTTAATTTATAATTATTTTATATATTACAAATATTACAGTAGTAAATCAATAATCAAATTCAAAAATATCTTATTTCATATGACATACATAACACATCAAATACATCTATATTATATATGTAAATATATATTATAAATGTACCACTCATTCAAAGGACCATTTCCCTTCAAAGTAAAAGAGCAAGCAACTTAAGAGTAGCTCTTTTCAATTTTAGTTATATATAATTACTACAAAAAGAATCAACATGATAATAAATTAAGATGGTTATTTACGAATTTGGTCCTTAAAAAGAAATTTTGTAATAACCTTTTCTACTAAGTAATTGTTAAATTATTATCTTAAAATGGAAAAATAAATTTTGTGTAACTATAGAAACCTTATTCAACATTGTGTATTCAGTAAGGTTCCTCATAATTTGAAAATAAAAATAAAACGTGTGGACATGTTAATTGATGACATGTGAACATCTGACGATCAATAACATATAAATACAGTTTATTTTTATATTAGAAATGTTCGAATATATTCAATTGTTTCAATAATTATATTTCAGTATTTCATCATCAATAATAAGATAACTTTAGAGTTCACTTATTTTTTTTAGCCAGTGTAATTTTAGACATATTACCACTGACAATATATCAGTTTTTTTTAAGAAAATCTTACCAAATAGATAACAATGACATTATTACAAATAAGGTTTCTAAATACTAATAGCAATTTATGGAAGTGTAAGGATAATTAGTAGCATAAGAAATATAAATTAACCAACTATAATTATTAAAAACAAATATTTAATGACATCAGAAAATCAAGTCAACTGTACATTAAATAAAAATTTACTTCAGCATCAATTTTGTGAGTAAACTTGTCTTTTATATCAAATAAATGAAATAAACAAAAAAAAAAAAACAAATCTTTGTACATTGTAGTCAGTAATTACAACCAATTTATTAAGAAGGTGAATGTGTGCAAATCAGTCACCATATTTGGTATTTGTACAACAATATTACGACTCATTGGAAGACATAAATTGCCTTTAAAAAGGTAAGGTAATTGTTGCTATATGCTTTAAGATTATTGTACTATTTTACTTCATCAATATTATTATTTATTTTAAATTCAATATAGTCAAATGTACAATTAAAAAAGAAAAAGGGAAGTATGATCTACCGTACAATGAAGTTATTCAAATTGTAAGATCTTAGGTTAGCAGAAATAAGAAAATCATGCTAAGCAATAGAGCTTCAAGAGGTTAACTACAATCTTTTAAACACAACCCAAATCTCCCATCTAAACATATAAATAAATTCTACAATTATGTTCAGCAGACATACATGTTGCTGACGTGAGGCTGATTGTTGCATTAATGATGCATCAATGATCTGCTGAGCTTGTTGCAAGACAACTTGAGCATCCACCGGTAAATCGGATGTGTAGTAAACCTACAAATAAATCATTTATAGGAATACTTACACAGTCTAATAACCAATACTATTTTATATGCATTTCCTTTGAAATTGCAAATAATGTTTACTTCGAGATTGATTCAACAAAAGTTAGTAATATTTTTTGTGCCAATTACTTGGTGCTGATGTAATGGCTGTTGTTGGGGCTGTTGCTGCTGCTGTTGCTGTTGTTGAAATTCAGCCGTTGTTGGAGGAGGTGGAGGTTCTTGTCTGATGATGTACTGTGGGGACTGGTACTGTAGCCCATCCCTAACCACCAACTGTGGCTGTACACCATCACTACTCACTATGATATCATTTTGTTGTTCAGCTTGTTGTACTATAACCTATACAGACAATTTCCTTTTTTTATTTGTGTATTAAATTTTATGTATTATTAAAATCTCATTTTATCAAACTACTGCTCAGATTGATAAAATGTCAGTTCCCTCACCTGCTGTTGCCCATATTGCTGGTCATCTTGATTAACTATTATTCCATCTAAACATATGTTAGGGCAATATCTTTGTAAGTCTTCAAGTGTCAAGGATGGCCCTTGTCCCACTATGTGAAAATAATGTGACATTTTCAACACTTAACCTAAAATACAAATTTCAAGGTAAAAAAAGAGTTACAATAACAATCTACATCCATTTCAAATGAATATGTATATTCAAAATCAACCTAATTCACATTTTCTGTTTGATAGAGTAAACACTTATGTATAATTTTATTATTAAAAAAATTTCTGGGAACAATTAAAAACAATAAATTACTAAAAATGGAGAAATATAATTCTGCAACAGATATACTGCTTGCTCCATATTAAAGGTTAAAAAGACAGAACAAGAAAAAAGTTATAGAATTGTTTGATTTCAAAGGAAATTATTTTAACAAAAAATTCAAAGACCTTGTGAACGATGATTTGCATTCAAGAAATGGGTACATACACACTATAATGTACTATTGTAGTGTGTGTTCATAACTAGTGAGTGACCATAAATATGAGATAGTGTTATATATTTTGTCATACTGACAGAAAGTTACACATTTAAATGCTTCTTTTCTAAGTTAAAGCACTCTTACTACTAAGTAGAGAAAATAAATAAAATGCTTTTAGTTAACGTGATACCTAATTTGTTTTCGGTAATTAGCTTTATTACTTTTACTGAGCTGTTATTACTAAAATGGTTACTTTAATTTCTATCCTGAAAAATAAAAGAATCAGTAATCAAGGTTATTGGCTGTTCAATTGCGTACATAATCTTCTAAAAACTGAAACTGAGGAGAATGGCAGCCAATTATTATACTTGTGATTCTGATTACATTAATAAAGATTATGAATGAAATGAAAGAATTTGAATTTTTCTAAGTAAATGAAATATGAAGTTACTGAAATATATCCTTTAAATTATAATATATATTTTTATATTTATATAATTTTCTATGTATACAAATTACTGATTGGTTTGATGTGACCTCTAGATCTAATAAAAAATAAACTATTTTAATATTATTTAGTGGATTAGAGTAATGATGTGAGAAGGGTAAACTTTGTCTTTGTATCAGAATGTACTGTTCATGCATCCTCACCATGTGGAAATAGACCAATGTCTAGGTAATTTAAGTAAATTTAAACCACGTGTTTAGTGTTTCAAGGTACAAATAACGGATTCAGTCACACACATTATAGCGCACTGGTGACACCAGTCATTAATAACCGCCCAAACCCCAATATGGGGAGCTTAAGGTTCAAGGATCTTGTTCAGAAATAAAAATATTGAGGACTTGTGTGTTTCTGTAGTCAGGTGATACAGAATTTCACATAAATTATTTGTAAGACTAATCTGAAAACATCTACTGAAACAATTTAGTTATACATAAACATGGCTATTGTTATCATAATCACCTATTATATCATTTCAAGTGAATAATTATGAATTTATAAAATCATTTAAAGGATCTGACATCTTTATCTATTTTGCAAGATATTTATTTCAACAGGCTTATAAAACATCTGGTTGCAATTTTTTAAGATAAAAATGAATTTACAAAAACAAGATAACCCATTTATAACCAAAATTGTACTCACTTTCAATTTTAAATTTTTTACATATAACACGAATTTAAACTTGTAAACAAAAAAGTTAAAACAACAAAATTCGCAGTACTATATGATAAACTTTAGTCTAGTACTGGATGTAAACAGCTTTGTTTAAATTATATTTGATTACAATTAAACAATAAATGTTATGTTGCAATATGTACTAAAAAAATAGAGAGAAAGGGTGTGCGTTAACTATAATAGCGTTGATTTTGTAGTCAACGAAGACAGCAACTATGGCGACGATGCAACGAATGCATTTAAAACGGCATCAAATAACGAACCACAGCCTTGGTAACACAACATTTTTCACTTTAAAAAAACATTTCTGTGTCATTATACAATTTCCACAACACAAAATAATGAAAAATTGTCGAACCAACCTAGATTTCCATCTCAAAATCGACACAAATCATTTGACATACTTGACAGCACACGAATATCTTACCAATATTTATAGTAGACATTTTATCCACGACTATTAATCTACTGGAAGGATAAATAACATTTTAATTTATAAGTGTACAAAACATTTAACACTAAAACACGACAAATTCATAGGCAAAATTTACAACATTTATGGCGTGTGTGTCACTTTTTAAATATATTTTTAAAATTCTTGAATGTTGAATAAGCCATCTATATCAATATTTTGTCTATAGTATAATTCATTAATAAGGGCTTTGATAAAAATTCTAAGATTCAGTATTTGATTTAGAATCACTGATTGTGAAATATAGTAATTAGAACTTACAAATAATTGAAAAAAAAACATTTGAAACATTTTAATTTCTTTTCATTACGACCTAATAATTAAGAATTTAGTAATTTAAGTTGGATTTAATTGCCATTCTAATCTTTTGAATAACAATTTTCGAGACTGAACGATTGCTTGAAATTCTTAACTAAATCTAAATTTTTGTGTTCATTTATAATTTAGTATCTACTGGACAAGTTTTTAGAGTTTCACAGGTTTTGTTAATATTATAAATAAAGTAGGAGGTTGTATATATTCTAAATTATAAAAAAGAATATTGTCGCTTTTGACATTTGGGATTTGAATTTATTCATTCTTTTGAACTTTTATGTATAGATACTTGTATATAGACATCTGTATAAAGTCTCTCTTTCATATAAACAGTTAATGAATCAATTAGATGCATTTTAAACAAAATATTTTTAGTCATATAATTTTTTTTTAGTATTTCATAACAGTGATCGTTTTTTGACAAGGTTTTCGTAAAAATAAATACTCAGAGTGTTAATCCATTACTAGCATACTTTACATACAGGTACTTATTTGGAAAAGTGGTTTTATTATTCTATTTATCCTTAATAGTAAGTAAAGAAACTAAAATTTTATTATATGATCTGCATGAACTTAGTCAATATTTCTTTGCGGTTAATTTTTTAAAGTCTGTTTTTGGCAATTGATTAAACCATGTAGTATTATAATACATCTACGGTTAAGTAAAGCATATAAAGATGTCTATAGCAACACCGCACGATGTTTTAATAAAACTCTACTGGATCTTAAAACCCAGCCGGCCAGCCACGCGCTAAGTTATTTGACAATTGGGAATTTGAAAAAAAATATTTATTTTTTTTATGTATTTTAAAACTTAATTATTAATTTTATTGATATGTTATTTGAAAAACGAAAAAAAATTTTTTCAATTAATTATAAGCGATTAAAAATTGATAAAATTAAAAAATCACGTGACTGTGAACGCGCCACGATTGGCCACCATACTTGTGACGTCATAATGTTATAGCAATTCCATAACAGTGCAGCGTTTACAGCTATTATAAGTAACTCGACAAAAACATTGTAAATTTACTATTAAAAAACGATTTGTTAAAGTGAATTTCGTTCAGCTATGTGTGATACAGGATTTATAAAAGCAAATTCTGATAATATTCCTGATGTTGATATATTTATGATCACCAATTTTTTAAAAAGTGACCTTCGGTTTATTTCTGCCGAAGTTCGAGGTGCCAAGGCATCAAGGTAAGTCTGTTAAAAAATATTATAAACCACAATATCTGAGTATTAATTTTTTATTGAATATAATTACTTATTAAATTAATTTTATCATTAATTTTATCTAAATTAAATCATTTTTTCCGGAGTTGTCTTTGTAGTATTTGTACATAATGGTACAAAACAAGAGCGGTAACTTTTGAGATTTGACATTTTTATATATTTTTGAGTATTTAACAATGACAGAATAAAATAAATCAAAACTCAAAAAGCACTACACTTATTATCTCCGTATACTACTACGAGTGACAACTAACATTATGACGTCACACGCACTCGGATTTGTTCGGGAGTTGTCGGCGCGTCTTCGGTACTGGATTCAAAAATTAATTTTTATTTTGATATAGCTTTTTAATTATTGCAGAAAAAAAAATAAAAATTGTTTTGTTATAAAACTTATATATGATCTTTCCATTTTTCGAAAAAAAAATTTTTATTCAAAAAACCCAATTGTCCGCGTGCGTGATAGTAAGAGGCAGTTGTTATTTCGAAAATGTTTTCTTACATTGTACAAGACTGCGATTCCAGAACAAGAAAGGACTTAAAAACATTTAGGATTACCTGGCATAAGTAAAAACTTAATTCTTATTCTGATATTTCCAAAATAAAAATTGAAAAAAGGTACCGTTCCTATTAGGTTATTTCACAACAGAGTTGTAAGATATGGAAAAGGACTTAATTATTCTAACTTTTGTAACTTTTTATTTTCTGCATATTTTTAAATATTTATCTACGTTGACAAAACGGATTTACTATAGAATTTCGTGCAAAGGAAACAAAAAAAAAAAATTTTGAGTACTTATTTGAAAATCTTAACTTATTCATTTGAAAAGTCGGTGACATTCAAGCATAAAACCGTTTTAATTAAAAGTGAGATCAAAGAAAATATTAAACTTTGTCTTTATCAATGTAGCTAAACAAAGGATTTGGCAGTAAAAACGACAAAGTCAAATATTCAATAAACGCATTATATTCTTTCACTCTCGAATATAAAGCCTATACTTGAACGTCATCAATTCATTTAAAACGCTGAGTGTGTATTTTCAATGCGACACATTTACATATATGAAGTTTTTATTTGTATAAATTGAAGGTTATTGTTAAACAAACTCTTTATAAAAAAAAAGTATTGTGAAATATCGATATATTTAAGGGATAAGTGGCTATAAACACTAACTGCTCTGTAGATGTAAGTAATTGATTTGTTATGTAAATTGTATACCTATAATTTACGCTGAAGTTTTATTGCGCGTTCTACTTGAAAAAAAAATTGCCTTCTATGCGAGAGCTTAATTCTAAAAAACATATAGGCAATGACTTATTTCAAGTGTTATATTGTAACCTACAAAATGAAAATAGTTTAAGTTTTGAGTTTAATTTTAAGTATTTCTTTCTATAAAAAACAGCTGACATAACACCACACAATAAATATTTTTTGTAGTTTTATTTTTCTTTAATTAACTACATTAAATAGCCGATATCCATAATAATTTAGCTGCGCTGGCTGACACTCACTAATAATAAAATATGTCTGCCGTAAATGAACTAGTGTGTGTGCAGAGAAGAGCGAACAATACATCTGCCGGACGTGAGTAAGAGAAATGAAATGATGCTTACGACAATTCAATGCTATCCGACGAAACTTGCAAGGTCGTAATTTGGGACGGCGATATATGACGAGTAGATATCTTTGTTTTACTTAATCGTAGGTGTCTAGTCTATAAATATGCCACATAATAATTTTGATTTTTATTATATTTATAAAAACACATATTTTTTTATAAAAAAATTGACCCATGTAAAAATTTTAAATGTGAATCAGTTAAGAGTTGCCGAATTTTCTCTAACAGATACAGATTTGTCAATAAGGGTGACATTTGAACATGTGAATACTAAGAACATTAGAATGATTAATACACAAATAAACAAATGTGTTTACTTACTTCATATATGTATATATCTATACCTATACGAAAAGTAACATAAAAGTCCTATTAATAGTGTTGCGCAACACGCTCATAAACAAAATAATTTAATGACAGATAGTTCACATAACAAAATAAAAGAATAGAAGCCTGCTTGTTTACTTCGATATGTATGGGCAGAGTTGTTAACAATGTTCTAGCATTTTGATTCACTGGAATATAGACTTTGATAAATGTTCTTAATTTACGTAGGACATGATAAGTCTACGACTTTTTTTAGAGATGGTTTATGAGCACGTTTACACTTGGAAAAGTTTTAAGCCACTTTCAAAAAGAATATGTCTCTTTGAGAATGGCTTTATTACTGAAATTTGAGTATCGAATAGTAAATTTTCATTTAGCGATCAGTGCGTGCATAAATTAACTGCGATCAGTTAAAAATGTTTTAGTGATTCTGTAGCACATTCTTTGTTGCCGTACGTCAACTGATAGGAGTTTACTACGGATTTTGAACGGATACAAAAAGAGTGTAATGAAGTGAAGTAATCATGTAGTTGGATACTTTCCACGGATCGCACATCAGCCACGAATTACAATTAAGAAGTGTCGGATAGTACCTATAGTAAAAACAATCTAGGCAGTGTTCGAAGCAGTTTAACTGAAACAGAATAAAAAAAAAATTGGAAAACGGTTGACTCTAAAGGCTATCCCTGCAACTTTCCGCTAATTTTAACTGCAAAGCTATAGTAACGTAGTTCGTTGTAAGGTCTTTAAACTCTTCAAGCTCAAAAAATACGGTTTATGTGTTATTTTGAGCTTTTCGAGCTCAAAATTCTGGTATACACTAAACAAAGTTTAACGCAAATTGTTTGATTTTAGGTTGTTTTTAACGTCGTTTTTTTAGCTCTTTCAAACAAAAATTATTTTACAAAACTTATTTAAAGAAATGATTTGACAATAATATTTTTCTCAAACAAATTAACCGTGTCTGATTTGTTTATTCGTGATTGATTCAATCGTTTGAGATTTTAAATAAATAAATTATTGAAATCGATCCGTATGATTATTCGAAAGTTCTCGATAAAAAATCGATGTCTTAAAATTTCAAAGTTATGTTGAAAAAACTTCTTTTGTTAATTTTTATAATGCTATAACTTTGGAACGCATTGTTCGATTTCAATGTTCAAGGCGGCAATCGACGCAGTTTTTTGAGGCCTAAAAATAGTATGCGAAAAGCAAAATCGATCAGTCGTAAGGTTTCTAAGTTCTTCAAAAAAAAAGCTTATTTTTTCATTTTTAGGATTTTTTTCGATCACGATATCTCACGAACGAATCAACCGATTTTGGTTTCCAAAACGGCATTCGACATCATTTATTGAGGTTATGGAATTGATCGGCGCAATAGTCAAAAAGTTATTCTCAAAAAAAATATCGTTTTTGAACTTTTGTACCAATTTTTTTGAAATTTCTCGGAATTTACTGGTTGAAATGAGCTTAAACTTACAGGAAGTCTAAGTTCAGTGGAACCCTTTCGAATTCCACGAGTCTCGTTTCGATCGGTCAAGCCGTTCAAAAGTTATAAGAAGTTTACATATAAACACACACGCACGCACGCACGCACGCACGTACACACACACACATTCACACATCCTCAAAGACATACGGACACCATAGTAAAAATAGTTAAGAAAGCTTCCTGGGCCTTCAAAACGATGAGATCTGATGAAAACTCGATTCTTGGAAAACGGGGTAAAACCAGTAACTATCCGATTATCGAAATTTTTTATTTATCGTAACGGGAAGTTAAAAAAACTAGTGAAGAGCATGTCTGACCATGCTTATTATAGGGCTCCGAAGCCATTATTACAAAGAAATGCACTACATATGAAAAAAGTACGTTGTTCACTTTTTCCATTTTTCCCGCAATGAATATTTATAAACAATTTAGTCGTCTAACTAGAAAAAGTTAGACGACTAAATTGTTGTATGTCGGTAAAGTTGGTATGTCGACTATTATTATTAAAATAGTTTAGACTAAAGTGTGTATTTAGATGGCATTTACGTCCTTTTGTTGAGAAGCGTAGTTTTTCGGCAATCACTCAAAACGGTATTTCAGACATTGTTCATAATAATTTTCGTTGAAATGATTTAATTAAGCGTTACACTTTTTTATTTTTTTTATTTTTTTGGATGTTTAGACGGTTTAGAAAATACAGGAGACACACACAATTTTACAAATTTTGGAGCGATTATTTCCGAAATTATTCACGCAATAGAATTGCTTGAAAATTTTAGTGTTTTAAAAAAAATTGTCGAAATATGTGCCACTCGTCGATGTTTGCTGAAAAACATTTTTTCAGCTTCTGTTACTTGCATAATGGTGTGCCCTCCCTAGAAATGTTTATGTTTGTTATTTAACTGCCAAACTAAGTAGCGGCTTATCCAAGACACCGGGAAAGACAAATTTCATCAATATACATCTTGTAATTTTTGACTGAAATGCCTGTGACATTCGGACGGACAGACGGACATGACGAAATTAATGAGTTCCGTCTTTGCTATTTTGGCTCGGAATACCCAAAACCCATTCATTGTTGCCTAATAGATACATCGACCCATTAAGCACAATGTAAATCTAAACAAGTGCTTTAATACAACTAATAATAAATACTGGGAAAGAATACGTTAATTTAGCAATGATCCTGATGAGTTCCACTACCTTTCTCACTACCTAGAGAGAAAGAAGTGGGGAACGTTCTCAACGGATTGAAGGACAGTAATGTGATTGAGCCCTCGTCGATCCCTTAGTGCTCGTCGGTGGTTTTGCTAAGGAAGAAGAATGGAAAAACAAGGTTATTTCCTGACCACCTTCGGCTCAGTGATGCGATAAAAAATATAGCCTTCCGTTATTTAAAATCGACAATAGATTGGACACTATTTCGAATTTATTGGTTTTCTACCTTGGATCTGAAAAGCGGTTGTTCGCAGATTCAGGTAGACTCAATGAATAAGAAGATAACGGCATTCTTAAAATAAAAGCGCGTCTAGCAGTTCAATGTTCAACGTTTGCGATATATAACGTCCCGGTCACCTTTGAATGATTGGTAGAACGAGTAATGATTGGACTAACTGGATAAGCATGTCTAGTATATTTAGATGACGTTATAGTAAGAAGAATAGATTTTAATGAACATCTACAAAAGTTGGATCAAGTCCTGCGGAAAATTCATGATGCAAACTAGAAGCTCAGCTCAAAAAATGCTCACTGCTTAGGAGGGAGGGAGGTCAATAATCTGAGCCATATGATTTCAGAATAGTGTTTTGAAAACAATACTGACAAGATCAAGACAGTTAAGAAGTGGCCAACACCGAAAGATTAAACAAGTTCGCGTATTCTTGCGACTATGCTCCAATTACAGATATTTTGCATAAGCGTTTTCGAATATCACTAAGCCGTTATATGGACAGACATAATAGAAACAGTAGTTTTAGTGGGATGAGCGATTTGCGATTTGCTTTAACAGATTAAATAGATGTGTGAAATATCTTGGTTACACCGATGATAGTAATAAATTCATCGTTAATACAGATGTCAGCAATAGAGGTATAGGACGAGTGTCATCTCAACGAAAAGACTATCGAGAAGTAGTGATAGCAACAAGTTCTTGCTTAAGCACAAATGGAAAATGTTTCCGTATTTTCAAAAATATTTATTAGGATTGAAGTTTTGCCTGCAGATGGATATGCAGTTTTATAATGGCAGTTTAAAAATGCTAAGACTCTGATTGCACATTGGCTACGCAAATTGAAACAGTCAAATACAAGGAATCGGAAACAACAGAGAACCTACATCTATAGCTAGTCATTCCCAAATTAAAATTAAATGTCATCTTCAAGAGCAAAGAGAAACAGGCTCCTTTCTTGCAGATCTTCTTATTATAGTCGATATGGAATACCGTTGACGGTAAATATTTCCAAAGTTTTGCCTTGTGTGGTTGAAAATTTCGTATAAAATGTACGGTAGCGGAGTACCAGCCACCGTAATGGTAATGACGGTATTTCCAGCGAGTGGAACAATGACGCAAATTACCAGTAGAAATAAGATTTAATAATGTTTTTGAGCACTCCATATAGTACATACGACAAAGCATCCAAAGAGATGTTACATCTCTTCACAAAAGTCGATCTGACCGAATGTTATAGTGTAGCAGACGACTCTCGACATTGGATGTGGTCTGAAGACAGAACCTTGAGATGCTCCAACACAAAGATGACAGCAGTATTCTAGATATAGTCGAACCTGTGCCTTATATAGTAAAGGGCGATGGTCCAGTTGCTAAAATTTGTTGCTTTAGTGAACATCTCAAGTATTTTTTATTCCAAGCCAATTGTAATTATCACTAAACTGGATGCCTTGCCATATATCAACACCAAAGATCTGCTTGGTGTGTAAAAAAGACAAAAGGGAAGTTTCTAGCAATAAACGCTAAAAAAACGTTTTGGTAAGGTATGAAAACATAATTTTATATTTTAAACATTGTGTCTCAATTATAGAGTTTGACATAAATAGACTACCCCATAGATTGGCTTTTCCTTTTCGGTGTGGGATATCGAACCATTTTCACTGCGTAGAGTTGAAAATTATAATTTACAAAGACTACCTAGGCGAGCTTTGGTAAGAGGTCAAAATGCATGGAATCAATAGAATTGGGGAATAAGCATTTTATTCGCCAAGCTCTTGTCATACCGCGCGCGTTTTTATGTGTTAGCATCTATGTAGTTAGTTTTAAATTCTGCCAAATAATGTGTTCGGGTATGGACAAGCCCATTTTTTTTATAGAATTTGGAGACAAAGTTGGACTTCTTCATAAGTAAAGCGGCATTCGGTTACCCAGCCGCTCTGTGACTAGTTAGATAGGTACTGAACATTTCGATTTTTGCTAAATCTTATCCAAAATAACCTTCTATTTGTTTTCGTAGTTGTGTACTACTTCAGGTTTATTAGCGGAAAGTTAGATTTAAATAGTGATATTACGTTATATCCACTATGCAGTTAATCAGTTGTAAATAGATATTCATTATTTAATAAATTAAACGAAAATCCTAAAATTTGTGCAAAATTCGTTTTAGTTTGTTCTGTTCTCGATTCCGATCTCAGTCCTACTTTCGATGCCAAGTTGTCTCGTTCTCAATTCTGACCGAGATCTCGTTTTTATTCCGATTCGGGACTTGATCAAAATGGATTCTAATTCTGGTCCCGGTCTTAATTCTAATTTCGATCGTACTCTTTATTTCAATTCCGGTCACATTCTCGATTCAAACGTTGGCCCCACGCTCAATTTCTAGCTTGGATCTGTTTTCGATTTGGTCCCCGGCCTTATTATCGATTGTGGTTCCCGTCCCGCTTGCAATTTCGATTCAGCTACAAATCATAGTCACAATTTAAAAGAAACCCGGGCAATGCTAGTATCAAATTAAATCTATGCTATATTATTAGGGGACATGTAGCTTTTTATGAAAGAAATGTTTAGAATCTGAAGTAGCACAAATATGCAGATGAAGCCAAGGGGAATATTCTAGTAGTTTATTTTTACTTAGCGAGCTTTTTTTAGCAAATTTTGCCATGTCATGTTCATAATTATCAAGTAGGTTCAGAAAATACTATTCTCTCAAAAGTTTATATAAATATGGGATACAACAAGGCTTGTCATAAAGATAGCGGCCACTATTGTTAAGAAATCTTAATTAAATTTGGCATATTAATTTTAAAGGTATGATCATAGACAAGTGCGAAGATGAACAAAATTAGCCGGTTAGTTTTGAAATGGTGTCCACTTAAAATCTTCACAATACCTGTAAATGTTATTTCGGTAACTTCTTCAATGAATAGCTTTTAAATAACAAGATTTACCTTTGTTTTTGGATTTTTTTTTGCATTCATTCATACAATGTATGTTGTAAGTATTAGGAAGAAATCTACTTCCATTTCGGACGTTCAATTGCATTTTTTAGAATCATTTTAGTATTTCGGTTTAATAGTACCAATACACAAACAAAGTCGGGGACAAATAGTAGTTTTTTTCTTCAGAAATATTTCCTTTCGCACTTGCAATATATCGCCAGTTTAAGAATAATAAGATGAATCGCTTAGGGATGTAAATATTTCTTCATTGTATATTCCCTCTCCTTCGCGCAGAGGTAGAAAATTTAGGGCTTGTGAAAAGTCTTTTTATGCTTCAAGACGTGTACGTTTATAAATAAAAGTAAATATATTAACATTTTACATTTTTAAGAAATCTCAAAAATTATTAATACTGCAATTTTCTTGATAAAATTTTAAAAATAGCATCAGTGTTCAAAATTTAAACGCATTTTTAATAAATCAAAAACAAAACTTATATATTCTTGTTATGTGGTGTAATTGCCGAAAGTTTTTGGCTCGATCCCAATTTGTTTGATATGATTATTATTTGTGTTGAAACTGCGCACTGAAATATGTTAATGTTACCTTTTACCACGTTTTTTCATGTTGTCACCTTTATTCCGATTCGAGTTCCTTAAAGTGGCTTGCGAGGGGTGTTAGTTGGCAGAAATTGTCACGTAAGGAAAAAAATGTTACGCCTTCTACATTCGACCCTCAACGACTTTGTCTCTCTCTCTAGTCGCGCGTTATTGAGCATGTGTGGCGGCAGCTGCCCGCAGCGCGGCGCTAATTTTGTTCTTCAACATATTGATAAAAATATTTATGATTATCATTTTACATGCATTTGCAACCAATAATGTAATTGAGGTAATTTCTTTGCTTATTTTTCAAATTGTATTAGGTTTTGCAGATGGAGTAGTCAACTGTAAGTATTTAATAAACTCGTTTTATATATATATATATATAAGTGGCATATATTATCGATTTCGAAAATTAACTATTAATTGCGCAGTTTGAGGAAATTGAAATTGTTTTTAATAACAAAAAAAGTTGTAGCTGTTTAGTACTTTATCTAGTCTTTTATATATATATACACTTTATAACTTCTTATTTTATATGTCTTGTATCCAATTTTAATATGAATATTTTTCTTGAGATACTATTTTATATTTCTCGTTTAATTATTATCAAAAGTTGTTAATTTATTTCACTGTTCTAGTCATTTCATATAATACAATATAAAGCGGAAGGAACTTCGTTCCAACTGAGTGTCCCACGATACCTCTAGTTTTTATATAGTTCTATTCACGTTTAACTCAAACGTAAATATAATTATGTACGATCCGCGATGAAGTAAAATGGAAGGAACAGTAGCCATCTTATGTACTGAATCAGAATTGCTTCAACGATTGGATTGTGAAGATTTAATTGAATAATTTGCAAATCAAAAGGTCAGGTGCATTTCTCTGAAGTTGTATTCTATGCATTGTATTGATATGACGGAGATGTATCGCATGTCCGTTAATAACTCAAGAACAATTTGACCGATTGTGTTGAAAATTTGTGTTCACTTGAAAAATGTAATTGCACGAATGATAACCTATACCTATATAACCTATATCTAACTTAATTCCATAAGCCATATGGTAAAGATAAAAGCAGAATCATTATTTTTGTATTTATATAGTTATTTTATTCCATTTGTTTTTATATAGTTGCGTATGCGTGTGTATGTGTACATGTGCGTTTCTGTGGATGATAATTTCATTGCGGTTTTCCATGATTAACATGTTAGGTATGTAAGTTTATGATTTGATCTGTTGCCAATTATATTGCCGCATTATTGATATCGCAATTTATGTGCCATTATATAATAATTTGCGATTTTTGATACAAAAATAATGTCTTGTGTGACTACCCTATTCATAATGAAAAGATTTTCGACAGCGATTGCACTTTAATAATAATAATATTCTGTAAAACAATTGATCTTGCAAGCCATCCCTAGATCTTCACGCTACTTTCGAGCTTGAAACGTTCGAAAACATGCATGTTCGCAAGTAATTGAAGTATTCGAACTTAAAACTCCGATAATTATTTCAAGTTCCTGTTTTTAAATATTAGGACGAAAATATCTTTTAAATGAACCCACTGAATGAGATACAATTCACGGTATTCAACGTAGTTTTTTGGGCACAAAAAGAAGAATGAATACCAAATATCGACTTCACTAAGCGTTCGAATATAATGTAAAAAGTAAAGCCAAAATTTTGCAACGATATTCTCGAACAGATTGATTGATTTTTACATCATTCGGCGCAGTTTTTTGAACTATAGCTTCCTAGGATTTTTAAACTTTGCGATTTAATGAAAACTCGATTTCCAAAAAAATCAGATATCACTAACTTCGCAATATATGAAAACTATTGATTTTTATAACGGGAAGTTAAAAGGTATTCTGAGTCCTTATCCAGTTTGTGTACAATATACTAGTAGCACGTATTATTACTGTTGTTGAAAAATCTCAATAATAAAATATATCTGTGTAATACAATAGTAAATTAAAAAAAATAAAGAGTGGAAAATTTCAAATCCATCCATTGTAGCTGGGTTCTACGATATAAACCTAATTGCACTGGACTAATTTTTTTTCCTTTCTCTCATGTGCACTCTTATAGACATTCAGTTTGAACCCTATTATCCATTATTACTTAATTTTTCACAGTAGGAATATTTTGTAAATAATTTTGTTCAAATATTGAAGAGAGAAAAGTGTTGCATTGTAATAATATGGCAATAACCAGATGTTGTAAGCGAATTCCATTCAATAAAATTGAAATTAATGTTTTGGTGTTGTACGCGTCCGGTTATTAAGGGGTAATCTTTTGTTTGGGGGAATTCACCTAGCACAGCCGGCGTCCATCCCGAACGGTTCAGGGTGCGTGACCTCGATCGGCCAGTGGTCCGCGCAGGGCTCACTTTCACTCCAGCTATTGTTACATAGAATTAATCGTACAACAGCCCACATTTAATTTAGTCTGGGCGCTCGCATAGAAGTCGTCAATTGTGTATCCCAAATGTGATGACTGCTTGTTCCGCCCCGCAGTCCGTCATGTTGTCATAGGGAAAAAAAATATCTTGAATTTAATGAGATACAATAGTATAAACAGGTCTCTTCTGTCCCATATAAATCATTATTAGTAATCAAATTGTTTATTACATATTGTAATTGTATTTTTTTTTATAATTTACTGATGTTTTAATAATATACCTTAAATGGAAAACATTTAATTCTCAATACAACCCATGGAAAGGAACTATCAATTTTGCTGCATTTATTTAAATGGCATCTGTAATATTTAAAAATACAGGTAAGCATTGCATAATTACAACAAAATTTTTAAGTTTTAATATCTTAACATATCACTCAATGGGAAATATGCATTTTAAATAATAAAACATTTATCAGAACAAAATCAATTCTATTGGGTATTATGATGTTGTCAGATTAAGTGTTACATTATATATCAGAAAGTATTTTATTGGGTAGTAATATTGAAATATTTGTACATTGAATGCAGCATATATTTGTCGAATTATTGTATCACATCAATTTTTTTTACATATTTCTAAATGCTTTTACTTAAACATATAGTTAAATTGACTTAAGAACTCTTCTTACTATACACATTAGCAGTATAAAATATTCAAATGTCACATAAAATACATCAATACAGCTTTCCATTTATTATTGAAAAAAACATTTACCATATATTCTACTTGTGAGAATGAGTAACTGATCTGCATAACTTTTGGGTACATTAGACTCCAGATCTTGGATATCAAATAAGCAATAGTAAAGTTTATATTAATAATTAACATTATGATAACTTCATGTTTAAGTAATTGCTATTTGTAATCATCTAACAAATAATATTAACAATGCTCAAAATGAACTGACAAACAGATTAATCTTATTATAAAAAAAAAAAATTAAAATATGTATCATTGAACAACATCAAAGAAATGCCTTTACTAATAAATTTGAAACATATATCAATAATTAATTAATACAGATTGGAAATTTGATTTCATGACCAAACAGAATTTCAATGTTTAAAAGAATATTTAAAAACACAACGGGTATTCTTTCAATTATGTGATTTATTACGAATGTTTTCTAGTTAGCCATTGGCAAGGCACTATCTCACTGATTTAACAGGTTTACGCAGAAAATTTTATTAGTATTTGCTTTGCAATAATAAAATACTATAAGCAATATCAATGGGGAAAATGTTCACATTCAAAGATAATAATAAGAACCTAATAAAAAATGTAAAAATATCATAAGCTATTACAAAAATTAAGATAAATTAAATAATAAATTCCAATATTGCCCCTCTTGTTAGTGTTGCTCGTAACACAGCCTGAATACTTAACAAAACTCCCCTAATCCTCTGAATAATGGTTACATGCAAAACAAAAAATAATAATAATAATGAAACATAATTTGAAATTGAGTTTATAAATGAAAAGCTTGACAATAATAATAGTAGTTAAAAATAATGCCATATATTGAAGGAGCATTAATCCCATGTTATAAGCTTTTATGTCTTGTGGTTTAGTGGATTTTGTAATGTCCACTTGAGCTAATGCGTGGTAGTGGCAAGTTCAGGTAAATGCTTAGTCCTTAGAGGAGGTATCCATGGGGCTTGCTGGCTGTTGCATTGGAGGTTGATGTAGGAATGTTGTGGTCACAGCAGGGCTAAAGGCCGGAGCTGCCGGATTGAAGGCGGGTGCCGGACCAGGGCCGGGACAGGCTGAAGGCGTGAGTGGAGTACGTACTGGCAGTCCCGAGTTCACGCTACCGCCTGGTACCGCCGGTTTCAGAAATCGTTCAATAGCTCTTCGTGTCTAGATTCATAAATGTTAAAAGTTTAACCAATATATTCAAGTCAATAAGTACACAACAAATCAGCTCATGGCACAGATATCCTTCAAATTTTACAGTTTTTAAAATGTATATAATTTTGGTAAATGTGAATGTTTTTTTGTATTGTATTTTATGTTTGAATAAGTGAATTGATTATGTTAGACAATTTAAATTAATTTAGTATTATTAGCATTGGTCTCAAATAACAATAATATATATAATAAAAATGAATTTAACTTACAATGGACATTTGAATCATTTTCTAGATATTCCTAAGATATAATTAAATATTTTTATTTATGTTCATGGTATTTGCTTTTATTAAGTAATTCATAGTTCTCACAGGCCATTTGTATTATCATTACACAAAGACAGTCTCGATTATTCATCCCTCAGTTTTATCCTTACAGAATACTATTTTTGAGTTATGATTGGGTGCCACTGATATATCACACACAAAAAGAAATGTTGTATTGGTATTGATTGAATATATTAATTGTTGTAAAACTACATATAATACACATTAGTTGAAACAACTTGTTTACCATAATAAACAACTAGGTATCCCTAGTTTCAATGTAAGCAGACGAATTATGTGCAAACACACAAAAAATGAATATATCGATAATGATGTTTATATATGTACTATATTAAATTTTCCTTCCAAAACAACCCAAAAAATAATCATAAGTCTTTTGTTCAGATTATTTAATGTCGAAAACCAAGTCTGTCAAAAAGATTTCATTTAATACATTACAAGAAACACATCAAATAATGAGTGAATATTTAAAAAAAAAATCAAAAACTAGTTTTGCATTTCATAAACTATATCAGCTGCAGATTCACATTACTTTCGACAGAGGAAAAGTATAATGTTGACTTTCTGCTTTATTCTGTCACTAACTATGATAATTAGTGACATTTGTCACTTTAGTTAGTGATACTTTTTATAACATTCTTATAAAAGCCAAATCGATATATCAAAGTGGCATATCTCTCGCAGTTTGTGGTTTTTATATTTGTTTTTACTTATTATCTGAAAAAATCATTTTGAAAAACTTGATAAAATCATGTCATCAAAAAGTATATTATTGTTTAACATGTCATTTAAGCTCAGACTCCAACAGTACAGTACAACGCATGAAACTCTTGCCGCTGTGAAGTTAGTAACGAAAGCATCGCAAAGACGAAAAATAGGAGTTGGGGGAGAAGGAGTAAGGATTGAGGAGAGTCATACAAGCACATTGCACCATTCACAGATCATTCAAAGAGGCAGAGTTTAATGGATTGTACTGCAGGTACTAAATTCACTTTAGGTTTACAAGTGTTAGTTTTTTTTGCATTAAAAATCAGGTTTTTTTTTTAAATCAGGTTTTAAGAGTTTTGTCATTTTTATAACCAGAAATCCATAAAACTCCACTAAAACAACAGTTTTATAAAAAGAGAAATAACTGTAATCTAAAAATTAAATTATTTTCTTCAATAATATATAACGTTTTCAATAGGGAGGAAATGGATCCAAAATTGTATTGAAAGTGCCTCAAACACAATGCGTTCAGGATAGTTAAGGGAAATAGAGGTAGTTCACTGGTCTATTGTATTTGTGTATGTATTCACTGAAATATTTATTTTAATGTAATTATTGACCATAATGAACTATGTAAAAGCAAATAAAAGTAACAAAAAAAGTTTTTCAAACTAAGAAACATAGTGACAAATGTGATAATAAGTATAACCAAACTCTGAAACTTTCAAACTAAGCTATGTTGTTTTATATTTCATTTTTATATGGAATCAGTATGACCATTAAAACTTTTACATATAACTAACAAAATAATGAAGACTAGTTGAGATTCTAAATATGACGACTCAACATTTCAGCCACAAATAGGGCAAATTGATACCTACATTTTTCAAATTAAGAATAAAAAAATAAAATTTTATGAAAAACTGATCCAATGCATAAATAAACATATCCAGATACTTAGGAAGTAAGTAATATAAAATTACTGCAAGTCAGATAGATGTCTATCATATAAAAATGAAAAGAAATGGCTGTTAAAACACCAAAAATAGTGGATTGCACAAATTATATATACAAATGCAGTGATAATTTTTTTTAAGATGGAAATGAGCTCCATAAAGTTTATTGAACATATGATAACACTAGTTCACAAAATTAAACTTTTTGTTTGTTGCCGCGAATTTTATGGTTAATATGACTTGTTTTTGTCAAATCTACCCTCAAAATTTTTTGAGCAGCTCAAGTTACTTTGCTTTTGATTTTTGTCATTTAAACGTGTATATATATTGATCTATAACAGGCGTATTTTACGGTGTTAAGATTAGTATCTAAAATTTTTAC
The DNA here is from genome assembly GCA_005406025.1 of Eumeta japonica. Classification (NCBI taxonomy): domain Eukaryota; kingdom Metazoa; phylum Arthropoda; class Insecta; order Lepidoptera; family Psychidae; genus Eumeta; species Eumeta japonica. The sequence goes on from BGZK01000669.1 coordinate 317,928, forward strand.
GTCATGAGTAGTACAAGGAGACGTTATTTAAACAATCCAAATTATTTTTGCTATATATGTGGAGAATATGTGTTCAAAGATTGTAAAAAAGTTATATCAGAGTTGGTAAAAAATACCTATTTAGAGTATTTTGGGATGCTCTTGGATAAAAATGAGAAGTCTTGGGAACCTAATTGTCTTTGTAAATTGTGTGTGGAATATTTAAGATTATGGCAAAGTGGAAAAAGAAGTGCCTTTAAATTTGAAACACCGACTATTTGGCGAGAACCACGGAATCATCTCAAAAACTGCTATTTTTGTAGCGTGAACGTAAACGGTTTAAACACTAAAAATCGAGCTAAATGGCAGTACCCAAGTACTAGTTGTGTTCAACGTCCAATGCAGCATCTACCTGACTCTTCAGTACCTAAAAATATATCTAAACCCTTAGAACAAGATATTGAAAGACCAAGCCAATCACAAAATGATGCAGATTTTGAAGGTATGTCGATTAACCCAAAATGCTTTTCCCAGAATGAATTAGATGATCTTGTAAGAGATTTAAATCTTTCTAAAGAAGCTTCAGAATTGGTAGCATCAAGACTGAAAGAAAAAAATTTGCTTTCCTCAGATACTAAAATAAATTTTCATCATGAAAGAGATAAAGAATTACGGCGTTATTTTTTCGAAGAAAACGGTATCATTTTTTGTTCAGATACCAAAAACTTGTTGATAAAAATGGGCTTGAAACAATACAAGCCAAACGATTGGCGTTTATTCATTGATAGCTCAAAACGTAGCTAAAATGTATTGTATTACATAATGGAAATAAATATGCTAGGGTACCTATTGCCCACAGTACAACGTTAAAGGAAGAATATTGTAACATTTCGCTAGTCTTGAACAAAATAAAATACAATGACCATAAGTGGCAAATTTGTGTCGATTTAAAAATGGTGAACATACTTCTCGGTTAACAAAGTGGTTACATCAAGTTTCCCTGTTTTATATGTCTTTAGGACAGTATAGCTAAACAAGAGCATTGGGTAAGAAGAAACTGGCCTTTGAGAGAAAATATGGAGCCTGGAAAGCAAAATATAGTCCAGAATTCATTAGTAGCTCGAGATAAAATTAATCACCTGGACAGGTTTCCGGAAAATTTAGGAGATATGAGCGAAGAGCAGGGAGAACGTATGCATCAAGACTTACGCGTCATGGAAGAGCGCTATCAGGGTTTCTGGGATACCAATATGATGGCTGACTATTGTTGGTCTTTGATACGTCATTTTCCTAAATCTACACATCGGAGAAGAGCTTTAAAACAAAGTTTTTTAGAACTCAATGATTAATTATTTTTATTAGTAAAATTTTTCTTAGTAAATACATGTTTTTTTTTCTGTTTTATACCTACATAGCTGAAACTCAGAAACTAGAGCTGATAAAATCTTGTAATTATATTTTTGAAAATAGCATATCATATGTAGTCAGCAACAGCTAAAATTTCTTTGGCAACAAATGTACTGTAAACTAGTGTAATTATCAAAGCAAAAAAAGATTTTGTATTCAAATTAATAGAAAACATAGAATTATAATGTTGAAAAGGAGAAGCTAATATAAGAATAGTTCTCTCAATTTCTAAATCTAACATCTACAAAATATTAAGGCTAAGTAAATTAAAATTTGTAAAAATCACAGGCTAAAAACATTGAATAGATGCTAATAATCACAAAGTCTACTCAATGTTTGTATTCTACATCTACAAAATAATAAGACCAAATTTGTAGACTATAGAGAACCAAACAGTTGAAAGGGAAATACTAATAAAAGCAAATTCCGATCAATTTGTAAATTCTACATCTTTACAGTAATAAAGGTAAATATGTTAAATGTAGACCAGAAGTCTAACATGTTGAAAAGGAGATGCTAATAGTAACAAAGCTCAATTAATTAATAAATCCTACATCTATAAAATATTAAGAGAATGAAAAAATGTTTGCCTTGGAAAAAACTGCATATCCAGTCTTATAAACATATCTAACAAATGTATTGATAGGTATGCTTTTATTTCTACATGTTTGG